>JASFAT010001585.1:0-578529 GCA_031353405.1 Baronia brevicornis
TTGTTTTAGGTGATTTTAATTCTCATCATACGGCTTGGGGTTCATATAGGTCAGACTCTTTTGGTTTTCTTTTAATGGATGTTTTTGATGATTTTAATTTGTGCATTTTGAATGATGGTTCCCCCACTCGTCGTGTTTCACCGTCTCAAAATCCGAAAAGTGTTGTAGATCTTTCATTGTGTTCTCCTAACTTAGCTTCTTGTTTGTCTTGGCATGTGTTAAATCACTGCTATGGCAGTGATCATTACCCTATATTGATTTCAATGCCAACGCAAGCAATCCCCGTTAAGGTATATTCTCCTCTTTTAAAATATAATCTGTCGCATGCTGATTGGGATAAGTTCGCTAATGTTACAGATGATAAAATTATTAAAATGGATTTATTTAGCGTTTCTAATATTGAAGATCTTTATTCAAACTTTGTTCGATGTTTGCTCTTGGCAGCCGATACTTGTTTTCCAATTAAGAAATCTGGAGCAGACAAAATCTGTTCTCCTCCTTGGTGGGATAAAGAATGTTCTACCATGGTTCACAAACGTAAACAGGCTGAACGCTTGTACTGTTCCTCTATGAATCTTGCTAATTTTTTAAACTATCAAAACGTAGCAGCTCAAACATTAAGACTTTTGTCTGAAAAGAAAAAAGTAGGTTGGCGTCGTTTCTGTGAAAGTATTTCTCCCTTTACTCCTTCATCTTTGATGTGGAAAACTATAAAAAAATATCGTGGGGCATTCTCCGATGATTCTTGTAATTCTCTGTGTTGTGATTCCCTCTCTTGGTGTGATGATTTTGCTGACAAAATTGCTCCTCCATGGGTGCCTTCCTTAGCTGAAGCCACTAATCTAGATTTTGGGTGTGTAGTCAAGGATGATCCTTTATTTTTTGATAAAATGAATGATCCATTTTCTGAAGAAGAATTTTATGTGGCCATTCAAGACTTGAAAGATTCCTCTCCGGGTGTAGATGGTATTCCGTATTCTTTTATTTCGAAAGCTGGCTGTTCAACGAAACAATTTTTCTTGCAACTTATAAACAAAATATTTGTTACTGGCTTTATTCCAAAAGATTGGAAGACACAAATAATTATCCCTATCCCTAAACCTGGCAAAGATCCTTCCAATTCTTCTAGTTATAGGCCTATAGCTTTATCTTCCACTCTGTCTAAAATCATGGAGCATTTGATTAAAAATCGTCTTGAATGGCTAATAGAAAGTAAACAACTCTTGGCAAGCAGCCAGTTCGGCTTTCGAAAGGGTTTTGGTACCATGGACAGTTTATCTGTCCTCATTTCTGACCTTAGGTTGGCTTTTTCTAAGCAGGAATCTGTAGTCGGGGTTTTTCTGGACGTCGTTTCAGCTTACGATAATGTGGTTCTTCCACTACTAATTCAGAAAATGAAATCTTTATGTGTGCCTTCAAGGATTATTCAATTTATTTTTAATTTATTTTCTGGAAGATCGGTTATAATTAAAATTCGGGATAAATTTCTTCCGCCAAGACTTATTTGGAAAGGCCTTCCTCAGGGTTCAGTTCTGAGTCCTCTTCTATACAATATATATACTCGTGATCTTGAGCATTCTGTTAATTCGTTTTGCAATGTTTTACAATATGCTGACGATGTCGCTTTATATTTTTCATCTAAATGTTTCTCCGAACTATCACGTCGCTTAAATTCTGCTGTTCATTATTTAGAAATCTGGCTTAACGAGCACGGTTTATCATTATCTCCTTCTAAAAGTAGTGTTATTGTGTTTTCTAGAAAAAGGTTCCCTCCTGCTATCTCAATTTCTTTGGATAATCAAACAATTCCTATCCATGATGAGGTTAAATTTCTTGGAGTTTTCCTTGATTCAAAACTTAGCGGTATTTCCCATTTGCGTTACATTGCCAAAAAATGCGAAAAAAATATAAATATTCTTAGATCTTTAACTGGTGTCTGGTGGGGTTCTCATCCATATACGTTAAAATTATTATATAATGCTCTAATTCGAAGTCATCTTGATTATGGTTCCTTTTTACTAGAACCTTGCAATAAGCAGGCTCTTTTTGCTATAGATAAAATTCAATATAAGTGTTTACGTTTAGTTTTAGGTGCCATGAAATCATCGCCTACTAATGCTCTTCAAGTTGAATGTTGTGAAGCTCCTCTTCATTTGCGTCGGCAATATCTTTCTGATCGTTTTCTTTACAAAACTGCTCAACTTTCTTCACACCCCCTTTTGGGTAAACTACGTGTCTTACGTAATATTGTGACTTCATGCTCTTACTGGGTTAACAAAGATATTCCTTGTATTATGAAAAGCTATGAAAAGTACATTTCTTATAATTTTCCTAATTATCAGTCCCCTGTAAATCCACTTTTTGCTTGTTCTTATGAAGCTTTAGTATTTCGTCCAGCAATTATCTTGGACTTTGGTATTCCAAAAGATTGCCCGTTAGCTCAAGAAAAATTTAATCATAAATTATATACAGAATGGCAAGATTATTTAGTAATGTTTACTGATGCCTCAAAATTATCTGAAACTAGTTGCGTAGGTTCTGCTGTTTGGATTCCAAAATTCAAAATAATTTTAAATTTCAAGTGTCCTTCGTCGTGTTCAGTTTTTACTGGTGAAGGAATTGCTTTATTTGAAGCTTTATCATATGCTGAGTCTCATAAAATAAAGAAATGTATTATATTTACTGATTCACGTAGTTGTCTTCAAGCGATTTCTTCCAATTTATTCAAGAGCAAATCTAAGTTTCCCATTATCCTTAAGATAAAGCAGATTTTATATCAATGTTTTTGTCAAGGTCTTGATTTACATCTGGCATGGATTCCGAGTCACAATGGCATTTGTGGTAATGAAGTCGTTGACCAATTGGCAAAAGATGCTATTTGTTCTGGTTCTCTAACTCATTTTTACTCCTTCTCTCATGACTTATGTTCCATTGCTAAGGTAGACTTGTTTTCAAGGTGGAACGTCCTTTGGTCTAAATCAAAAACTGTAAAGGGGAGATATTTTGGAGATATTCAGCCATCTATTCCTTCAAAACCGTGGTTCTTTCTTTTTCCTAAAGCCAATAAATCTGTTACATCAACAATTTGTAGAATCAGGTTGGGTCATATTTGTTCACCTGTATTTTTAGCTAAGCTTAGAATCCGTGATAGTTCCATTTGTGAGTGCGGATTGGAAGATGGTAATGTTGATCATATTTTCTTTAATTGTCCTAAACTTTCTTATTCTTTATATGATGTCATCCCTTCAAGTATTTCTCGTCCAGCTAATCTTAAATTCTTAATGGGTTTTGTTTTTACCCCTTTTGTTAAGTTGTTATCTGATTTTATTGCTGCTAATAAAATTCGTTTGTAGTTGTTGTAGTTTAATTCTTGTTATATATGTTATATCATCTGTTTTGCTTATACATTCGCACATTAATTAATTATTATTATTGTTCATGTCATTTTGCTCTTTTAATTTTAATAGCATTAAGATCATTTTCTTCTTATTTATGTGTAGTTTAACTTTTTGTTGTATCCTTTTTTTATCTCTCTAATACTCTCGTGAAAGTTACCACGGTGCGAGTTTTTTTCTGTTTATATATTTCGTTATTTTTTAAGTTTTTATTTGATTGTGTGACTTCCATGATTGACTTGACACTGGCAGAATTCACTGATAGTTGCCATAAACTAAGGATTATTATTATTAAATGTGACGAAATATTATTTTATATTTTTCATACCATTAGTAATTCTATGTAATTTGTTATTATTATATTGTCATTAATTCAGCGTCGAAGGAAACTACGAAGTAACAATAAATTAATTTGTATCCATATTAAGACGTAAATATTTACATTGTGTGTTTCTTGTGATAACTTCAATATCAATATCCCTCTCAAATGCTCTCCTGTACTTTCACTACATGGATTGGTCCCACTGCTGTCCAATACGCAGTGTAAGGAAATGAACTAAACAACCAATAAAATTGACGTCGCTGACTAAATTGTGCTCGCCTATATATCGCTGCGCCAGTCGCCTTTCTTTTCTATAGTTTTTTGCCACGTACGGAGCATTTACAACATACTTTTTGTTTAAAGGAAGGATCTGTATTTTGTGAGTTCATTATAAAAAATATGTAAATAAGTTTGGTATTTTGTTTAAATACCTGCAAATAAATACTAAAATGGGAATGGAAAAGCGGCACGTAATTGAGGTACTACTATTTTTTTTATTTGTATTTAATTTATAATATGCATTAGATATGTTTTACTTTAAATATATCATAATTTGGAAATAAGTTTTAGTAATGCAATTTTATTCAATGTTAAAACTATTCTAGGATCAGAATCTATCTGAATACCTGTACCATCCAGAAATTCTACAAAATTTAGACTTTAGTAAGAGTCCAGCTGTTTTTAGTCCAAAGATAAGCGCATCAAGTCCTGGTGTTCAGTGGATGGTTGTGAGACCTTTGCAGCGTGCAGACTTTGATAAGGGATTTTTACAATTACTAAGTCAACTTACAAGTACAGGGAGCATCACAAGAAAACAATATGATGGTGAGTTATTAAAGTGCGGTATATATATTTATGTAGTTTAAATATTATATATATATATATATATATATATATATATATATATATATATATATAAATATAATATATAAATATATATGTGTATATATATATATATATATATATATATATATATATATATATTCTAAGCTATGTGACTTGAATGAATTTTTATCACCAATTGGAAATCCTCTAAAATTAATGAGAAACCAGTTTTTAAGTAGTTATGTTGACATTTACCTTGAAAGTTATGTGACCTCCAACCAGTATAAGTAGTTATACATAAAATGATCTTATTCAGCAAGTGTGTCAGCAGACTTCCTAGAGTGGAGAATATAAAATGTGATAATGTTTATAAAGTTATGATTAGAATTACTAATTTATGAATTTATTTCTTAACAGTCCAAACACCTTTAAAGCTTATGAATAATAACTTTTAGACATCCGAGTTGATTATAAGATGTATAACTAGTGTATATTAACCCTTTGCACTCGAAGTTTTTAAACCGCGATTTTCTGCTATTATCGAGAACATAATAATCTGCGAGCCGCGACCGTCATTCGTCACCAAAAGCGAAATATTCTATAAATAGGTTTTACGATTTGTTTTTGTCCTTATATGTTAAAAACTGAAAATTATTTGCATTGTCTCCGTATTGGAGCCCTCGAGTTTGAAGACAAATTTTAAATGGCTTCGCTCCGGAGCCCTCGAGTGCAAAGGGTTAACATCATTTAATTATAAGCACCTACAAAGCCTTTATCATTTACAAATTTAAACAAGACAGACTTCTTACTGTAATTCATATTTGCCAATAATATATAACAAATACATCAAACTTTCAAATCTGCAGCTAGCAGGAGGTGGCGCAGGACAGGGCACCATGGTGTACTATCTATTAGTTAGATACATTAATATGGTCTGAGTTTCAAGTACATTTTCAATACTCATTTAAAATATTTTTTTTTGAATAAATAACATGAATAATTACTTTAAGTAAGTCTGTTGTAGTTTAAAATGTAAATAACAATATCATGATAACAATATGGAATATTTATTTTTCCCATTGCAGTGATTAAGGATCTTTATGGTCTGTGTATGCTGAATATCAGATTGTCAATAATGGTGTGGGGATCCAAAAAAAGATCATGTTAGGTGTGTCAGTTTTGAGGCAGTTCTTAACAAGCCAATCTTCCTAGCAAATTTCATGCATACTATATAAGGTTTATCTCGCGCGATTGTGGAGGTCAGTTTAAAAGTGAGATTGAGCTCGAGAAGTGTCGGCATTAGGGGAGTTGATGGTGGGGGTAGCTAAACCTTCTATGTGCGAGAGTGGCGCGATTCGCCGATTTGTGTACTTGGTCTCTCGTCTCGAGCATCACTCTACCATACAATGGGAAAACCGTCTACAATTTTTCAACTGCTACAGAGGGGAGAATTCTTTGTCTTATTGGCCCTGTAATATCATTCTTTGTAGCTTTGGGTAACGCTAAAGGTAAGATGAAATTCTGAATATGGGATCATATTGGTTCACCAAAAAATAGCATTAGATTTTGATTTCTTTATGTGGGTGCCGGAATATTTTTTTCTAGGGGTGTTAGTGGCCCTAAAGCACTGAGTGTGAGTGAAAAATGTTCATACTATGCAAATGGATTATTGAATTCAGGATCAGTCATTTCACACCAGATAAGGTGCTGCTCCATAATAAGCTTTCTCTATTAATTAATGATTAGATTGTTATTTTAGGACAATTATACCATTATCGGTTTGTACTTTCTTATTAATAAAGTGCACCACATGCATACGAGTCTTTTTATTTTACTGTTACTTTTTTTAATACTTTTGTATTCTTTACTATTTCAGTACATTATTATATAAGAAACGGTATACACAAACTTGATGAAGTTTTTCCATATACTGTCGTGATGAGGTGTGCGTGTATGTATAGTGGGTGCTTGTACTCAAATTGCATGTGTAGGTAGTGTGTATTTGGATCTTCTTAAAATTATAATACAAAGAATTTTGGTAGAAATGTTACTTTATTATATATAATCGCCAAAATAAAATAAAAGATGGAAAATTTGTTTAATTTTTTTTACTTTTGTGTCAACATTAAATCAGTCTCAAGGTATATAAATATGTGCCTATATTTAAGGTTCATGAAAGCCTAATCCAGATAGCACTGGGAGTCTTCTGTTGGGACAGAACTCCATTCTTTTTGTCAAAGTATAACTTACACTCTGTCATTTGACATCTATATTATAGTTTACCAAAATATTAACATAAACAATAAAATTGTATGCTGAAAGAAAAAGTGAATCATTTAGTTAATGTTGAAATTTCAAAATTTTCGGCTATATTCAGTAAAAAATTAAAACATATTTTCTATCATCCTATTCAGATGTATAGGTTAGTAGATAACTGAAAATCATTCTATATATGTAGAAGCTTCCAATGGAGGGGCCCTTGGAAGCGTTTACATAAAGTTGGCAACAGTTTAGTAATTTTTTATTCTTATGTCCATTTGTTAAAGTTAATGTGTTATTAAAATTGCAGAGAGATTCACACAAATGAAGTTGTCAGGTGGTCACTATGTAACTGTTATTGAAGACAAACGCTCTTCACAAATAATTGCTGCTGCTACCCTCACTGTGGAGCAGAAATTTATACATAACTGTTCTTTGGTATGTGTATAAAATAATATGGTAAATTACTATCAAATTATATTTTTTCAAAGTTTAATAAATAAATGAGTTCTTAATAAAACTTGTTCAATGATAAATAAATATCACACAACTGCTGTGATGACTGATTTGGAAGTCAATTTTTTTATAATTTTAATTAAAAAAATTTAAGATCTTGATTTGTTGTCTTGTGATGTCGCCTGCTTAGATGGAATGATGCGCAAGCAATTATCAGAAACTGAATGTGTGTAGCTGAAAGTCATACTAGTCACATCTTGAAGGAGTCTTAAGACCAGCAGTGGATTGCCACATGCTGTTGATAAGGATGAAAATTACAATAGCGAATACGGGTTATGAGTAGTGTTACGGTGTAAATGTCTAACTTTAAAAAATAGGTTTCATCCCTATCACCTGGAAGGCTGGCCGTCAATCATCGTGCGATTTAGTTCCAGTTTTCTGCCACGGACTGTGGAAATGTGGAACAATTTACCACCTGCGGTGTTCCCACGTGTTACAACATGGGGGTATGGAAGAAAAGAGCTTATGTGTTCGCTAAAGGTCCGCAACACATCTGCGACAGCTTCGGCGGTGCGGATATTTATGAAAGGCGATGATTGCTTACCAACAGATGATCTGCATGCCTGCTGCATTTGCCTGCCCTACTATAAAAAAAATTCCAATTCAGGCTCCTTGTCTCCTGTAAACTTCAACAAATCCTAACACCGATTCATAAGATCTGCATCATATAAGCAATATATCATTATCTTCATATATATATATATATATATATATATAATGCATAAGCATGGTGCCTCTACATGCAGGTGACAGTTGAAGACTTTCAAGGATTAAGATCTGTGTTACCATGTATTAATATATATTCAATTCAATATTCAATATCAGCCCGCGGCAGTCCACTACTGGACATAGGCCTCACTCAAGGCGCGCCACCTAGCCCGATCTTCGGCTACACGCATCCAGTCGGGGGGCGTCCCACACTACGTTACTTTTATTTTGTTGTGGGTATATATATATATATATATATACAAAATAAAAAAATGCGGTTTTTAAACAGACTAGTAATGTTTTGATATAACCAGGATTCTTGTTCACTATACCAACTAACCTATTTGTGATTGTGCTATGCAAATATACTTCACATCAATTGAGCTAGTGTTGATTATATTTTTAGATATTATTAATTAGTTTCAATTCAGAACTAAATAATAAATAAACAAATATATCGTTAAACACCACATCCTAAATTTAGTTATTAATCCAAAGTAAAAAGATATTTTCAACTTGTTTTTCAGCGAGGTCGCCTAGAAGATGTGGTTGTTAATGATACTTATAGAGGAAAACAATTAGGCAAGTTGTGAGTATCTCCTCTTGTTTTTATAAATATAACTTTAAAGTTTATTTTGATACGAGTACACCTGGTACTCGAATTAGTATAAAAAAATTCCCACTTTTAGTTTATCCCAAAAGCAATATCTTGTACTTTATAAAGTATCGTACATATATTTTTTCATACGATATCAAAAATATATTCCAATAAAATGAAAAAATCTGTGTACAATCTGTGCAACCTCAACATGCGACCTTTACTTTTAAGGGAGTCATTGATCCCATTACGTCATATGTTAGAGCTGTTGAGTTCAGTGTTGACACACCATTATTTTTATGGATGACCTTTTAATTAAACAAAATATTAAGTTTTTAGACAAAAAGTTGTAGAATAAATATCGTTTTTGTTAACTTAAACTTTATCTGGCCATTTGTTTTTATATGAGAAAAACCTCCATCTTCTTATCACCTCTGTACATTTATAACTTTCTGATTGTATTAATTAAAAATTAAAATGTGTATTTTCAGAATTGTTGTAACTGTATCCCTGTTGGCTAAAGAGTTGGGCTGCTACAAAATGTCTCTGGATTGCAAGGACAAATTAATCAAGTTCTATGAAAGTCTTGGATACAAGCTTGAACCTGGAAATTCAAATGCTATGAATATGAGGTGTGTTATAATGTTTTAGTACATTTAATTATAAATGCAAACTATTTATGGTCCAATAGATATTTATTTAGTCAACTTTCTAAATAGGTTAAATAAACACAATAAGCTAAATTACTTGATCAGAATTCCTTGTCATGGTAGTACCATCATTCAAAAATAAAAAATGAATAAAACATAACTCGTATGTAAAGTTATCTCTAAACATGTTTTTAACTTATCTATGATAATCTTGTGAATCTTTTGTAGTTTTATCAAATTATAATCATAAATTATTTTTATAGAGGATTTTTAACAATATGTATATTTCGGCGTCGATGGTGATTCAAATTAGAGCGAAATGGGTCTTCTACACGCCACGCGGTTTTGCGGGGGTGTGGGAACGAGCCTCGCGAGTGAATTTCAACCCTCCGACTGAATTTCGGCCTTTATACAAAAAATCGAGATGGCAAACAAAGACAATAAAGAATAAACAAAGAATCTAAAAATATATTTGCAACATAGCAACAATAACAAATAAATGAAATTACTGCAAAACAATTCTTAAAGTACAGTTCAATATTCAAATAACATATTTATTTGAATTTTAGATAATTCTAAATAATTTATTTTACACAAATTACCATTTTTATAATTCTTTTATATAAAACGACAATGTTTTTATAATCTTCCAACAGATAGCTTTGTATATTGCATAAAATAAATAATGATAATTCCAATAGGCTGAGATATTCATTTAAAATTAAAATATTTTATTCTTTAGATTGTGATAAAAAGTATGTTACAATTCTAATATTCGACTTCTTTTATTAGTCGAATATTTGAAACTATTCGAATACTTTGAATAAAACGCATAACAATACAGAATAGAGCTTTAGAGTTTCAAAAACATACTTAACACTATTTCTACCACGATTTTGTGTATACCTATTTTGGTCAAAAGTGTCTTAAAAATAAGTAGATACTCGTGCTGTGGGGATTGTACCGTACCCCGGCAGGTCAGTAGGCACAGACCGGATGAAAGCAGCGCGCCTACATATGTAAAAGCCCATTGAACGCGTGCCGTCGCCCGATCAGTTTGTGGCCCAGAGCGTTCACTTCCAAAAACATATTGGGAATCACAGTCCCACTTTTATACTCCACCCATACTGGTAGCTCCGCTCCCACACATACACAAAAGAAAAAACAATAGAAAAAAAGCAACTGTTTATAGAAAAGTGTACGAAGAAAATTGATGAAAGTACATATTTTCGCGGAGACACGATAGCGCTTTTTAAACTAGAAGAAGCGCCATCTGTTGGCAGGGGAATGTAACTCATCGCTTTCACACTTGCATTTACTTTTTCCAAATATACGTTTTATTCGAATACTAAAATATAATATTTTTGAAATATAATAAAGACAATGATGCGAATATTCGAATAAAACGAATATTCGAATAATAAGCCCTAGTTACAATATAAAAGCACCATGTTAATTCTTTGGCTGGCATAAAGGTCAATATCCGTTTTTCTTCCTGCTCTACAAAGGGATATTAAATTTTGATCAAACTCCATTGTTTCAGATTTGAAGAAGATCCATCCTGACAATTAGCCGCTGGGACATCCGACCTGCGTTCTAAACTGTAAGTTAATAATGGCAGCCGAGTGGACTTCACAGCTTAAAATAACTCTTTAAAGTACAATATATTTTGTCATCATGTAAACCCTTCACAGTAACCCATAGACTGCATAATAAGGATATCATGCAGTAAAAAAAGTAAAAAACAAGCCTACACTTTGCAATGCCTATGGCACTGCGGTGTCTACAGGTGAAGTTGATTGCTTTCCATCAGGTGAAACGCCTGCTCATGTCTTCATATCCCGAAAAAAATGTATACGCTACAAATTAAGATTGTTTACATACATCAGTCACGGATTTTCTTTTAGCGTCGTACGTAGTTTTTTAAAAGTCTTTTCAATAATGTGACAATATTATTATACTTTGAAAAATTTCATGATTACTTTCTCGGCACACAAGGCAAGACGCTCTATGTGCTTGGCAGTCAATGGGTTATGGTATTATTTATTTTTATGTCTTTGCTAAGCTCCGTAAAAGCAAGACAGAAAAATAATATCGTGTGGTTACTTTAGTAAACACACAATATTATTTTTCCAAAAATTTTGACTGGCCACATAGTAATAGATTAAATATATAATAGATATAAAAATATAGGATTTTAAAATGTCTTCTTGATATTTTTTTAATGGTTTTCTTTTAAACCTGTGATTTTTCATCGTTGTGATTTCTGCTTGGTTGTTTTGTTAACTGCAGTTACAGGGTCAATTTTTCTATCCACCAATGGGGAAGTTCATGAGGTGATATGGTAATAAGGGCAATGAAAAATAATGAGAAAATGACTCGATAGTTTGTTTGCCAAGTTTGAACACATTAAAAATGTTTTTTTTTATAAAAATGTATGTATGTGCGGAAAATCTTTGTATGAACTTTTCTATTGTTGGGGTGTTAAATTGATTTGGATGTCTTAGCATATAAGTGTTTCTCCAAAAATGTACCGTTTGGTTATATTTCTTATTTTCGCTTTTGTATCATGGCTGTACTGTACCTAAATGTTTATCATATTGTTCACTTTGAGTACAAATAATCTAGTATCAATGGAATGATTATTCACATTATCAAAACAAAATATTAAATCTATTTTTTGATATGTAGTTTAAGATACGAGCGTTCAATTCAATCTATTTCGATCTTGTGATAATTATTTTATTTAAAGCTTCAATTTATCGTATTCAATCAGATGGGGGACTATGTAAGTCATGCCGTTTGAGTAATGTGTAAATATTTTTGTCCTATTTAATTTTGTTGTAAACACAAGATTTCAATTCATACGCGTATGAACTGGATATCTTTATATTTTGTATATGTTCAGTAGACTAATAGAACAAATATAAGTTAATAACTAATTATTAATGGAGTCAGGCGTTACTTTGCGGAAATCCATCACTATATGGACAGTCAAAAGTTTTACTTAGCTAAGATCCGCGACAAGCAAAACAATAACAGAAAATTAATAATGTGTGTCTTTCCGTTGAGTTTAGTGGATTTATTTGGAACTTAAACCAAAAACTTACCGAAAATCGGCCATCAACTCTCCACCCACCAACCACTATACACAACGCCAAACACACACTATCACTTTTCCATCTTGTAAACGACACGTGTCTCGCCCCAACACGAGGCATCTTCAGGTATAGTAGACTCTACGGAAGACAACCGAAAAGTGGAAAACTTTTCCACTTTTCGGTTGTCTTCGTTTACAAGATGGAAAAGTGATAGTGTGTGTTTGGCGTTGTGTATAGTGGTTGGTGGGTGGAGAGTTGATGGCCGATTTTCGGTAAGTTTTTGGTTTAAGTTCCAAATAAATCCACTAAACTCAACGGAAAGACACACATTATTAATTTTCTGTTATTGTTTTGCTTGTCGCGGATCTTAGCTAAGTAAAACTTTTGACTGTCTATATATATTAATAAATAATGTTTACACTTATATAAAAAAAACTGTTAAATATTTACAAAGGTAATAACATAATTTTAGAAATAACAGCTAAATAGAAATTTGATAATTCATTTGCAGTTAAATGATTGTTTTATATATGTTTATGTTAATTGCTTAATGTCATTATTTTTGTTGCCATTAATTATTTGTGTTTAGATTAAGCTTTCTACTACACGCATTTGTACTTAATATCACAAAATGTTACTAACAATCATAGTATTCTGCCATTAAAATTTCCAGCTTAGTTTATTTGTTTCATTGCACCTTATCATAAACAAATATATAAATGAAAATATAAGTACATATATACATTTCTTTCAGGAAATCTTTGGTACACAATACCATAACAAATAGCAAGATATATTTTTCCTTGTTCATTATTTTGAAGTATATTCGGAGTGGCCATTTTGTAATAGGAATTTGATGAGAATGAGATTTAGAAATTAAAAGATTGTGGAAGGGCAGCGACGCTTCTGTAATGCCTGTGACACTGCGGATGTCTATGGGCGGCTGATTGCTTTCCATCAGGTGGCATGCCTACTCGTTTATCTATCTCATAAAAAAAATTGCAAACCATCCTATTATATCTTTCTTGTATGTAAAGTAGTAAGTTCAGTTATCTGCCGTTCCTTCTTTCAGAGTTTAGTAGAATAAAGCCAACTAATATGATGTTGTCTGCCCTACTATTGCTAAAGGATATGTTTAAAAGACAAAATGAAATACAACATCAATTAATTTTTACTTTTATTTACAGAAGTGTAAATATTAGCAATTAGCAAGTACAATCAGAATTTAGTTTACAAACCATACATTAAGATATCAAATTCGTAGTCGCACCATGAAAACTGTTGAATTTAATATCATCAAAATTAGATAAAATATGTCAATTTTACATAATTTCAATGTGGATTTAAGATTTTCTTATACAATTTTCAACATCCAAAAATTCAATATAATTATGATAACTTGATTCTTTTGAATAAGAACACAATAAAAGGGATAGTAAATTGAAATTGAATGCAATTGTACAAAGTGTATTGTATGTATGTAATGAATTTGTTATTACATATATATGTATGTAATAACAAATTATAGGATTGATATGTAATGTAATGAAAATTTCTTTTCATCAATTCATTCAGATTCATCACTTCTATTAGTTTTATCGACAAATAAGCTCTATTTATTTAACAAGATTCTAATGGCATTATAAATTGATGGTGGATTAAAGTTCAATAAAACTGAGCAATTTTTAATGACATTTATATAATTTAAATTTATAGTAAAGTATACAAAGCCTATTAATACATGCAAATATGGACAGTATTTCTATCTCCTACCGACTTGATGGCTGTCATTTAATTTGGGTTTATAAATTTCTAACACTTTTACAGGTACTCTGCAGAATGTAGCGGGAAGTTCAAACACAGTGATAAAGATGTTTGATATATAATTAAAGAAATACATTATCTTGACTCTGATATCAATTATATCTTTAAAAGCATCAATGTAACCGACTAGATAAGACCATCAAGGAAGTTCCAAGTGGTATCTTGATAAGTTTTGATATGTCGCTAGTTACTTAAAATAAAATTACACATTTATATAATTATTGGCTGACAAATGAAGTATATTTACTAGAATAATAAATATAATATACAATACCCCTTTAAGATGTTTGTTTTTCACCATGTTTAAATGCTACATGTTGTATACAATATCAAAAGCACAATTAGACATGTTCTCAACTCATAAAGACAGTGCGTTTGAGATCTATGAGAACTCTTATATGAATTATTATCTCATAAAATAGCGCGTATGAGACCTAATCAATCTCATAGGAAACTGTTTTTTGTACATACATGTAAAATGTATGTACAAAAAACAGTTTATGTAGTACATTTTTATTTTATGTGAGTCACAAATAATTCATTGCTTTATCTTTATATGATTTTGCATGCAGTTATGATATACAAACAAAAAGTAAATAGGAAAAAATATTAGATTTCAATTGTATAGTAAAAATGTAGAAGTTGTGGCTTCACAATCTTTCCTTCTTAATTTGAAATTCTACAAATTTAAAATTTGGGGTAACACACAAAGAGAGAAAACACTGATTTGGTCAATGCACCGAACGCTGCAAGAGATCTCTAAGATGCCTAAACGCAGTAAACGTGTTAAAAATAAAATGTTTTTTGTTATCAATACATTATAAAAGATAAATGCAATGCCAAAGACCTACATGGTACCGTGAGGAGATTTTAGCTAGATTTCAACATTGATGCTGTTCCATAAAGTTAATGCAATGTTTAGAAACAAGACCAAGATTAACGATTAAATACATATAACATCATTTGGTCTGTAACTTAAATATTAAAAAAAGATTTTAATATTAACATTTAAATTTTAATAATAACACAGATATAAGCCATAATATTATAATAAAAGAGGATTGCTCTTTTATATACGATACAAAATTTCTTAATCCTAATCTTTAACACCTCTATATTGGGTGTTTTTTTTATTCTTGTTCCCTTTACTTTTAATTGATCAAATACAAATACAAGCGAAAAAATACTTGAATCATTTTTTTATACAAGAAAAAACTATGCTTAAAATCTGGTGAAGCAATTTAGTACGGTTTGCTTTCTCCGAAATTTTTTACGCTGTCTAACTACGCCAATTCGTCCGTTTTTTTTGTTTAAAATTTACTAGTAATTAAGTGATTTGTAAACACTATATTATTTTTATAATTTGATTTCGCGAATCTTAACAAAATAAATATAAAATTTCCGTCTTAATAATAAATTTCACGCAAAGTATCGCCTGTCTTTTTTATCATAAAATTTTAAGCAGCAATAGCTGGTTAACATTTTATATAGTTAGGATTTAAGGTCTTACGATCTAACGTCGTGGGTTCGATCCTATCATTGGACTATTGATGTGAACCATATTTTCATAGCACAAATATTATATAGCTCGAAGTTCGAATAATAATTTCTAGTAATATCAAAAAATAAAACAAGCAGTTGTCATACTGAAGTTGTGGACATTTCAAATCAAAGCGCAGTTTTATGTAGCCCTTAATCAGTGAGAGTACTTATATGTTATGCTATGGCTTTAGTACTATTTAGCCATTGTCAAGAAAAAAAATTTAAAGTTTAAAATTTAATTTTTTATTATAGTTATCAGCTGAGGAGATATTTTTTCTTGGATAAATAATAACTTTTCAATAAATAGTTTTCATAAAAAATGAAAAAATTCAAAACATAATTACATTAATACCACTTAAAATGGTAATGTTTATATAAACAAATTTTTGCGTGTAAAGATTGTGCGAATTATAAAATTATAATATAAAATAAAAACATTTCTTTTAAACAGCAATAGCTTAGTTGGAATGATTCGAGCTTATGATCTGAAGTCATGATTTCATTTCAATTTGAATATCCTACCCTTGCCATCTTTTATTATATGAAACTTGCCTGAAGTCTTCAAAGTATCAAATATTACTTCTCTCCTATATCATATGTTTTAATTTATCCATGTAAATAAAAATGATTGGCCGTAATGTATGCATGCGCATAACTTCAGAACAACTGCACTAATTTAGATAATCCTTTTTTATTGTGTTTGTTATTATCAGGACAAGGTATGTATAAAAGATAATTTTCAAAAAAATTTACAGAATTCCGTCATTTTAAATCGCAACATAACTAATAGATGGCGCCATTACCATGATTAACGAAAAAGCTATGATTACAAACAAAATAAATGTCAGTATTGATAGATTGATATTCATTCATATTTAATTACCGTTTGCTTATTTCAAAAGTAAGCTTCGTGCTGTTCTTTCCTCTGAGGTTTCATGTGTTTTCGTATTCGTCGATAAGGTTTATCGTGCTGAGAACCAACGTGAATGTCACCAGTGAGACGTGAAAATTAATAAACCACAAGGATAACTAAAATATTGTATACTATTAAGGCATTACAATAAAGTATCTACGTATGGTAAAATTTTTGTATTTTAATTGGAATTTTATTTCTAAACGGAAGATTGTCTCATTCTTTCATTAGATACAACACCCGTGCGAAGCCGGGGCAGACAGCTAGTTACAAGTAAATGTTAGAAGTTAATATATATTTATCGCAGCTTGGACCTAGGCTAGTTGATTCCGATCGCAAGCACTAGAAGGGCGTCGTGGGCGAAGGCGCATTAATCTTTGTCCCTAGCTTCATAGGTCCCTGTCCCCTTGCGTTGCGACGCGCCTCCATTTCTCTTTGTCTTTGCAGTTTTCTTTCTTCTCGTTTTCGTCGCATTTCGTCCATTTTCGAGGCGTTATTTTCTGGAAAAATATTTTAATTCTCTTTAATAACTGCTACCTAAAGCCAATGAAAGATGCTGGCATTTAATTTGTATTAGTAATAGTATGAATGCAAAACGAGTTCAAAATCTTTAAAAATTACTGTAATTTTCACTTGAGCATTATATTATAGATGGCGCAAAATATGTACGTCCTTTGATATAAAAAAAAGGAGATATCCCTTCAAGTAAGTTCTTTACCATAATGGTCGCGCATTTGTTATTAGCTCTAATAAGAATGTTGTTTATTTGTTTATATTTGGCTAGTAAAAAGTTTGGTGAAATTAATTATCTTTATTAACTCGTATCCCAGCAGAACCTAATAGTACCCTGGGTTTTGTACAGGCTGATAAGAGAAAAAGCGAAGAAAGGTGCTTAGGCAAATGAGGAAAATCGACAACATTGGAAAAGAAAGACAATAGGAAGGGACAAAGCCAACCAAATCATCGGTTCACCTTTCATGGACTACCTTCTTATTTACAAGAAAAAATGTTTATTTACGCCATAATAATAAGATTAACATTTTGAACGGCTAGATAAAATGTTTTTTCATAAAAATAAAGGTATTTCAGAACGCCTCCATTTGCTTTTGGACCCACTACCCATTTCAAAGTTGAATTTGACAGAAGAGTCATGAAAGCAGACTGAATGCCTTGGAATAAGGAATGAACATATAAGAGAGTGATGTGGAGTAAAGGGTGTGGTGACAAAAGTTGAGAAGAGGAACTTAGATAGCTTGGGCACATAGAGAGGATGGATGCAAGACGACTGGCAAATAATAATTACGCTACGGTTGTGGATGGAAGGGTTGGTAGTGGAAGACCAGGGAAAACATATGTACATACATATGCCAAAGTTTTTAGGAAAGTGCAGGTTAACTGGCGGGCTTGCAAACAGGCGTGACGATATGTATGTATATTTTCTTCATATAAAATACGTTACCATCAACGTTCTCCTCGATTGGTTCGAATTCGCTGTCCTCCCAGCCGGCGAGCGAGTCGCTGCTGTTCTGGTGCGCCGCGAGCCGCGCGCCGCGCACGTACGTCGCGTTCGCAACCTGCGCGCCGCCCTCCGTCCACTGCGCGTTGTTCCAAGTCTCTGACGGACTAGCCAGCTCTGCTTCAGCGCTCTACACATTGCACATGCACCAAAAAATCATCCTATGCTGTTATATCAATTACTGCTAGTATAAGATATATAACAATGATATCTTATATTAGCAGTACATTATAAATCAAAATTATAGAAAAAAAACCTGATGGCGGAAAACAAGATGGCCGCCACACAAACTCAAAATCGTCAATTATAGCTTAGCGTAGCTTAGAGAGGCGCCTCAAGTGTGCTCCGAGCTAGTCTTATTCTATATATCTTTGAATTATTCTAAGTTGTTTCGCGGACTCGTCGTTTTCGTCGGACTAAGGTTTGTAGGACTGCAGCAGAGTGAAGCTAGTTGTTCGCTTTTATATCTGTCCGTATACGAAATGATGGAGATTGGTGTGCCAATGTGCGACGGATAACTGGAATGGCGAAAGATGCTATTATCCAGTTGCAACCAATCAGGAAAGACACTAACGACTGACTAACGAAGACCCGTTTAGTTCGTGCCTCAGTGCTTTCTAAATTTCTGTACGGAGCAGCAACGTGGACGATTAGAGAGGAGGAAAGGAGGAAAATAGACGCATTCGAAATGTGGTGTTGGCGAAACATACTGCGAACACCATGGATAGCGATCCGCACTGATGTGACTATCCTCGAAGAGCTTGAATCAAAGATCGTCTGTCCACGATATGCCGACGCCACATCCTCAGTTATTTCGCTGCCGACCGCAACAAATTAACTGCTGGGTGAAGTCAGGTGATCGCGCTCTTCAGTCATGAAGGATCGACCAGAGAGAGAGAGAGATATCTTTTTCTTACTTTGTAACGGAAGGTTACATGTTTTAATGATGTAATTTTAGTTAGTTTAAGTATAAGTTAAAAATATAAGTATTAGTACACTAAACATTATTCAAATTTAAATATTCTAATATAATAAATAATGATTTATTATAACTTAAACACGATCTGCCATTGAACATTTTTTGCTTGTCATACGTTAAGTGTTCAAAGCAACGCGGTAACAGATTGAGGGAATTGGTAAACTCAAGTAGGTGTAGGTGCGCCTTCGTGCTATATCGGCCTTATTCGTGTACCACTCGGGTTTTTTTCGGTCGGTCGGGGAAGTTACTGACGGGTGCCGACGATCGACACCACCTCAGTGAGGGTTCGTCCGTTATGGAAATATCAACGGGAACCGTCACATCTCTTAAGAGCGCCCTCGCTCAGTATTTATTTTAAAAAGTGCAGGAATCAAACCCCGTTTTAGGTTAAGTTTTAAATAACACGTGTGTTTAATTTTTATTTTGTAATTCCGTTCTGGTTTTAATCCACCACGACGATCTCGTCATAATGCTTTCCACGAGTTGTCGCTGGTTAACCAGAATGGAAGTTGATAGGCCAAGTCGTAATCGATGGGTATCTGTCACTTCCAGGGTTTCACCTGCACATTTTACCTGCGGGGTTCTACCTGCCAGCTTTTACCTGCAGGGTTGATTCCACCTGCGGTAATGATTCTACTGCGGTGCACAATGTAACGGAGGGTGTCACCTGCGATCCAGGGTGCCACCTGCCCTCCGCCAGTATGTTACCTGCGGTGGAAATGTAATGGCAGGGTTCTACCTGCGGTTTATTTCTTTGAGTGCTAGATAGCTCAGGGATCGACATTTAGGTGTCTCAGCGCATCCTTTACAATCGCTGAGGGCAAACCGCTGTCAAAACAAATTTGTGTCTCACCTACTTGATTTTTTTTTATTTTTTATGTAATAAACATTTCTTTTTACTGATAACACTCTGGTTTTATTTACAAACCCAGGTAGGTGTTGCAACTTTGATGGCAATTTTTTATAACTATTATGTTAGTTTCAAGTAAAATACAATAATATCAAATCTGAAATGTAACAAGTCAGCTTGTCACGTTACGTCTTGATAAAATGGTGACTATTCTACCAAAATCTTCTATGGAATTTTTAATGCATTTATTTCATATCACTTTGCTTATACACCTGAATCGAACTATATCATTTCACTCAAAAATACGCTACCGCAATTAAACAATATAATTGATAATAATGTAAGATTATGAAAATGAAATAAAAACACAACGTCACTGATGTAAGTTGGCGGGAAAAGTCCGAAAGATGTCTATCTGACGTTAATCTTAATGTAACATTTGATCGATATGCGACTTGGCTGACGATCGGTGTGGTGGATGCCGAATGCAATTATGATCAATTTCACATTCGTACCGGTTGTTCTTGTAGCGTGCCCCACTCATCGTTGTCCCATTCATCTTCGCACAGCGCAGCGAGCGCCGGCGTGGCATGTGCACTCCCACTGCTGGGCGGAGACTTCACACTCGCACTGGCACCCGTGCCGGTACCCGTACCCATGGACACTATGAATAATTTATATTTGAAAACCATTTTTTCCCTAAAGACTACAAATCTTAACACAGTAGATTTTTGATGTGAAACATCTTATCGCGAGTTACGGGAGTGAAATCGACCGAGCCTTTATCTCGATTCGGAACGGGCTCCCCTCCGCTCGACTCTATCTATATACAGGGTAACATACACGTGGCCGTGAGCATACGGTAGAAAACGAGACGTCGTCAGTTTCGCATCTACCAAGCGTTATATGATGCGTTTATTTTATTTTATTAAGAAATAAAGACAGATATATAAAGAGAAAAATTAGTATTTGTACTAATTTTTCTCTTTATATGTCTGTCTTTATATCTTAGCCCCGATTATTTACAAAGAAATATCTTCCAGCAGACCTATGATCCGAGAGTAAAAGGGATAAAACAAGTACATATATAGAATACCAGAAAAGAATATAAGAAGAAATTATTTACATAAGTGTGGAAAGAATAATGTTTACTATTTTTGGGAGTATTTAACATCAACATGCTGTTATTAACACTTTCGTTACGGAGCGCTTGTGTCAAAATGTGATAACTGTGAACGGAGCGGATTACTGAGTAGTTGACAC
The DNA here is from genome assembly GCA_031353405.1 of Baronia brevicornis. NCBI lineage: Eukaryota > Metazoa > Arthropoda > Insecta > Lepidoptera > Papilionidae > Baronia > Baronia brevicornis. The sequence goes on from JASFAT010001585.1 coordinate 21,262, forward strand.
TGAAGTACGGAATGCTATGAAGTAATTACAATTCATTTCTTGTTCTCTATATTGTACAACGATATTTATTATAATATTATTTCAATTTTTTATCAATAATATTATTTATTTCTAAAAAATAAAAATTTAAAATCATAATTTATTATTTTAAATATCGTATTATAATATTCATAGATTATTATTACTAAAGCATTTAAAGTCGAACAAAATATTAATAATCAACTTTGGTATGATAAAGTCGAAAACATGGAACCACACATCGTCAACCACCAACGTCACATTGTGAACGGTAGTACCTCGACTCGCGTAGTTTTCCTCGTTTACTGTAGACGACACATATTGTTTCATAACAGTTAATTGTTTAAGGCATGCAGCGTTGCTAGATACTCGATTAACAAAAGTATTTAATGTAAAGTATGAAATATGGTATGAACGTATATGTACGCTCTTCGTACCCGTGCGCCCACTATTCCAGGGCGTGTATATATACGCTCTTCGTATATGAATGGTCACTCTGCGAGGGCGTATACATACCGTCCGTCGGAACGAAAGGGTTAATAAGTGTAAATAAAATTTGCTGTTATACCTGCGCTGGAATCAAGCTCGCCCCAGGCGGTCATGTCCCAGTGCTCGGGGTCGTAGTCAGACGCCGACTCGCTGTGCTCCAGTGAAGTCATCGACGTCACCGATGACGTAGTCGTCGACATGCTGCTCGACGAGGGTTGTTCTATAACAACGCTTAACTTAAAAACTGTGCGTGTTTTATGCAAACATACACGCGCACATACATACCGTACATTCAACAGTAGATATATAAAGTGTGCAGCGGCGGTTGACACAATACACTTACACTACCCACAGTACACACGCAACTTGCGCACACGCACGCATTTATACATACACCCACACCTCAATGCGACGATATACCGAAAAACTTGAGGTGGCGGTTGACACTATACACTTACACTACGCAACTTGCGCACACGTACCCACTGTACATACACCCACATCTCACCACGAAAGTATACAAAACAACTTTATTTAAGTTTGTGTATGCCGATTCTTATTCATAATGTAAAAAATAATGTAATGTAAAATAATAAAAAAAAACATAATACACACAAAACCAACGGATACAAGTTGTACTAACACCTCAATGCCCAATTATCAAAAGTAGCAATACATGTTGGTCGGGCTTAGGCCAACGCCAGCGTAGGCAAATTGATACAAGGCAAGTATCAATTTGCCTAGACATTCGACAAGTTCGCGGCCATCCGTATCCGCATCCGCGGTATCCGTATAAGTAATGGCGGACGAACAAGCTTGTAAACTGTTCTGTCGTGTAAACTGTGTGACGAACGAGCACATGCGAGCGCCGTTTATTTGTGTAGAAAAACCAACACGATTGCGAGTCGTGGCAAGCTACGTCAAATAAGTTGTATACACGTTGGCGTTTGCCTTCGCTCGGCCAACTGAGGCAATCGACACCGAGCGATGGCGAGGCGAGGCAAATGTGTTGTTTATACGTTGGTAGTTGGTATTGGTATCGCTTGGCAACACTCGGCCAACATGTATTGCCATCTTTAGTTGTTAAGGGTCGAATCTCAGATCACGAGTTTCGTGTCTTCCATTTCGCTATTGATGTGAACCATTTTCTAGCATGAGCATTATAGGTTTAGTTGGTTCCATAGCGTGGTGGTGCGTGGAATGAAGTTACGGGAAAAACGCACCGTTAATATGATATGTATAACTCACCGAGCGAGCCGGGCTTGGAGAGCGAGGATTTGGCTGGATGCTGAACGCGTGTCGTGTCGGAGTGCGAACGGTAGAACTTGGCCGTGACGGCAGTCACCGCCCACCCCGCCCACGTGGCTGCCGCGTTGCTTAACGAGGGTGTAGCCGTGTGTACGTCAGCCTCTGTAGGCGTGCAAATATGTTCATATATTACGATAACGTGTAAATAAGGTAGATTTTTAAATACACTCTCCTCATGCAAGCTCGCCGGGTAAGGGTAAGGGTCTTTAAACATAAAAAAGTAAAGTCAAAACACAATGGAAGAAAGAATGGTAGGGAAAAATGACTGTGGGAGAGCTACACAGACAATGGTACACTTGACATCATCTCTTTATGCGTGTCACCTGCTCAGAAGATAACCTTATTATGGTAACTGATAATGTGGTGTCAGTGGACCAAGTTCTGGCCTGGCAGCGTCTAATGTCTACTGACTCAATGAAGAAGAAGAAGCGGGGAAAATTGTTACATAGAGTAAGAACAACAACTATAAACCAACAAACTAAAACAAAGCATATTATTTAAACAATAAGAAAAGAGGAAGATCATCTGTAAGATGAGTCGATGAAATAAAGGCTACAGCAGGTGGCACATGTACAAGAGTTGCTTTTATCAATAGAGGCACATACACAGAGATGTTAACAGTTAAGTAAATTTATAAACGATATCTGTGTATACAAAATCTGTCTGAATAAATGCGTTTATTATTATTTAGTTAAATAAAAAGGAAAGTTCAAGTTAATAGCAATAATATTTATAATATCTTATTTCACGCCTGTAACTTACCCATTCCTTCCTTTAAACTAGGATCTTCCGATACTTTTTCCAATTTACCAAGGAAGCCTTTAATAGTTCTAAATGCTGCATCTCTAACCTGTAATGTATATAAAAAGAGTTTAGAAAGAAAAAAACCAATGGTAGCATCATAAAACACCCAAAGTGATTATGTTCAGCTGCTAGGTATTACATACATATCGTCACGCCTGTTTCCCGTAGAGGTAGGCAGAGACCACAGATCTCCAGCTGCTACGATCTTGGCATACTTTCTTTGCTTCCTCCACACTCATCACTCTCCTTATGCAAGCTCACCGGTTAAGAGTACCGCTGGCCTTTCTTAAAAATATCGGCAATTTTGTCAAGGTATGTTTTCCTTGGTCTTCCCCTACCTAGACTTCCATCCACATCCGCAACGTAAATTTCTTTCATCTATTCCCTCTATGTGCCCAAACCATCTAAGCATCTCTTTCTGAACTTTTGTCACGACACCTTCTTTTACTTCTCATCGCTCTCTTGTATCTTTATTCCTTATTTTATCATTCAAATTTACCCCGCACAAACTTCTTAATGCTCTTATTTCCACCGCATTCAGCCTATTTTCATGAATCTTCTGCCAAACCAGACTTTCACTACCGTACACATTTGCGGTTTGGCACAACCTCAATTTTCATATGATTAATGGAGTCAGGTGTTATTTTGCGGAAATCCATCACTATGCAGGAAAACACACATTATTAATTTTCTGTTATTGTTTGCTTGTCGCGGATCTTAGCTAAATAAAAGTTTTCACTGACCTGTTGTGCTTAGCAATTTATGAAAATTGAGGTTTTCATAAATTGCTAAGCACAACAGCGTAAAATGAGGTTAAAAATTGTCACCTGCTTTTCCGGATCGGCGGTGAGTGGACACAACGCTGGCAACACTCTGTTGGCAACTTCGGCTAGCAGGAAGTATTGCTGTGTAGCCGCGAGCGCTAATACCCCCGCTTGTCTTGCGGGGGGGAAAGCGTCGCGAGTTGCACGAACAAATGCCGACACTAGGACTTTTTGCCGGATCTGAGGATGTAAGTGTGCGGCGATCTTGCCCAAGCACACCGTGGTATTGGTCCTAGGTGTTTATAAGATTACATTCAATTTCGAGATGAAAGTCTGTTGTGTTTCGATACTTTCTCGTTCGTCTCGGTCGTTAATTTAAACTTATTTTAACACCAAAACAATTAATTGAAATCTTCTATAACATGATTATCACCTGTTCCTTCAAGTCTTGGCTGTATTTAAAGAAATGTGTGATGTGTTGCTCTTTTAGCAGCCTTTCAAAACAATATTCATTTTTCGAATTGTAAAGTGTAAAGAACAAAACATAATGTCTTTCCCTTAATAAAGACTATAATAAACGTGTTAATGGACGCATTCTTAGTTATATAAAAATTAAGTGCCAACAGAAAGCAAGATAGAGGCATAAAACCTAAACCCTTCTTTCACACCCTCACTCCAATATCTTACCTCTCCTTTACATATTCCCAAGGCAGGCATCTGCAGTTCCCTTGGTGTAACATATGTCCTTGGACAGTGGTGGTTACTTACCATCGAATAATCTACTTGCTTGTTTGTCTATGTATTCCATAAATATCTGAATACTTCTCTTAACGTTAAAGTTAATATTTTAAATTACACAGGAAAAACCTCAGGCGCGGTTAGTTTTAACCTTTTCGGTATATGTTCCGGATATATCCGGCGTCTATCTGTGTGGACGAGAGCCGGATATATTCGGTGTCTATCTGTGTGGACGAGAGCCGGATATATCCGGCGCCCATCTGATGACCTGTGTGGGCGAGTGTCGAATATATTCGGCATCCACGTAGTCATCCGTAATTGCAAACGATATCTACAGTTGGCCAAATTATTTAACGACGTATTAGATGAAGAATAATTAGATTATTGAAAATATATTTTGCACATAAGCATATAACACCTTAGACAATTCGATTTTTGAACAATCGTTTTCTACATTCGTATCTGCGTTGATTAATTGATATTTCTGAAATAATAGTAACTATTCTAATAAAAAGTCTTTTTTCATGAATTTTAAAAAAACAACTATAGGTATAATCGTAGGCTAATTTCGTTTAATTAATAAAACTTAAGGTTATGTTTCTATTCGAAACGTGTACGTAGCATTATTTTATTAAGCATAGATCATATACAATATAAAGTTCTTCACACAAAAGAGGACTGACCATGTGCTATGTGCACGTTTTCGGCGGGGCAGCTCGTACAGTGGGAGTGTCATAGCGGAAATAGCGCTCGTACCGAAGGGGTTAAACATATAGTTGCTTACCTTATTCCACCTTGGTCGTCTTTTGATTGCAGGCGAGCGAAATGTCGCAGCACTTCTACATTGATGTTATTATAGTTGAGTTTCGGCGCGAGATGTACTATCGACTTCACTGTTTGCTCCCGTATGATCGGGTTTGTGTCTAAGAAACCGTGCACTACTTGCGGGAATATCTGGTCGTTTACCTGGAGAAAAATGTGTAAATATTTTTTTAAATAAATAGTGAAAGAAGGTGTATTTCGGCGGTTGTCCAATGTCGTGCCAAGATCATCAGGAGTAGGGAAGTAAGGAATGCATTCTTTTCCGTTTCTGTAGAAGCAAATACACTTGCAATTTTCGAGTTCGTTTTCGTTGGTTTCTGGGGTCATGTTTACGAAGGCGGGCGGAGCACCCGCCTTAAGAGCAGCTGCTGTCCCCCCCTCTATTGTCAATTGTCAAATGGCAATTTTTGTCTATGTGCCACTTGTTGTAGTTTTTATTTCATTGATTATATAAAAGATAGTCTTCCTCTTTTCCTATGCCTGTTTCCATTGAACCAGTTTATTATCGTGTTTGACCAATGAGCGTGAATAATGAGCGGCGAAGGATTTCATGAAGAAGAGAGAGGAATGGAATTAGAAAAGTATTTTAAAGAGGAAGATGAATAGAATTGGAAAAATATTTTAATGGTTTAGGCACAGAGAAGGTGGATGAAAGACGACTGGTAAAATAAATTTACGTTGCAGATGTGGATAGAAAGGGAAGACCAAGAAAAATTATACCTTGACCAAAATGGCGAAATTTTTAGGAAAGACCAGGTCAAAAGAACTCTTAACCAGTAAGCTTGCATGTAGAGTGTGATAAGTGTGGAGGAAGCAAGGAAAGTATGCCGAGATCGTAGCAGATGGAGATCTGTGGTCTCTGCCTACACTATGTATGTATGTATTTTTAAAGGTAACTTACAGTAGAGTTCTGAAGATGCATGATGAATTGATCGAGTTGTTGAAGTAGCCTGGACCGTGTCGTTCTATCGTTGGACGCGAATAGCTTCACCACACACGGTACAATTTGTTTTTGATATTCTGTCTCATCTAGTAGTTTACCCAACTAAAATGAAGAAAAGACATACTTACACAAATAAACATATATTTAAATCTTGCCAATGGATAATGATAATTAGTTGATAAGCCTTTTCAACATTTTTCTCTTCTTAAAGATTGCCTGAACATTTCCCTCAATAGATAAATAGATGTTCTTTATTGTATTTTTGTCAGCAAAAATATACAGCCGTTGATTATATGATATTTATATACAAAGGGCAGTCTTATCGCTAAAAGCGCTTTTTTCCAGTCAGCTATTGAATGAACACGGTGTTAAAATAGATATTAGAAGGTGATACACTTTTTGACAGGGATAGTTATAAAATAGAATAGAAAGAATACAAGATAATAGAAATATAGTTATAAAGATAAATAGTGTTTTTTTACAAGATTTACTTTTTAAAACGAAAGAGTTCGCTAGTTTCAATTCCATTGGTAACAAATTCCACAATTGAACAGCCTAGGTGTGTGGGGCACATTAAGGAGGTCTATTTTGTAAAGATGCTACCTTGTAGACTGTAACAGAGTTTTAGCGGTCGAAAGGTACAATAAAAAATGCAGCTTTGAGTTTTAACCAAGAAAAGCTTCACATTTTTCTATGTATGGAAATAAAATTTACTACTAAACGTTTTAAGAAATTATAAAGCAGCAATAGCTCTGGTCGTTAGAATTGTACTTAAAACCTAAGGTTGTGAATTCAATTCTAAAGGGCTATTGATTTGGACCATATTTTTTTTATAGGACAGGAGGGCAAACGAGCTAGCGTACCGCCTGATGGAAAGCAATCGTCTGCTCGTTTGCCTTCCTCGTAAATAAAAAAAAAATTTAAAATTGAAAAAATAAAACCGAAAATAAAAAAAACAAACCTTAAACATTGGAGCTAGCACAGCAGAACCAGCATCTCCATAATGAAATGCAGTCATCAATTGCGGCAGAATTTTATGCACACATACAGCTTCAGGAAAGTTATCTAAATATGAACTCAGAGTAGAGAAAAATTTTCCTTTTTCTATTTTGTCTTTGATTTGGATTTCTTCTAGAAAAAGCATTGTGTCTATGAGATCATTTTTGAAATAACCACCAAGTTTGCGACATCTGTAATGATATATACAGTTATAATTAATAATTACTTATCAGTAAGTTACACACAGAGGCAAATAAACATGCCTCTTTTTTATACAAAAAAGGAACAAATTAAAATTGGTTAATTGATACTATTAATATATGGTTTTGCACACTTTTAATGTTTACATGGGTAAATCATTATATATACTTTGGCAGAGATGTATGAGCAGAATTGATTACTTTCCATTGGGCGACATATTTGCTAAACATGTCTATCTTGTTTGCTAAACACAACTTTCTTGAGGTATTAAATTACCACTTTCTACTCTTACTCCAATGGACAGAAAAGCAAAGGGTTTCGAAGTGTGTATGAAATTTGATTTTGAAGTATATATCACCAAAGTAAAAGTCGATTTTGGAATTTCTAAAATTAAGGGTATGCTTATATTTTGCAATAATGTACATATATTATTTGTAAATATTAAAATTACCTTGCTATGATATCTGCAGGATTTGGTCTTGAAGCTGGATTTGCACTGACTAGCTCACAGTATAGAGTACATAGCTGTTTTGGAATATTATCAACTGTTTTCAGAGCAGGTTGATTTTTGAGTGGTCCATTAAATGCTTCCCATATTAGACAGCCTAAGCCCCACATGTCTGATGAGCTATAATGTAATAAGGAAATTAAAATTAAATACAATTTTTGCTTAAAACTATTGAAACATGTTTCCAGTATATATAGCTTTAAATATATTAAATATAATAAAAATATATAATATTAAATATAATAAAAAAAGTGTAGTCTAACGTAAAAAAGTTTGCATTATTTTTATTGCTTTAAATATTATTATTAAAACATATGAGAGGAAAGTAAACATTCGACTATATATTACTAATAAAAAATGTAGGGTAAGTCTGTAGAACATCTAGACTCAGAATAAATACATTTAGGTGTAATAGGCTACAGTATGTATTTTGTATACATACTGCAGCTTATCATATTGCATCTGATTAGTATTAAAAGAAAAAATGAACATACAATCATTCTCTCACCATACTTAGACAAATATTAAAAAAGAAAAGCTTTGAGTTTTCGAATTGAAGTGGCAATGGGTTGGTCATATTATTGTAAAACTAACAAATATTTTGATAGATATGTGCTGGAATGGAGACTGCATCATGGTAACGTAGTGTGAGATATTTCTCAGGTGACCATTTACATAGAGAAACATATCAGAAAAGACCCGGCCAGATATTGTGACTTATATCCAATAGTAAACTACCACAAGCTGACAAATAATAGCTTGAAAACAAAAATTGTATTAAAATAATAAAATTACCACTTAGTTACAGATTTGAGTTTACTAGGATCCTTCTTTTCTGGTGGGTCATAGATTTCAAGAGCTGGTAAAATTTTTATTGGTATTGGACTGGATGTGTCCTGCCCTTGTGCTGTTAAAAACTCAAAGCCACCAAGTTTCCATTCCCCCGCTGATGTGACAAAAACAGAATAAAGACAGACATTGTTGTGTCTCATATTACCATCATTATTGAAAAATGATAAAGCTCTCTGAAAAAGTTACATAAAAATGTTTATAATCAGAACAGTAAAATCATAACATGATGTAAGATATAATAATACATAAAGGCAATAGGCACAATATTGATAATAAAATTAATATATGACATTACAGATTATTGCTTTAAACAATTTCCATGATCATAATCATTTATTTTTAAAAGAATAGTAGGTTAATAATGTCTTATATGTACATATTTAGAATAACTTGATGAGTAACAGCCATCAATGAGTTAAGAGTTCAAATTGCTATATATAAATATATATATATATATATATATATATATATATATATATATATATATATATATATATATATATATATATATATATATATATATATACATACATACATATAGAAAAAACACATAGAGAAAAAACTGCAATACCATAGAACATGCCATAGCATGGTCCTTTTTAAATTCAAAGGCAATCAATGGTGCACATAAAGATCTGCAACATATTTGAGAATAATGAAATAACTGTATCACTATAATAATTATAACATAACATTATAATGTTACATTTAATAAATTAAGTCATTAAATGTATTTCATTTTCCAACCAAAAAGTATGAATGAATATAAAATCTTTGCTGGAGTGTGAAGCTTTAAAATTGGTGTCAACAGTTTGTTACTATTTATAATTGTGATCAATTGTACCAATGTAACCTAAATTATCAATTTAAAAAATGATATTACAATTGGGACAGCATATAGAATTTAGTGGGTTTCAAATGGAACAGAGAATAAAAGTATTGCTTTGTATTTTTTTTATTATTTATTTCTTTGATATAAGACATAATTACCAATTTACCAATCATCAGTCTGTTAACAACCAAACTTTTGCTATTATGCAATGAAATTTTGCATCAAACCATTATACACTACATAATTTAACAGTGATGGAGTAGAGCTATAGAAGTACAAATGGGGCCTGCTCAACCAGGTAAATATCACACCCTCATTATGCTACAGTATATTGGCATTACATGGTAGCATTTCATTGTGCGAACCTTTCATTATTTTCCTCTTCTTTTTGAATCATTAACATAAAATCCCAAAGAAGGCAATTATCTGCAGTATTCCTCAGTATAGGATATTAACACAGGTAGCGATCATTACTTACAACTAGGTGACCCTCTAGCTTGTTTACCCATCTCTTCCATAAAAATGTCCCATAGACAACAAGAAAACATGGTTAATAATATAGAATTAAACATTAAGAGGTTAACTGGGACTTTTCCCATCAACTTGCATCAGTGACATTGTTTTTATTTCATTTTTATCATCTTATATTATTATCAGTTATATTTCTTTTATTATGGTGGTGTATTATATAATAAAGTTGAATTGAGGCCTATAAGTGAAGTAATATGAAATAAATGTGTGTATCGTGACTTTCTAAGTTGACTGAAAAAGTCTATAGTGACTAGTTTTATTTCAAGAGATTTGATGTTAACATATTTTTCTTGATACTACCATAATAGTTATAACTAGTTGCCATCAAAGAAAAGAAGAAGAAGAGGTTGACTGGTGAGTCAATTTAATTGTACCCTTTTACTTATTCCATGAATTAATAAACTTATTTTAACCTATATTTATTGCATAAAACATAGATAAGTGTTAATAAACAAGAAGTTATTTTTAATGTTTTTATTGATACCTTAGAATTGTTCAGAGTCTGGGTGCAATCCCTGTTCTGTATTATAATTGCCAATAAAAAATAATTCAAGTGTAGGCCAATGATTACAAAGTGATCTATTATTATAACATTAAATTTAGTATGTTACAATTGAGAAAATGTACTTACAGTGATTTGAAATATTCCCCAGGCTAGAAATAGATCCTTTTGCTGTCCTTCTAGTTTTGTGTCTTCTAAATTAGTTGCTAAAGGTTCAACATACTCAGTGGCTACATATAAAAATTTTTCAGTTTCACAACTATCTAAATAATGTAATAAACTAGGATGTCTCATAGTCTTAAGTTTTTTGAGAGAGGCCTTTGCTATGTCAAAAAGGGTTTCAGAGTTTTTTTGGACATCAAACAAAAATATGGACACCTCATCTTGTGTTCCTCTTTTTTTTCCCTTGTGTAGAGACCACACACTTCTATCTTCTAGTCCTTGAACAGGATCTCCCACCTCATAGGGAAATTCCTTCGTGGGATCTCGTGAAAAGAACGACCACATATTGGATGCACTAAGTCAGTTCGTAACTATTTACAAGTCGCAAACAATTTTATACTCATTTTAGAAATTATAGCCTATTTAATACTATATGAAATCATGATTAGAGTTATGGCTGACAACACTAAAATAACAGAAAAATATTATTAATTAGTCATAATCATAATTTATCAAAGTATCACAACTACGAGAGCTACAAAAGAAAAGAATACACAGAGCAAACAATTATGATTTTGAGAACAAACGATGGTGACAGTTTGACAATGACGTATCATATTTATTACGTGTTTATTACAGGCATTGGCTATTAAACCTTAAACCAAATATACAATCTTTATTATTTGTTATACGTATGTATATAATTACTTTGTTTTACACTCATAGCGGCATTGACAGTAATTAAATGAGAGTTACAGAGTGGGAACTTGACATACTACGCTCTGAAGTTTCAAATGCTATTAACTCCCTTAAATCACATAAATCTCCAGAAAAGGATGGGATAACAGTAGAATTACTCAAAAATATGACAGAGGCGGTAGTGGAACATCTGTAGGATATGTTCAACGCCATCTGGACAAGTGAAAAGTTGCCCAATGAATGGACTGAGTCAGTGTTTGTGTCGCTATATAAAAAAGGCTCTACTAAAAAGTGTAATAACTTCCGTACCATAGCCATGCTAGCAAAATTAATCTCTATATTGTCAACGAATATCTTAAATACTATCTTGACTAGCAAATACCCTAGGAACAGGCAGGTTTTGTGAAAGACGCGGGAGCTAATTCTCTTAATTCACCTGTCGTCTTGTGTTTCATTAATTATGCCAAAGCGTTTGACTGTGTGAAATGGGATAAACTATGATAAATCATATTGGAAATGGACGTGCCTAGTCATCTTGTGACAAGGCTGTATACTTTCAACATTGTTCTTCAACATCTATGGAAAATACATAATTCAATCGTGCACCAAAAAGTGGGACAGAGGTTTTGCTGTTGGCGGAGAGAAGATTGCTAACCTGCGTTACGCAGATTACGGTGTTACTTACCCCAGGTATATCTACGATGAAGAAGATAGTGTAAACTCTGCAAGCGAAAAGCAATTTACTCGGGCTATCCATTAATAGAAGTAAAACCAAACTCATAATCGTTGATAGTGCATACTCACTCAAAGATCTCCAAGCCGCATCTCCAGGTATAGAATTTACTAGCATATAATACCTAGCGCCTGTGTACGAAATGAATACTTCTATGCCGATGTGCGGCATAGAAGTATTCACGTATGACGGAGAATAGGAATGGCGAAAGAAGCTCGGTTGCAACTAATCTTGCAAGACAGTGGATAGGACACAAATATCTATTTATATGTCAGACTTTTAGCTTATAACGTTTGATATGTAAAAAAATACTAATTATAAAACTTTTGTCATTTGTCTTATCTAATAATTTAGAAGTTCTGTACTGGGTCATTCATCCGTCAACGTCAAGTTAACTTTTTGTTTTGAGGTTAACTATTTGTTTAGGTTGTTATGTCTTTTTAAGTAGAATACTATCAACATGTCTAAATCAGTGGCAAGGTTAAAGTCTATGAAAAAAGTGGCTGATAAAATAGATCATTCATCAAAATTGCGAACTAATGTACCTGCTGGTATGGCTGCGGCAGGGCCACCGTTAGGTCCGATGCTTGGCCAGGTAACTTTTTTGGAGCAGCAGCTACCTATTTCGGTTCTTATTTAAGCAATTCAATGTTTTTGGTAATAAATGAATGGTTATCATAAAGTATAAGTATAATTCGTCGGGGAGTATCTTTGCCTAGCCGCTTGTCCTGTATTTGTGGTATTGGTACACGAGTACACGACCCTGGCCTCCCGAGCTACTACCTTCTCACTCCTCGTCTTCCGTTACGGTAGTATCTTATCCCTATCATTCTATCTAAATCCATCTTTTCTTTCTCCTGCCTTTTCCTTTCTTCTCTATCCTTTTCCCTTCCTCTCCGCCAATCCACGGTCTGCCGTGCCAAAGGATGCGTGACTAGTGGCAAGCTTAGTCGCAAGCGTGCCGACCGTCCCAGGATTGGGCTCCTCCAGTTACTGTGGTACTTTACCTCAGCATGCAGGGCTCTGCTGTAGCTGGCCTCCATCCTCCCTTGCGGCTCGTCAGATTCACTATAATGAATTACTATGAGGAACTTAATATACCTAGTCTTGATTCCCATGAGATCGAGAAGCACTGTACAGATAACCGTTTCACTACAATGAATGTGAGAGAAAGTATGGATGAGTGTGAAGGAAGCAGGGAGGTGTGTGTTGAGATCATAGCGGATGGAGATCTGTGGTCTCTGCCTAACCCTACAGGAAGGCAGGCATGACTATATATGTATGTATAAGCCGAACTTGTTTTAGTGATGACGCACATTTATATATATTGTAAGATGTATAGCACTGTAGATTCTTACTTATCTGTGTCCAGCATGGCAATTTAAGTAAGATTTTATATCATGGGGGAGATTTATGTCTATCAATGATATTAAGAATAATTTTATAAAGCAATTTGTTAATAAAATTATCTAATTAGCTGTCATTATTTCAGCGTAATATAAACATAGCTGTATTTTGTAAAGATTTTAATGAACGCACAGCAAACATAAAACCAGGTATACCTCTTCCAACTAGAGTGAAAGTTAATTCTGATCGATCATATCAACTTACGATTCATCAACCTACTGCATCATACTTCTTGAAACAAGCTGCAGGTGTTAGTCGTGGTGCCATGGAACCAGGTTAGTTCTTATAGTATTAGACTTGATAGTAGCAAAGTTTTAGCTGTATTGTTAAGAGTTACCTAGTTTATTGCGATATTAAAGCCATACATGATCTATAAAAAGAGACCTTTGAAAATATAATTTCGGGGAAAAAGCCTTTTCGCATATAGTATGTATAAACTTATATTAAAATTAATTATAATAAAATTCTTTTGGCTGTATTCTATGAAAATGACTGGTTTTGATGTCATTAAATAGATTACTTGAAATGAAAAAAAGAAACAAGGTAGTAAAATGTATCCAGCTATTTTCATTTGTTTTTCTTGAGTGAATTTGATGAAGAAATTGGATATGTTTTAAAATTTTATTACAATAAAAGAAAAAATGCAACACAAGCCGTGAAAAAAAATTGTAATATTTAAGGACCTAGTGCAGTATGAGTAAGAGTAGTGCTAAGTTGGTTTAAGCATATTCAATCAGCATAATCAATCCTCACTCTGGTCGCCTTTTTAAAAATTGAAGGCCATTTTTGAAAAAGTGGAGTAAGATTGGCATATCAGTAGTTATGGTGTAGCTGAAGAACTGGAAATTGACTACAAAACAGTTTTGACCCATTTGAAAAAAGGTCACTGAAAGAAAATCCAATGAACCTTGTACTCATTTGCAATTCTTTATTGAGATGTAATGAAACCAAAAATGTTTAAAGAGATTAATAACTGGTGATGAAAAGTAGATTACATACAATAAAAAAGTGCAAAGAGGTCATGGTCAATAGTCAACCAGGCTCCACAGACTGGAAAAACCAAGTTTAACCTGCAATAAGGTGATGTTGTGTGTATGGCGGGATTGGAAGGGTGTTATTCATTATGAGCTCTCATCGGGCAGAATCATCGATTCGGTTCTCTACTGCCAACAACTTATTGAGATTAAAGTAAAAAATGAGGGGAAGAGAATGGAACTGATCAATAAAAAGGGTGTGGTCTTTTTTCACATTAACGCTAGACCACACACATCTTTAGCAACTCAGCAAAAATTAAGAGTTTGACTGGGAGGTGTTAATGTATCCGCCATACAGCCCTGACCTTGCACCTTCAGATTTTCACCTGTTTCGGACTAGTACAGAATTCTTTATAGGGAGTGTCAGATTAACATCAAATGAGGACTGCCAAAACTACTTGTCGCATTTTTTTGAGCACATATCCTTCCTAACATACTAATTACCTAATTTCTACAGCAACAGTATCATGTCTATACCTACAAGATGGCACAAAGTCATTGAACCAAGTGGCACATATATAATAAAATGTAAAAAAAATGTCTTTCTTTTCATATAAAATGTGAAGAAACTTTCCTCTATTATTTAAACATATTAAAATATATATGAAGTGTATAAACAATTTTTATTATTCTATGTTGTAAAGAAATTTCTTTATTATAAATAATAACATTTGTGACACTATTTATACTTGTTCCTTGGTAAATGTAGCATGAGATTTTTAGCTTTAATAGTGTTAACTTTGTTAAGAATGGCATAATATTTGTCTGTAGCGTGAATGGGCTGGCTCGCCCCGGGGAAATACTATACTCCTGCAAAAAATCGTCGTCTGAGTGGTAGTTACTTACCATGCTTCCCAACACCCTCCCCCTCCCATTCCCACTCCCATAATGACACTTTCCTTAAAGGTCGACAACGCCCATAGACTTCCGCAGCGCCATAGGCAGTGCGGAAGTCTATGGGCGGCGTTGATTGCTTTCCATCAGGTGACACGCCTGCTCGTTTGCCTTCCTATTCCATAAAAAAAGATGACTTCTGGATAGCCAGATGTACATACTACATATAGATGTAGCGACAATCTGCATAAATTGAATGCATGTAATAGAAGATGGCTAGATGACGTGCCCTGGGGAAAGCTGTCACGAGATTGTCTGCTGTTATGAGATTTTCATTTTGAAACACATTTTATTCATGCATTAGTTGTTAATTGACATCATTAATAATAATTTTGTGAAATTGAATTTCAGTGAAAGAAACATGTGGTAAAATAACTTTAAAGCACATTTATGAAATTGCAAAAATAAAATCTCAAGATCCTCCCTTGGAGTGGAGGCCTTTAAAAGAAATTTGTACAATGTTAATTGCTACTGCAAGAACTTGTGGCATTGAAGTAGTTCGTGAATTAGACGCAAAGGTGTGTATATGATTCAACTTACCATAACATATATAATTACTGCTTTCATAAAATCAATTTTTTACTTAGATAGTTACAACCAATAGGTAGAGGCAAAATCAACAACATCACACATTTTTAGTAGATACTGTAGTTTTCTGAAATACAGAACAAAATTTTTTTGTATTCATCAAAGGATTGCCAAGATTCAATATAGTCTACTTTATTGAATGTATAAGTATAAAGTTTTTATTGTAAGGTAATGTGATTGCTTTCCATCCATACACATCACACACAGTCACACTTGTTTGTTTTTCTATCCTATAAAAAAGGGATATTGTTGTTTTTTAGGAATATGGACAATTCCTTGAGGAGAGGAAATTGATTTTAGAAGAACAAAAGAAAATGTTGCAAGAAAAACGTGAAGCAAAAATGTTGAGAACAGCTTAGTGTATTATCATATGTATGTATTGTGAATATTTTGTAGATATATTAAAAATAATAGACAAAATGGATCCATATATTTTATTTTAAAAATATTCCAATATAAAACTAATTTTCTATACAAATTCTGGACGAACCTGTTTAAAAGTATTGAATTAATAAATCTGATTTTAACCTAAAAAGAAAATTAAACTAAACTAAAAATTGTTAGAGTTGGTACAGTAAGCAATGCTTTCTGCATGTTCATTTTGTAACTATTGTATAAAATATAATATTCTGATTCAGTCTAAAACTTACTAGTCTACATTACAGACAAATTAACAACACTAGTCACAACAATATGATAAATTATTTTCAATAACAATATTTACAAGATCATTATTTTATGAGCACCCAAGTTACACCTAATTTCAATAGAAGTGATCTTTTTGGAGATTTATTATTTTCATACTATACAATTATCACAAAATACAGTCAGTTACAAAAATATAGGTTTAAGTTAAAATTAAATTTATAGCATTTACATACAAAAATTGTTTTTTAATTAGAATCTTTTATTTTGTGAGATATAATAAAATAAGCTAGAATTCTTTAAATGATTAGAAAACTTTGTTGCATGTTCTGGAAACATCATGTAGAATATGCCATAATAGTACTAAAATATAGGTATTGTACACTGAATACTGTCAGTAATTTAAAGGAACTGTTGACCATACCAGTGGAATGTTTGTTTTATTAGAAATTTTTGAAAATCTTAGATATAACCTGTGTAAAATATGATAAAAACATTAAATCAAAAAATATAGAATCAATTTTATTTAAGGTATTTAAATTAAAGGCGATAAGTGGGCACAGCATCTAAATTCTATAAGTTTCTTTTCCTACAAAGCCTGCAAACTAAATGTAAAAAAATCAATTACCGTATTTGACGGCATATAGGACGCACATTTTTCCCTAAATTAGGTCTCAAAAAAATTACTTGCGTCTTATACGTGAAGGACACAGCTTAACTTTCAATACTGAATGCTATTTTGACTAAATAAGGATGCGTCTTATATGCCTTCAAATACGGTATTTGTCATTCTGCATTTGATTTTATTAAATTACCTAGTTTTATTAATATTTTTATTTAATGCTATTGATATCCCTCAAATAAAGTGCACATTATGACATTCTCTAAGATCATTGGGAGAATGATGGTCAATTTTTTTTGGGAAGATGAAGATCATACTGGGTGGGAAAGATATTTTAAAATTATACCTAGATTGACAGCATTGTTTCAGGTAATTTTGTACCATAACATGTAGTTTTTATATGCATATTTAAAAATTACATCAATAGTAATTGTAACTATCTGAGAGTTCTGGATAAGACCAATCAACACCACAGAATCAACAACATAAAAAAGAAGCTTAAAATTTGGATGTTATTGATATTAATGGAACCACCATGAAGTTAGTAAAAATAGTTATTAATTATAATTCCAAGTATCATGGAAAAATGTTTGACTGTTCATGGACTTGCACCAAAGGTGGTTGTGTGGCGAGGAGATTAAGAGACATTAATCTTGAACAGACTTTTTTCTCCACAGTTTTACCTATGGTAGTGTTTTTGAGAATATTTTACAGTACATAAGTACATAAAAATATAAAAACTTTCACAATACATAAGTACAATATAATAAAATGAAAATGTTAGATATGTCCTTACATTACAGTCAATGCGGTCTAAAAAGAAATGTCAACAAGTAATGTATAGTCCATATGCAGTAAATCACAAGTCTTCTCCTAATTTACTTATAACTAAGGTTTTTCCCATATGTATATCTTAAAGATAATAATAATACGAAAATTATTAATTAAAACAAAATTTCACTACTAGTGTGTTCGCCCTGCTTTAGTTTAAAAATAATATAATAGCATCATATGTCACTAATTTTTTTATGGCCTCAACCAAAATTTGATATGTTAGCAGCTCGTTTAAGTTTCGGTGAGGCCGGTAGTACTTCTGGAAGTTCAGTGACTTTGTTAATTGTAAAGTCAGGCAAATCTGACTCTATTTCATCTTTTTGTAATGGAATCCACACCGTACCACCTAATTCTGCTTCTTTGCCACCCTGAAAAAAGTTATAATTAAATAAATAATAAGTTTGTTGCCCGACGACCTAATTGGTTCAGTGAAGGAAATACCGCTTTTGGAGTCAATGGTCGGGGGCTCGATTTCCGCATCGGAATAAATATACATACATATGTTTACAGATATTTATTTCGATGTCGACATAAATATCTGTAGGCTGTTTGATTTTGATTTGTCTATTATTATGTATAACTTTTTATAAAATTATATTTATGTATCAATACTGTCTTTTACAATCATTAAGAGGGTACAGCATTCTGTAGATAAGGAAAAATACCCGATGAGGATAAGATATTGACTCCTTTCTTTGTATTTATTATATAAATCAAAGTTTCCCAATGATATTTAATAGGAAAATAATGTTCTATAATTTACTTAGCACTTAAGTGGGATCCCATCTACAAGAGTTTATACCGTTAAATTTGAAAGTACAAAATATTTTATAAAATTTTACCTTAATATCAGTTTCAAGTTTATCTCCAACCATAATACACGTGCGAGCTTCGACATTGAGTAACTTGCATGCTTCCAGAAAGATGTTCTGATCGGGCTTCTCCCACGGCAGGTCTCCAGAGACCAGCAAGCAGTCGAAGAACTTGCGGAGGCCTAGCCGTTCAATCTTCTGCCACTGGGCCCGAGACGGTCCGTTCGTGATCAGACCGAGTAGATAATCCTCCCTGTGCCACATTTATCGACCAGCTTTTTGTTATTGGGGGCAAATACCATGCTGAAACTCAGCATTTGATAAAACACGAAATGAAAATGATCTTGCATTACAAATGTACCGCTTATTTTTTATCATGCAAGAACATTTAAAAGTTATATTACTTATTTTCACGTATAATTTAACTTATGTATATAAATTATATGTGAAGCAAAACTTAAAAATAAAATTAGTGTTGTGTTGACTTTGTATGTAAAAAGTAAATGCTTTGTTCATTGAACTTTATATTCGTCAACAGAGCACTATACATATTTTCATTCATTTGTATAACTGTGGAGATATTTTGGCAACATTTAAAATACCTACGGTTCGGTATAAAAGCTGTGGATAAAACACAATGTAATGCTTTTAACATTTTTTGACATCTAGTAAATCACTCAAACCGAGTATCAAAGATTTTTTTAAAATTATCTCCATAATTATAGAGAAATTTTTGAGGCAATCATTATTACCTTCGCCGTGATGTACTCCCTCACATATTTTACTAATACAATTCAAACCTAAGTGTAGCGCACGCGGCGCCCCAAGATTAGTCACTCCTTGAGCAACAACTGAACTGTTGAAAAACAAGTCATTTATTAGCAACATGCGTTTAAAGCCAAACCAATATCGCTGCAGAGGCATTTTTTGTTTACATCAAACTATTTTTTATCCTTCATTTTAACAAAATTGTTACAACGTACGAATTTAATGTAATATGCCTTTACAACACATTGGTAATGACTTTCATGACACATCAAAAAACAGTGCCTAATGCACTGAAAACATAGTATTATGTGGCATGCAAAAACCAGTGATTAATGGTTTTTCTAGGAGTAGCACATGTTGACATTGGATATATATAATATGCAAATGTTTATGATCATGTAGAACTATTTTTTGAAAAACATTTTCCCCACATAACACCATGCAATATGATAAATTATTTGGTTCGCAGATTATAAATTCGTTATTTCTTCACGTATACACTAAAATTGTATAGATTTATAATCTTGGAACTTCTGTAGCGGCTATGTATTGCAGTTAGGCAAATGACACAGGCAAATTCTTTGACCAAAAGAAAAAATATAAAAATTATAAAATCCAAAATGAAAGACAAAGAAATTGCCAATAAATCCAAAAGAAACATCATGAAGAAATATTTGAATGAATTAGTAGAATGACTTTTTTTTTAAGAATGTATCATTAAATATTTCTGCACAACATAAATAAAACCAAATTACGTGACTTCAACGAACATACCGTAAAGTTTCCAATAGATGTATAACATCAGGAGTTAAAGCTAAATATTGAAATCTCAAATTTAACCATTCATCTGATATATTTTCTGAAACAATCGAATGAATATACTTTAAAAACTGCTACAACATATCTTTTTTTATTTGATGGCATTTAAATATATCTTTTCTAGTGTCAACTAAAATAATAACACGTATCTTCTATTAATACGAAAAAAAATTGATTTATTTTTAAGTACACTGCGTACATGTGTGAGACTACAGAAAGATAAAATATAAATGAAAATAAAAAAAGAGGCAGTCATGAGGACTGGCGACAGAAGTAAAAATTAAAAACTGCATATGGAAATTTTAAACTAATTGTAATATTAAAAATTAAATTTTACAATGTTTATTTATAAGTTAAAACATATTATGGTTTCATAGACACAGTACAAAATATAAATAAAAACTAATGAAAATAACAACTAATGCATACTTATATTAGTTTTGTAAGGCGAAATTGAATGATATAATTTTATAAATAATCATTTTGCAAATACTAACATACAAGTTTTCACTTCAAACATTTTAACTAATTATTTGCAGTCAATTTAAAAGTCACGATATACGTATTTATTTCATTTCGATTCACTTATACGCTTTGATCGAACTATACACCAACAAATATTATATTATTTAAATATAATTGACAATGAATGAAATAAAAACAAAGGCATATGGAAATTGACGTCGGCGAGTGTTACGAAAACGAGGGAAACATTATGCTGACGTGTTTTGAAGAAATCATCCCTTATGGTGGAGGATCTGTTATGTTTTGGGCGGGCGTAACTTCCAGCTATGCTACAAAGGTATTATTCATTGAAAATGGCTCACTAAATAATACGCCGAGGTATATAGCAGAAATCCTTTGTCAAAATGCACAACCCGCACTGACTGTAATTGGTGAACATGCCATTTATATGGATGATAACGCTCGGGTCCACCGTTCTGGCGACGTAGATGCTTATATGCAAGAGGTCGGTATTCGTCGTTAGGACTGTCCAGCGCGGCGCCCGGACCTTAATGTCTGAGACCTTTTAAAATGTCGATGCGTTAATCGCTGTAAGGGGAGGTCGTACTCGTTATTAATTAATCGTCTTTTTTTATTAAAGTACCATAAAAATAGTCGTAGCTCGTAAAAATTTCTAGTCATCTAAGCTAACAACATACCTACTGTAAGTGATGACTGTATGATAAAATATATATATATATATATATATATATATATATATATATATATATATATATATATATATATATATATACGAATCTTCGGTGTGTTAATCAGCTAAGTCATTAAATGTGCACTGTACACGTTACATTTTAGGCAAAATGCCAAGTATGTCAAAGCTTTTATAGACTCCTGGCTAATTAATCGCTACCATTATGCCTCATCATCAACAGTCTATGGTACACTATTTCTAGAGGAAGCTATGTGCGAACCTATGATGCCTTTTCCAAGACTGTTTATAACTAGCTGTGATTTTTAAGGTTAGTAATACCATCCTCAATCGATAGGTTACATCGGCTCATGGGGATTTGGATCCTCAAAAGATCTGTACATGTTTTTGCTGCCTTTGTAAAAAACAGGATATTGGTACAACATTTTTTAGTTGGTTCCCGCCATAGAATAGGGCCACCCTGTTTAATTTTGTACATGTTGTACCAGGCGACACATAGGTATGGCAAATTGCAAGTAGATTAGCAGTAGCATTTTCGTGAGAATAAAAAAAAACAATTTAGGACCCATATTTCGTCCTCTAATCGTTGGAATTACGGCTCTCAATTTTGATGGATGCCAATGATGCAAAATTTAAAAATCTATCTTATTAGTGCCTTGGGCTCAGAAAGGAGGCCCCCCTCCTTTCTGAGCCCGAGGCACTAATATATATTGGTTATAATATATATGGGTTATTATAATATTTTAATTATATAGGTACTAACTTGAAATGTGTTTGTAGTTCTTAGGCAAAGAATTGCGCCATAGATGCGCGGGCCATTCATCCAGCGCGTATGATTCATCATCAGGTTGGGCTCGGAAAGCGCGTAGGAAAGACTTGGCGCTCTCAGCTGCAACGTCATGCGGTAAACCATACTGCTGATGTAATATATCCACTAGCTGTTAAAAACAGTTTATTTTATTAAAAGACGTTCATATCATGCTGAGCAATAAATTTCAATAGGTTGTAAACATACATATGAACCTATGTAAAAAAGTCTTTATAATCATTTAATATAATATCTATAAGACGAAATATAATTTCTCATAACTCTTTACTTGAAAATTGTCCCTTAAATTCCTGAGATATGGATAGGATTCGAAAAGGTGACCCAAAATTGGGCATCCGTCCAAAATACGTTTTATCAAGAACAGGCGCTTTGATCATTTGTTCGAAATACATTTTAAATAATAATGCCATCCGACAATTGATGTAGAAGATTACAATTAAAAGTTATCAAAACTAAGGATTGAAAACAACATAGAGCCAAGTGATTTGTGTAGTACCATATAAAGGTGTTTACAAACGGTATTTAAGCGAATGAGGTGTTGAAGCGGAATGGGGCCGCGAAGCTACAAACCGCTCATTGGGCCATTATCAAATTGTCTTGATTAAATAAAAAAAGACGACATATCTTTTTATACCTAGAAAATCCTATAAATAATCCTTTAAAAAAATATAATACGACTTCATTGTCTCAATGGCGAAAATATCGCTTTTGGAGTCAATGATTGCGGACTTGATTCTTGAATCTGATGGATAATGATATGTATGGCCGACAGGTCTTTGTTCGGATATCCCAGTGCCAGCCAATCTGTTTCTGTTAATTTCCGTTTTTCCTAAAATGAGGGACGAATCTAACACACTAATATCTTTATATAATATATGGGCTGTGAAAAAATATTTGAGAGACTGAATTAATAATACAAACATGCCAGAAATATTCTATTTTCAACGACACATTCGCATGTAACATATAATGTATGACTGAAGAGCAAGTTATGTGTCCAAAGATGACCTTTTTAATAAGCGTCAATACACTTTCTAGAATATTTTCAGGTATAATAATAACACTAAATTTTAATAGTCATCAGATAAAAATAGTTTGGACCAAAGATTCGCGGAGGACGGCTGACTGAAAGTGGAGGGAATATCCGCGGATCAGGTGGCGCAGCGCGCCTTGGTAAAGGGTTCTGTCTTGCAGCAGTCATCAAAAGAAATACATTAATTACTTGATATAGAAATATTCACTAGCTGTAAAAAATCAATGTTGACTCAAATTGGTTAGTAAAAAAATCAATCTTTTGAGTCATTTTAAGTTTATTTTAAAGGTAAGAAAGAGGTGCAAAAACTATGTTAAATATATGTACACTAATTGTCTAAGGAAGTATCCGTCAAGACAGGAATAGAATGGGGTCAACGCTCTACACTTGCAGTGTCTTCGTTCACTCACCTGCTCTTTGGCATCGATTCCTATTTCAAAGCTGATACTAATATTTGCAAATATATGTATCTAATAAGTTTAGGATTACCAGTACATGTTGTATGTAGAGTTTTAGGAAACAGCAAGTGTATAATGAATGGTTATTGTGAGTGCCATTTTTGGTTTTATATCTTTGATTTGTTGAATTTATTAGAAAAATCTTTACAACTTGTAAAATTTACTAGGATACTTTTAAGGATCATATATATTAATATATACATCCAATGCTGGAAATAACAACTTAATAATAAACACTTAACAAATAAATGTGGGTATTTATAAAAACCATATAAATATTCAATATAAACACTTTATTTAGTAAATATTTTGACATATATTACAAGTGCTTACAAAATGGAGTATTAAGTAACATTTTTTTCAACACTTAATACTTACATTATTTACATTTCAAATACAAAATCAAATATTATTGACAATTTGCAAATTTGTAAGTGTAAAATGTGGCAAAGAACTCTCACTTAAATTATTTTTTATAAAGCAATAAGCAGGACATCAAGCATATATTTAATCGCCGAATAGCTTTTTTCCCAAATCCATTAACCTGTGGTTTCTGCACATTTTAAGGGCTCCTCCTTTTTTCAATACAGGTATGACACTCTCATTAGAATCTACTAATCTGCATAGAAAATCTTCAAATGCTGATTTCACATTAGGTGGTAAGGTTCCAACTTTAACTTTTGAAAGCATTTCGGCTATACCTTCGGCCCATCCACTTTCAATAGCAAATTCAGATATCCAAGGAACAATAGTGAGGACACCACTCATTGTTTGCATGCCCAAAAACCATAAATCTGCAATCTCATTCCAATGTTCTTTGTAAGCCAATGATACAACAAGTGCAGTAGGATCATTTGATTCATCAATGTTGTATGCATCCCATAAGAATCTAATAGTTGATTGAATATATCGACAAATAGAAAAGTCATTCTTTTTAACTTTGCTCGCCTGTTGCTTAAGAAGAAGTAATCCTAAAACTGCAAGATGACCATGAAGTACCAAGTTTTCAGGGATATTCTTTAACTCAGGCAAATTATTGAAAGTAAACTTTAATAATGTGTTGAATAACATACTGTTTTCAACAACTTTGGGTGCTAAAACTGTAAGGTTCATAAAGATGTTACATAGGCTAACCATAGCTGCCCTTGAGTCTTTCATGTCATCTAGAACTTTAGGATCTAATTCAGGTTCAGGTTGAGTCCTAGCTTTGCCTCTCTCTGATTTGGGTATGGGAGGTTTTTTGTAATGAACAATTGACCAATGGAAATTCATGGCCTCATAAAGTATATCCTCTTGTTTTAAATTTAGAACTATGTCTCTAGCTCTATCTTCAACAACAAGATGACACAGGGCAGGTAGCATTAAACGCAACAAATCTATTTGACCCAGGAGACTTATCTCAAGGTCCATTGGTTCTCCATCTGTTTTGTTTTTTTCTGCTAGCTTCCTAGCTCTATATGCATGGAAACTGTCATTGGCTAATGTAAACATGAATGGCATCAGGGTATATATTTGCTCTCTCATAGCTGTGGTTTCCTGTGCAATCCATGCTACTAATACTCTAACCATAGCACACAAAAAGACTTTTTCTGCATCAAGCAGTTTGTCTTTGTTTTTATCATTAGATACTTTAGTCAACAAAGAAACAACAGCATTAAAAGCACCTTTAAGGCTGGTATAAACTGACTGCTTTTCTTTTTGTTCCAAATCTAGTTGATCAGTAGCCATGTAGTTAATGGACATCTCTAGAACAATAAAACATGATGTAACAAGTTCTGCATTTGCATAGGCTTGCTTGAAACTTCTATCTTCAAGTTGCATTCTAACCTCGATTGCACAAAGTTGTAAAAGTAAAAGGAAAAATTTTTTAGGGTTTTCTTCATCATTAAATGTCCATTCAACACCCAATAACTCAATTATATTAGCTGCCAGTTTGAGTGCTGGATCTCTTTGGTTCTTACCAATTTTACTTGTAAGTATATCATGCAAAGCTTTGTAAACACTCTGTGGCCAAGTTTCATCAGATGCTCCCGGAACAACAATAAACCTGTTACAGCTGTAAAGCAGAGCACTAAGGATTGTAGCCAATTCAAATTTTCTTTCAGATTGATCTGTAGCAAAGTCTAATGCTATTTTGTTTACTAAAGCATGAAATGGTTTAGGATCATTTCCCCAAGCAGCTGGGCCATACCGGCTAACAAGTTTAACAAGAATGTTTAACGCTTCATCAGTTTGAAAGCTCTGATGTGAGTAAATCTCAGACATTTTGGTAATGGCTCCAACTTCAATGAGTGCCTTCTGTCCTGCTTCTTGCTCTGCAATGCACTGGAGGCATGTATATGCTTCACTTATAATAATTAGGTTATCATCATAATCTTCATTATCTGAAGTCTGCACAATTTCTAAGAAAACTGGTATGTTGGCAAGCATTTCAGGATGAGTTGCAAGTTCTGGTTCATTACAAAAACACGTAAGAATTGAGAGCGCCACTGACTTGTAAACTGAAGGAGGGCAGTCATCTTGAACATTGTTCCCTGTTAATAGTTTTTTCAAAAATTTGAATCCAATCGCTTCAAACAAAGCCTTCTTTGCTTGAGAATTACAATCCTTGCTTTTTACCAATTTTGTTACCATAAAGAGCGCGGCGAATTTCTCCGTGTCGCTCTGTGCTGATTTTAATATGAGTATACATTTTTTAATCGGCTCTGATATATCACCCATAATTATAAAATATACGAAACGAACACAAAACGCAACAGATCGTGCTCCACTGAGAGCCGGAGTTGAAACGACTGAACACTGTCTACATCACGTTTATAATTAGCATGAGTTCTCTTTCAAAATATCTAAATCTGGCCGACTAGCTCACGTTCTCCAACTACGAAAATACTATTTATAACACACTGGAACGTGAACATTTAAAACACAGACTGCATGCAGGCAAAGCAATATGAGGATATCAACGACGTAGAAACGTGCGATGACAGCGCGCGCAATGTTGATTCGTATCGAACTTCCATGACCGTGGCAATGTCGTAATGGTAATTTTGTGAAAATTTAATACAAACCTTATTGCACGTTCGGCTGTCCCCATTTCGTGTCTGTATTAATGTATTGTCCAAATCAAAAAATATAGCCGAAACATTACAATTTTCTTCGAATTCAGGATTCATTTCAAAAATATTTTAATATAAACGATAAATATTTTTCAACTACGTGATTATGTCGTCACTTTAGTCACTGTCCTCAAATATTTTATTCTTCCTTTCGTTTAGTTACTCCCTCTATATTTAAGTATAGTCGCAGAAGGATTTACCAACCACTACTACTATTACAAATCACAAAATAAAATACGAAAGTTGCTTCTCATATAAAGACAAAAGTGTCCTCTTTAGTCAAAAGTATTAAACATAAAGCATTTATCTCGATTCATCTACTAAATGTTTTATAAATGATAAAGTAGATGGTGCTGCATTCTAATTTATATCTCTTTTATTATAGAAATATTAAAAAAAGATATACATTTTAAATAGAAAATTCACAAAATAACAAACGCGTCGTAT
The DNA here is from genome assembly GCA_031353405.1 of Baronia brevicornis. Classification (NCBI taxonomy): domain Eukaryota; kingdom Metazoa; phylum Arthropoda; class Insecta; order Lepidoptera; family Papilionidae; genus Baronia; species Baronia brevicornis. The sequence goes on from JASFAT010001585.1 coordinate 48,647, forward strand.
TTTTTTTGTGGAAATCGTGCTTTGGAAAATTTAAAGAATTTTTAATTTATTACTTAACCATTTCTTAGCGTGTTTCAAAATAAAAAATACTATTTAATCAATATTGTCTTAAAATACAAAACTAAAATAAACGAATTATAAAAATGATAAAAAAGGAATGTAAGATTTTTTGGACCATAAGTGTAAAATTAATTATATAAAAAATGGCTATAATAATATATAAGGCAAGTGATTAAAAAGCAGCTTTTTATTCACGAGCCTTATGTATCTTTTACTTATTGATTGCTTGTTTTTTCATAATTTAAACAATTGCCTTTTTTGTATAAATAATAAGATAATGTATATGTATTCTATGGATGCAACACCAGTTAACAAGGAAATGATTACTCTAGCAATGTTCGTGGCATTTTTATAAGGCAACCTATGTTGCTATTTCTTCGAGCATCGTTAGAATAATTTTCTACGTACGTGCTATTGAATGTAGATCAATGAAGTCTGTTACAATAAAGTGCTCATTATAACGTAAAATAAATTAAAGTAAGTTAAAATTGCAATTTGAAGACTTTGTGCAAAATGTTCGGAGTTTGTAGTGTTTATGAATCGGAATTAAGGAATCCACTGGAGAACCAGATTCACCGATACAATTCACCAAGTTATCGACCTGAAGTGGCAATGGGCTGGTCCCGTATGTCGAAGAATCAACAATCAACAACCGACAACCATTCGAATAGACAAGTGTTTGAGTGGAGTTGCAGTTCTCCGGTGAATTTCTTTATTCTGTATTATGTTCACCATACTAACTCCAAGTATAGCTCTCTACACAGTACTCTGAGTGATTTCGATCATTTTATTAAGTGTAGTCTAATAATTATAAATTTATATCATGATATGACGTGGAAGTCCGAATGCTGAAAAGATAATATATACGCCCATCACACAGGTGTGCGAAATTGAATTTCATGAGCGCAAATCACACAACCCCTATTACCATATACGAGAACGATGTCACATATCTTCAAAATCTTGATCATACGAACGTTAATTCTAAATATATTATATTAAGGTTGCATTTGTAAAAACATAATTGGCTCTAAATAATAAATCATTCAATTGTATTTTTTTTCTTTTTGTTTCACAAAATGGCGTATGTGAAATGTTTGTTCTATCCATTTGATTAGCAAATCAATATGTCAACGTCTATTGACTTATGTTTCATTAACTGAATAAAATATGCTATAACTAGATTATTTATCATCAAATCTAACAATTTTATTTTTCTTACTATTTGTGTTTTTTATCTATTTAAGTTTATAGTTATTTTACCTTATTTTGTGTTAAACGCAATTTAATTAATGAAATTTTAATAATGAAATAACTAAGATATGCATAGTTTTTCTTCTATGTATGTACATTGTTAGTTGTTTACATTTCTTGAATAATATATTGTGTACAACAACATTTGAAAGCCTACTTAATTTATTCTTGAATATTTAGCGGTATGTGGGGTGCCGTGTGGTTTCCGGCATAGATTAGAACCACCCAATATATTTCTGTGGATGTCGAAAGAGGTGCCTATGGGATCAAATACAAGTGGATGAGTAGATGTGACTATTTACGTAATAAATACCGATCTGCCAATCTCAATCTACTTACCATGCTGTACATTGTCAATATCCATTTTTTTATGGGATAGGAAGGCAAACGAGCAGGCGTGTCACCTGATGGAAAGCAACCATAGACTTCCGCAGCGCCATAAGCGTTGCTGACCTTTAAGGAAAGTGTCATCATCAGAATAAGAATGGGAGGGGGAAGGGTAGAGGGAGGGGGTAGGGTGTCGGGCCTCCGGAACTCGGCCGCTCACCGTACGACGCGCGCGGTTTTCTGCGGGAGTGTGGTACTTCCCCGGGCGAGCCGGCCCATTCATACTACACACAAATATTATGCTATTCTTGACAAAGTATTCGTCTGCAGCGTGGCTCTACCACTATTAAGACTTTGTATTTAGGCATCGAAGGTAAAAAGAAGGACAGACTACAGAAACTGTATCTGTGTTTATGCAGATTGAGCTAGATGTCTTGTCTTGAGGGAGGTCTAGCTGTTTATTGGATTACTACAGGATGAAATGTTGATGAGGCCTAAGTAAAAGAATATGTTGATTTTATTTAAATGCATATATTGTACATACATAAACTATAATCTCTTGTGTACCGAAATAACATACTGTAAATTCAACTGAATAATTCGACTATCGGAACGAATTGCACGTGTTATCGGATGCTTACATCTATCTAGTCGGGCTAAACAATTACGTTCTACTTGTGCATATACTACATAAATGCATTTGTGATACATACATGTATGTATGTACATATGTTTATATGTTTTTTCGAATGAAGTTCTGCAAAATGCAAGTAAATAGACTTTTTTCCGTTTTTCTTTTATGGGATATTGGGGCAAACGAACAAGCGTGTCGTGTGATGGAAAGTAATCAACGCCGCCCATAGACAACAGCGACACCACTGGAGTCGCGGAAGCGTTGCCGGCCCTTTTAGGTATGTGTAGGCTTGTTTCTTGAAGGTGCTATTGTCGTATCGGTTCGGAAAGACCGCCGAAGGTAGCTCGTTCCACAGAGTGGTGGTGCGTGGAAAGAAGTTTCGAGAAAAGCGCACCGTAGTAGATCACCACTCATCTAGGGTGGGGATGAAACTTTTGTTTACGGCGAGTTGTGCATTTGTGGAATTCAGCGGCAGGAATTTTTTTGTGTGGAATGAATTTTTCGCCGTAGGCCTTTCACAAATTCGTTGGAACAATTTGGAAGCCTCGTAGTTGCGGATCGGGAGAACAAAGTACTTTGATGTAACGACCCAAGGGTGGTCCAAACCTCGGCTTGGACCACCATTAATCGATCAATTTGAATTAACTTTCACCCTTTATGGGGTACTTGTATCTATAATTACATATATTGCCGTAATCAGTAGCGTATGTGCCCATTGAAAGCCACCAACACTGAGATACCTTTAGTGTTGCGGATATCCATGGACGGCGGTGATGAACCTTACGTCATCCGCATAGGTACTGGATAGTCTACTTTACTATAAATGGTAAATTGAGGGAGAGGGAATAGCAGCGCTTGGCACCCTCCCTTGCTTACCATACTGTATCTTGGTGGAAATATCCAGTTAGTAAGGATTGCGCTTACAAGCGAAGGTCGTTGGTTCGATTCTACTATTAGACTATTGATGTTAACCATATTTTTAGCACAGAGACACAGAGAGGAGTTCTTAAATGAAACTAATCAACACAATCAAAAAATATAAGCATCAATAGCTCAAGTGGTAAGGATTGATGTGAACTATATTTCCATAACACAATCACTATTAGCTTATAGATAAACAAGAATTCTAATTATATTATAACATTGCAAGTCTTCTTTTATTAAAAAAAATATTTAATAAATTTTTCTTAGGTAATACGTTGAAATAAAGTAAAAAAACAAATGTTATTATGCATAAAAAGCTTTCACCGATAATATTCGCTACAAATACCATTTAAGGACTCGTAAATTGACCAGAAGATTGTTCTAACTTCGAGACCTTTATAAGCGCCAGTCTGGCTTGAGAGATCCTTTATCAAATGCGTGTAAGTGGCGGCTTAATGCAATAACTTTGTGTTAGAGCCGAGCATCGAAGGGCAACACAATGACGACTCTCCATTATATTATATGGATTTAAATTAACAATAACATTACATTATTTATGTTGTAAATGTTACATTAAGATTAATTTGGATATATAGAGATAAATTAGATAATGGAATGCTGCAGGCTAAAAATGGTGTTGATAATTTATTTACAAAAAAAAAGTATATGATGTTTGGCACTATACATGTGGTTTGATATTAAATAAATAATAAATTTAGTAGGTTTTGAAATCAAATTAGGAATAAATAAATAGCTTCGGTCTTTAAACTTTAAGATAAATAAATTATACATGTTTAGACATTGTTTTCCTAAACACTTTTTTGGTACAATATAAAAAAGATTCACACATTTCTTTTAACCAATTCGTATTCATCCTCAATTAAAGGACTTTATTGAAAAAGCTTTTAGTTAAAAGCCGGGGCTGCCAGAACGTTGAGCTGACAGAAAATATATTTCTTTGCATTTAGAATTTACGTATTTGAGATTTTTGGTATTTTTCAGATGTTGCCATAACTGCTTGGAAAATATCAAAATACAATTTTTTAATTATAATTATAAATAATGACGAAAAACGTTTTAAATCCTAAGAATTTCTTTTTACTAACTTACACTAAAACTTTTATTTAATTCATATTCCCAATAGATAGAATTATATTAATACAAATTTCAAATTAATTATAAAGACGTATTTAAAAAAACATAAAATATAATTATTTTATATCACATAAGTGAGGTGAAGGTGTTACGTTCTAGTTTTTTTTATAAAAATGAGATTTACACAGGCGGCTGCGTTGACTAGTGTTCAGCTACAGGTCATCAGGTATTCAGATTATACTAGAATGAAACGATTCGGTGACCCGCTTGTTCATTTGCAGGTTTTCCAAAAAAAAAACCATGTTGGCGTTGTTTACTGCTAGTTAGTTAGAAAATGTTTTAAAAAAGACAAATTGTTAGCATATTCAAATTACTTTAGCACTACGTACTCGGAACAAAAATGAAAAAAATTGTTTAACGACATACAGAAATTTGCATTTGTAAACTTAAGTTTTTCAAAAACTTTCCTGTAGTTTTCAACGGTGCAAAGGACCGACTTTATTAAAATGTTTCAAATATATTTACGAATTTAACACATATAATACAATAGGGTCTTAATAAAAAAAAATAGTATAAATTGGAATAAAATTAAGAGCCAGAGTAGTACTAAATGCTATAAAGCGAGAGATCATTAGAATGTTAGCATTTATTAAAACACATTATTAAGAGACGTATTACAGCTAAAAATTACCTAGGCTGTAAGTAATAACTACCGTAACAATTGATAGAGAAAACAAAAACATGTACCTGTTATTCTAATGTTTAATGAAAATATTTAAATCAGGTATAATTTTACATATTAGTTTTAAAATTCGCCTGAATACACTAAATATGTGAGAACGTAGTTTCAAACCTAAAGTAGGTAGGTTTACTATCTAAGTTTAAAACAAGTTCCAGTAGTCTACTTCAATATTAATAACTTTATCTAAAAACAAATCAAAATGACTTATTTTCTCTTAAACTTCTAATATTCTATATAGTCCTTGTTCAGTGGGACTTTATAGGGATTTTAACTGGCAACAAAAAATACTTTTTTTAAATGAAAATTAACAGAGAATACAAACAAAACTTACCTTCTCAAGAGTGCCCATAAACCTAAGTAACTTTGTATTAAAAAACATGAAAACAGTTTGTTTTTCTAAAGAAATACTAAAAAGTTTGTGAACACGAGGTTATAAATCGTAAGCCATTTGCATCGTCACTGACCAACTGGTTCTCTTTGATATGAGCTTGCAGTTTTGTCAATGGTACTAGCCGAACATGTGTGCGAATTTTAAACTCATTCGAACTTACAAAAGTATGAAATTTTGAAAGTTCCTAAGATGGCCCATCTTAGAAACAGCGTCATATTAGGTACTTCACCTTAAAAATAGATAATTAAAAATTATGTGAAACAATTTTTGGTTTATTATTTTTAATCTTAATTAGTTCAATAAATAATACGAGTAAGTGTTTTAAAAAATGAATCATAGATTAAAAGATGACTCAATAAACGTGGTCCTTGTTATGCTATTCAGAACGGTAACGAGGCAAGCGTGTGAAGAATAAGAGCAATAAAAAGTTTGTTGTAAAGCAAAACAAATGTGCCGCTGTTAGCGTGCTCGCTGTAGCAAATTTTGTATTTTCAAAGATTACACACATCTGACGCCAGAACAGTAATTTCTCAAACAAGTTCTTTTAAAGTACTTCGAAGCATAGCCACATTTTGTTTCCACTATACTTTCGATAATTTGCTAGTGTATATTCCTTATATGCTCTATATTTATAGTTATATCTATATCATAGTAGGCAGACCTATTAGGTCTGCCTACTATGGTCCTCCTATTAAACACTTACATGGATCAGTATAGTCAACAACAATAACTACTTTACACGAGATTCTCTCACGTACCCGGTCGGTTCTCACCCCCTAGACCTTAGGGTCTATGGGACTAATAGGGACTATAGTTACTAAAGTTCAATCCTCCCCTACATGTTTAACGTAGAATCATGACGAGTTTAAAATCAGCACACACACATATGTGTACCTCCGACACGGCGTCAGGCCGATGGAGTCTGCGATTTGCGCAGATTCCCAATTATATTTTACTTGCCCGCGGGCTTTCAGCCCGCGGGCCCTGAATACGATAAAGCTGTTAAAGCCAATAGGCTACCAGCATTAACATCTTCGAATCCAATAACTACTACGTATGTAATTATTTCAAGTTGGTTTTTCAAGTTTATTAAAATTGTCACAAAATTTGAATGTTTACGAGATTAAAATATTATAACAATTTCAAAGTAAAGAGTAAAGATACGAGATAAAGTAAGATTAAAACATATAAAGTTATACTTTTTATATTTTTTTTTACAAATTTAAAGATCACACAAAAGTATTCAAAGCACTATAAAGTCAATGGACAGGATACATGATAAAGGAGAGGGGTGGGAAAAATGGACCAAAATAATTTCAGAGTAGTACCCATGCGATAGCAAAGGTATAGGGTGACAAACATTATACTAGCTTTTACTACTTACGAGTGTTCACTATGATCATATATTTTGAAAACTAAATGAATATCCATTTAGTTTTAAATTTCAGAACTATGAATTTGAGAGGTAACTTTTGGCGCTGACAATATGTACATGTATTAGAATTTATATCATTATTTAAATATTTTATGCAATAGACAAAACTAATTTTATATATATTGTGGCGCTCTGCTGGCAGATTATGTAAAAAGAATGTTGGTTTTTATAAAATATTTATAATAATTATAATTCGTGTAAAATAAATTATTCAGAATTATGTGAAATTCATAAAAATATGTATTTTATATATAATTAATATTAAGTTGTATTTAATTGTTTTGCAGTGATTTAATTTTTTTGTTAAAAAGTTATTGTTGATATGCTGAAGCAGATTTATGTTTAGATTTTTTGTTCGTTGTTTATTGTCTTTGTGCGCCGTCTCGATTTTGTTTATTACAAACAGAATTCAGTCGGGGCGAGATTCATTCTAATTCCAACCGCCGAAATACACTTTAATTTCTACTTTTTACTTCAGACAGATTCTTATTGGAATTCAAAATTAATTTATATTAGCGTTATAAGTGTGTAGCTACCTGCTACAGCTACCTGTTAAGATACTACCTCTTACAAGTGTATATATTTTTTTTCATTTTTAATCTTATTAGAACCAAAATCTCTTGGCTCAGAAATCATGGAATCTATCCACTGTGCTAAGTAGTTGTCAGTTTGAGAAGACAACGATTACTGCTCATCTTTTATGTGATAGGAAGGCAAACGAGCAAGCGTGTCGCCTATTAGAAAGCAATCAGTGCCGCTTATTGATATATACATATGTACAGCAAGCAGCAATAGCTCAGTTGGTAAGGGTAGGGTGTATGATCTCATTTCGTGAGTTTGTATCTTTCGTTGGACTATTGATGTAAACCATTTCTTTTATGAATACTAGTGACAATTAAAAAAACATTGCAGTCTTCTTGAAAAAAACAGGCATGGCGAAGCGTTGCCGGTCCTTGAGAAATATATCGGCCAAATTCTTTAAACTTACCAATGTCGTATCGGTTTAGAAAAACTGCAGAAGGTTGGTTTTACCGCTGTTTTGACAAAATCACACCACGGTCACCGATGTATGCATGTGTGTTATTATTAAAACGTTGAACCGAGATGGAATATTTTTTCGCAATATACCAAATAGATATGAAAAATAAACATATTTCGTCCTTACACTACACTGAACACACGCTTTCACACTCGAGCTAGCAATCACTCAATATTACGACAAATATTGAAGTCAAATAGTTCTATTTAAGTTCGAAGAGCAAATGAGTGGATCGAGTGTTCTCTACCTTTGTTCACTAGAGAGCTTTTTTGAATAAAACGTGAAAAGTGTGTGAAATGGTATGGAAATCATACAAAGAATTTAAATATTTTTCACCTTTGCCAATGCAAATCTTATATTTTGAATTTTACAGTATTAACGGCGATCGTATTGGTTCAGTAGTGAAGTTACGGTTTTCGGAGATAATAAATATATAATATACATTTCTCCAGAAATGAGGAGGCCCGTGTTCACTAGTGGAACATATATGGGCTGTAAAAAAGTATTTCATAATACATACTATGGTTAGCGGATTTGTTCGCGATGACGTTTTGATTATGTGGTGAGAGTGATATGCGTTGATTAAGTTAAAATTTCATTACGATTATAAGTGATATTGATGGCAAACGGTATGCACAGTTATCCAAAATATATTATTTTGGATACCTGTGCAGAATAGGAGCAAACGTGAATAAATTTCATTTTCAGGGCTGCTATTTGAGCTTGTTTTGAAACAGAACTGAAATGTATTCCTATATTCACATTTACGCAAAAGATAGGTAAGTTCTGCGATAAAATTTTCGCTATTCGATTGAAGACGCAATGCCATTCCCCAATTCAATTGCAGAGAAAGCGTTCGCAATACAATAAAGTATTGACAGTGTTTACTCCCTGTTCTTACTTGTTGAATACATTTTTAAGTAAATGAGCTAAGCGTCGATGGTGACATATTATAAGAAATAATATAATTTTTAAATATTTATTCATTTACTGAAATCTACAGAATATACAGATAATATAGTACGGTTATAATATTGATAAATTCATTATCAATCACAGATTTCTTATTTATTTCCTATTATTTTTCCTGACATTTTCCTGACTGATAAAAAATTAAACATGAAAATTTAATTTTTTTTAAGTACAGTATAACAGTGGCTCCCAATAAGATCGGTACCGGGTCGTAAATCAAATGCTATCGGATCGCACAAGATTCACTAAATTATTTTATTGTTTAGTATTCCTCGAGAAATTGTGCTACTTTCCGTTGATGAGATAAAATATAATAACAAAACAATATAAATAATCAACCCCCCTGAGCAGTCCGATTAAAAGATTAGGAACACTCTTCTATAGGACTGCTAACAATTGCAATTTTCAGAAGTATGTATAAAAAATAACAGTAAATTACTTAAATATAGTATATATAACAATATACTTTTCTTTCTCTCACAAAGAGTATATAACAATATACTCTTTAAGCTTTCGAGACGGATACTATACGAAATAATATTAAGAGCTAGATTATAAACTAAGTTATTGTTTTTGACATTTCCGTTCCTGCCCTTTCCTTTCTTCTCTATCCTTTTCCTTTCTCTCCGCCGATCCACGGTCTGCCGAGCCACGGTATGGCGAGCTTAGTCGCAAGCGTGCCGACCGTCCCGGGATCGGCCTCCCCCAGGTACTATGGTGTCTTACCTCAGCATGCAGGGCTCTGCTGGTGCTGACCTCCATCCTCCCTTGCGTCTCGTGGGATTCACTAAGACGAATTTAATATACCAAATTTATGAAAAATTACGGCGACGTGGGCGTCATCTTCTCATACACCGTTAATATAATAAAATAAAAATTGATTTAAACTATAATAAAAAAATTCATACAATTTAAATATTAGTGATTATAACAAAGTTACATCAAATTGTATTTAAATTATTAAGATATTAAGTTCAAAGTCTAAAACAGTTATCTGTAAAGAGAATTAACTTTTGTTTACCAACTAGTACCTCTTATAAAGTTAAAGGAAACTTAATTAAATAAGAAGGCGAAGTGCGCTACAGTGAGAGCAAAGTTTGCCTCAGCGGATAGACTTTGATTGAAACGTAGTTAAGCAATTATGGATAAGAATTCTCTGGACTACTTTAGCTCTTGATGAATGTGATAACGTAAATTTGTGAAAAAATATCGCACTTTATTCTGTTTCCAAATTGAAGCTTAGTTTTATGTGACTGAGATTTTTTCTTGCGGTTTGTGTTCTTAAGTAATTTATTATATATATTTACTAAATATATTTTATTATATAATACTGGGTTGCACTTAAAAGATAAAAATGGCTTTTTTTTCTTTTTGTTTGATGACAATTAGTTATAACTAATATGCCAGTGTCAAGTAAAATAAAATAACATCATGTCTCTTGAAATGTTTTTGTCAGCTTATCACGTTACGCCTTGATAAAATGGTGGCAATTCTACCAAAACTTTCTATGAACTTTTTTTAGTCAACTTAAGAACTCACGATACACGCATTTATTTCATATTACTTCACTTACAATGCTTTAATCGCACTATATTGTATAATACGCCACCACAATTGAACAATATAACCGATAATAATATTAGATTATGAAAATAAAATAATAACAAAACGACACTGATGTAAGTTGGTGGGAAAAGTCCAAAGGAACACTTTTTCACCAGTTTACAATAGTTGGGTTTTTATTTCAGTTTCACTATCTCATGTAATTATCAGTTTATTATTTGATTCTAGTGTCGTATTGTATAATATACAATAGTTCGATTAAAACATATAAGTTGAGTGAAATGAAATGATTTAAACATGTGTAATATTACTTTTTAAGTTGGCTGCAGAAGCCCATATAAAGGCCACCATTTTATCAAGATGTAACGTGAAAAACTGACAAGTATATGCAATATACTTGTTGTTATTATATATTATATGAAACTGGTATAATATAATAGTTATACCTAATTGCCATCAAGGAAGAAAGAAAATGAAAGAAAAAAGAAATCCTCCTCGGGTTTCATTTCCTTTTCTATACGTTCATCGATAGAATCGCATTATGAAATTGATTGTTAATAGATTGATGTTTCATCATCTTTTAGTTATTTGTGTTTATAATCGTACTTATGATTTATCTCCACTATTATTTTTTATATTGTTGTGGGCTGTTCCACATATTTTTATATAATTCATGAAAATAAACATTATAACCGAAAGACACATTAACTTACTAAATACAATAATATCGCAAGAAAAAATTTGAGAATTGTAACACACAAAAAGAAAAATGAAAATGGATAAGGAAAGTTAAAAAAAAATACTAGTCTATGTTATTCTTTCATTTAAATTAAATTCGGTATGTTTTATCCAGTTTATTTATTTATTCCTTTAAAATATATTTTATATAAAATCCAATATAACTCTATATAAACCAAAGTATATTTTATATAAAAGTATCAATAGCTCAGTTGGTAAAGTTCGGCCTTACGATTTTTACGTTGTGAGTTCTTATCACTCGTGGTTGAATTTATTACTACCTTTTACTAGCACAGGTATTGTCAGCTTAATTGTAATGGTTAATAATAAATCTAGTAATATTAAAAACAATGCTAGGATAGCAATTTAAAAAAGAGAAAAATAATGTTATTATTAAATAACTATTTACTGGTAGTTTACCGCTTTTGTGTCATAGTGGATGGAAATAACCAACATGTCTGTGCGAGCTATGTAACGCACCAGTGATCAAAGAGCACAGCTTAAACCGTTTAAGAATTCCCAAAAAGCTTTTAAAGTGCTACAGCATTTTGTGACGTTAGACTGAAACTAGTTATTGGCATAATTTGAAGGCGACGATTTATTTAATATTTTTAAATAAATTTTACGATGAAGTTAGCAATTTGGTCGTAAGTGGCAAATATTCGCTTATGGAGTAGTAGGCAGAGAGGAAAAGTATATAGCATCAAATAGTATACATAGATAGTATTAATTGAATATAATATAATCGAATTTCCTAAAACCTAAGATAAAATGTTAATTAAAATAGATACTATCTAATTTATTTACAAAGTTTGTATTTCACTAAAATCGATTCTATTATATTGTGTCTGCGATACGTACATGTACAAGTATAATAAACTCTCCGTGACCAAACTTGGCTATAATTCAAGCTTACTACAAGAGGAGTTAATTAAAGCCAAGCTTTAGCTAATTGATAACAAGGATAGTGGTAACACTGAATAGTAATATTCAGTACTCAGTATATTAATTATGGTATGTCTTATATGGGCCAACTACGCCAACCGCTTGACACAGTAGTTGGTGGATCTGGCTTAGAGCAAATAGTTCTGGTTCCGGATTCTAATCCCAAGTGAAACTGAAATCTGTTTAATAAAGTATATTAATTTTATTCTTAGTATCTACTCGAATTTTCCTTTGAAATTGAGTCGAAATTTAGTACATGCGGTTAAATCGAATTCCGACGAGAACATTAAAATTATTGTGCCATACTTACATAGTTTTTTACTGATTTGGTATTATTTTTTACCAACAAAAATAATTCTATTATAAATCCTATTCGTAACGCCCTTGACAGAGTGTTCGTGATTTGCCTCAACATTTTTCGCACCAGAGAAAAATTCTCTGCCAGCTGTCATCTTGGTACACTCGTTCACGGAATTGCCTATACCAAATTTTATATAGCCAGACCAGTATATGGGTCTGTCCAGTCAGTACATTTATTCAATATATGGACTGGATAGACCCGTACGCTGGTCTGACTTGACTGTTTGATGTCAAGACTTCAAGAATATTTAGCCTCTAACACCCTCCAATTTTCAATCCATATATATGTTCTATATCCGTCTATCTATATCCGCATTTCTGGAGGAATAGACATTAACCCACTTCGGTGGATTAACGAGGCATCTAAACTCGTGAACCTGATGGCAATAATTATTTTTAACCGTAGAATCGAACTTTAATCGCATAACAAGCTTATTCTTTCATAGTTTATAATAATACGTTACATTAGTCCAAAAGCGCAAATTTCCTCCATAAATAAACATTCAACAATTTTCAGCTCCATTGAGTTTCCCAAAAAAGGGACGGACTTGAGAAAGTTTCTCCACTTCACTTTACGGCGGTAAACTTTAATGAACTTTACTCACCTTTCAGTTTTATCCAATTGTAAATATGCAAGGTTTACTGAATGGCTAGAGTTTAAACGAGGGAAGATTTCTATAGTGGCTTTATGTTGCCTTAATGACGTTTTATATTGTTTTCCCTTACAAACCCTACTTAAATTTTTTTTAACTTCTAAATGGCATAAAAATATAATTTGTAAATATTTGTTAAAACGAACCATACTATATTTTACTGCAGACGCTTTGTCTACCTTAGAGTAAGGATGTCAATAATTAAAGGATTTTGGTGGGATGGCAAGAAGGAGAAATTGAAAGCGGAGACAGAAAGAAAAAGGTTCCTCGAAAAGCGGTAACACGTCAAGTGGTAGCCACTTGACGTCGATTTTCTGTGAGGGTGTAGAACTTTACTAGTAGAGCCACCCCATTCGTGCTACCATGATTCTATAAATATTGTTTCTTTTTTCATGGGATAGGAGGACAAATGACCAAGCGTGTCGCCTGATGAAGAGCATTCAACGCTTAGTCAAAAATCAATGTTTTCTCTTTTGTCACAGATGTGCTAGAATACATTAAATTTAGTAGTAGTACCTATTTATTAATTATTAACTTTAGTTTTTCATTAAATACTAATAAAAACTTAATTAAACAAAAAATTAAGTTATTTTACTTTGAAGTTACATATATAATGCACTGCAGAGTCCGTCATTGTGAACATTTTCTTTATATTGTATGTATAAACGTTCAGGTTAATATTTTGTATGATAATTGACGGCAGTCATATGTATGTACATATCTTGGTATGTCATAGTACATATATTTTCACTAACGATCTAAGAAAATAACCTGAACAATGTCACAAACATCTGCTTTACGCAAATAAAAGTATGTTTAGAACAATTTACAGCGACGCACGGCTTTCCTTACGGTTAGAATCCCGGCAGCAATTATCTTAATTAACAAATCACATGCTGATTATTTCTTTGTATTTTTGTATAACTGCTACAAAAATTGTCACGCCTGTTTCCCTTAGGGGTAGGCAGAGATCACAGATCTCCATCTGCTATGATCTCAGCATACTTTCCTTGCTTCCTTCACACTCAACACTCTCCTCATGCAAGCTCGTCGGTAAAGGGTACTCTTGACTTGGCCTTTCCTAAAAATCATTATCAAGTTTCACAAAATACTTTGCAGATTATTGTTTTGATTTGATTTGATCCGAAGATGTTAATGCTGGTAGCCTATTGGCTTTAACAGCTTTATCGAATTCTGGGCCCGCGGTCTGGAAGCCCGCGGGCAAGTTAAATATAAAATAAAATAAAATATAAAATATAATTGGGAATCTATTATTGTTTTATGGCCCATATATGTCCCACTGCTGGTCACAGACTCCCTCTTTCAGCAGGAATGGATTAACTACGTTAGTTATGTCGCTGAGCTAATTAGTGTCATCCATTATGTCACATGTTAGGGGGTGGGAGGGGGTCAACAAAAAAATTCTGTTATCACCAATTTTCGGTTAGCAATTTCGGTTAGCACCAGTAGTAAGCGTTATGATTGTTTCATTATTTTTTTCTTTTAAGATTTGGTAGTCCGCTACCTTTAGGGCGCTATATAAATTAATTTTGTGTAATTTTAACATGGATTGCAAAAATAAGCATTTTCGACACATTTTACTTTTTTATTTTCATAAAGGCAAGAAAGCGGCCGATGCTCACAAAGAGATATGTGAAGTTTTAGATGTTAATTGTTTAACAGAACGCATTTGTCAGAATTGGTTTAAGAAATTTCGTTCTGGAGATTTCTTACCGAAAGATGATCAACGTTCTGGTCGACCTTCTGAAGTTTATGATGACAAAATGAAAGTGATAATTGAATCGAATCATCACATAACTTTGCGAGACCTTCCAAAACAGTTAAATGTATCACACACAACAATTGAAAACTTGCCTTTTAATTGAGTACATTTGGTAGAAAATTTATTTTGCATGCCCCAGTTAATTTCGTATAAATCATTCTCATATGCAAGAATGTTGCTCTCCCCTTAAACTTCGGATATTGAAGCCGTTAGCAAAACAGTGCCGGTAATCAAAACTTTTGTATGTGTTTGTGTGACTGTAATTTTCAAAACTCACGAAATTACAGCGTTACCTCGCGAAATTCCACTCCTTGCTTTGTAACTTTATCGTTGTTACAATTTTGTTCGTTCATACCGGTCTCTATTAAATGTGCAATAATGTAGAAATTTCTCCTTTTGTCTGTTTAACAGAACCTATTTATTCAAATCTAATAATTTAAGTTAAAAGATAAATGATGAAGTCATCATCAAATATAAAATTACGTACTTTCATAATTTATATTAAAAAGATTAAAATATTTATATTACAATTATTTTTATCATTTTAATACCGAGTGAAAAATAATGATTTTTATAATTAAAACGCCTTCGTTCTAATAAATATTAATATTAAAAAATGTTCTAACGATTTTATCTACCAATGGGACATTGAAGTGACCATACTTTTCTTATATTTAGCTTAGTTGGAATGGTGAACAAGAAGTGCTAAAAGCATTAATATGAAATTAAATAAAAGAGGTACAATTGTGATTCACACTACATCTAAATAAGTGAAAAAAAAATATTTATATAGTAACAATAATTATTATATAAATAAATAAATGTACAATGAACGAAATAACTAATCATACAAAAATAAATCTAAAGTTTACTATTCTTTGGAAAGTAAAAGTTTTATAAAAAAAATATGAAAAGCTTTTGAAAAAAGATCAGTATTCTACAAACAAGCTAAATTGATAAAAGGGAAATAGTTGCTTTTTAGCGATAATATTGCCTCGTACATATAGTATACATATATCACTGCTTTTATTCCATTTTATTTATTGTCTTTTTTCTATTTATAATTTTGTATACATGGAATTATAGCATGGCATATTGAGGTTTGTTTTTTAAGAAATTTGTATTCATCTTACGTTCAGCAACCCGAATCACAGCAGAAAGGGTGACTCGTAAATTTGGAGTATAATCGGACACATTATTAGAAAAGAAAAGTGTTTCACAGTACTATTGTTACAAAAATAATGGCTCCACTCTGGCAGCTTTATTTCCCACTACACTAACTCTGGCCAAGATTAAATCAGCCTACTATTGTTAACACAGAAATCGATATTATGAATGTTGAGTAACTTAGAATACATATTGACATCACACAATTAAGCAATTTTTTAGGTGTCATTTTTGTTCTATCACTACATGGCGAATTTATCCCAAAAAAATCTTTACACTTATAACCGGGTTATAAGTGTAAAGATTTTTGTTTCAGGTTTGGAGTCTCTAATATATATATAGATAGTGGGTCGTAAAACAAAAATGACAAGGGAAAATACATTCTCTATTTTTTAGTTTAGTATTTATTCTGAGTTTAGGTGTCCCGCCAATTTGTTTCGGACGAGCGTGTTGGGATAATGCTCAACTGTAAAAAAATTGGGACCTACATATTAAATACATATGAGCTGTATAAAACTTTTTGTTATTGTTCAAGAACACTATATTACATAATTACTATAAGATACTCTTCTTTGTCACACGTACAGTTGAAGTTTAGAAATTTAGCATTTTAAATTTTTATAGTAGTGCCATAAAGGTTAAGACTCATCCCTCTCTTGCCATTGGATGTTGATATTTTCTTAACACTTCCCATCCCACCTCTTAGGAATAAATTTTATTTCGAAATTATTCTATTTTTAATTATTACTGGTAATGGTACATTATTAAAAACGTAGTATATTTTATATAGAACCATACAATTTAAATCATTGTATGGTACTGTATAAAATATACTAAATTCCCATGTACTAAGTTATCAGGTTAGTATGTGTTGAGGAGATTTGCGTATAAGCGGTTTATGCACGCCTCGTTTGTTTTGCCAGAGGTCCCTTTAAGATGCTGGTGAATTAAACTGATTACAATAAGCAGAATACATCACTCATACGTGTTATTGAAAACCGTACCAAATAGATTGCTTCATTTATTAATAAATGAAATTATTACTGATTGTTCTGTATTTATTTAGAAATAATGTATGTAGATTAGAAATAATGATAGAATTAATATAATTATTTAAATATTTTATATGTCATAATACAGAATACATACTACTAATTTTATATAATGAAATTAGTTCTATGTATTGTGTTATAATAATATTACTCAACAAATATTATATGAGTTGTGGCGCCATCCCTTGGCAGATTATGTAAGATAATATTGGTTTATATAAAATAATTGTAATTTTTGTAAAATAATAATAAAAAATTTAGAATTATCTAAAATTCATATAAATATGTATTTTGAATATTGAGCTTGTATTGTGTTTTAAGAATTATTTTGGCGTAATTTCATTTGTTTGATAAAAATATATAGTTTCTATGCTGAAGCAAACCTATTTTTATATTCTGTGTTTATTGTTTTTGTTCGCTTTCTGGACTTTGTGTATAAAACTCAAAAATTCAGTCGGTACGAAATTTATTCTAATTCCAACTGTCGTCGTCGAAATGTACATAGTTGCGTTAGTTATTAGATTTAAGTGTACACGTCACGGATTGAGTAAATTATAGAATCTATAAATGTTTATATTTTGTAATATAAATGGATAGTAAAAATAAACAGTTAAATAAGATTTCGTATAAAGTTACTAAGTAGCGATTGTTATTTTAGTTTATTGAAATATTACTGTAATCATATGAGACCGAAAAATATTCTTCTTAACTACTGCCACGAAGGAAATTTATAAGTAAATTTATAAAAAAAGAAATTTCTTCCCTAGTCCCTCTCACCGATCGTCTTTATTATTACCACCTCTCGACATATTTACAGACGTCAGACGTTTCTGTACCCTAAATGAGGTTCTTCAACCGTCTCGTTTTACAATTTTGTATTTTTGCTTGGCAATGCAAATGTTGTTTATATTTTTGTTATGAAATATGCACTGGTATGATTAAATAAACTAAAATTATATTATAGAAGTTATTGAAAATAATAGTATTTGAGTCTATGAGGATTGTATGTTTTTGGTCGGCGTTAGTTTTTTTGATCTAACGCTTATTTTATGAAAGAGATAAATAAACGAGTAAACGTGCCTAAATAGTAAGTAATTACCGCGATCCTTGTACATTTGCAATACCAAAAGCAATACAGATGCATTGTCTATGTTCTCTTTGGTTAAGATGACGATAATAAAAATACATAAAATGTATTGAATTTTATGTATTTTTTTATTTAAAGGTTATATTACATGCTCTATTAGTACACCTAAATTAACCTATAAAATTTGAATTCTTTAATTTTTGACTTATAAGTACCTAATTGATAACTTGCTATTTTCAATGTCAGTCCGCCAACTATAAAGCCTCTACTACCACTTCGTAATAAATCCTCTGGACGTAAAATAAACGGCGAAAGAAACTTCGTAAGTATCCTCTTTTTTGTAATGTTTGTCCTTCTTTTTCAATGAAATAATGTGTATGAATTTAACAGTCAGACAGTCTCACAGATAAGCAGAAAAAGGGGCGACTTTATACTACTAATTGCAGTGTTTGAGAAAAATATTAATAAAAATTACGAAACGGGACGACAGGCGAACTTTAGCGACTCCATAATATTTTTAAGCGAGCACGACATATAAGTCTATCTCACTAAAATTATAGTAGATATACTAGGGTAAGTCATTTTTATTACGTGGTCAATAAAAATGCAAACATGGAAAAAAATTGTTTTTATTTATAGCATACAGAATACAGAACGCGTGTATTAGGCACGCGTTTATTCTTAATAATTTGGCTAGAATATGTTTTTTATCAGACTACCTAACAAAAAAGGGAAAGTTGCCGATACATGTAACCCTGATTACATCAATATTTATTTTTAAAGGCCCAACTTCTCTTTGTATCTTTGGGTATAAACGTTGATCAAACAGGGCACTAAGCTTTTATGAATGATCCATGTGTAATCTATTCAAACGTGAAATAACGAGGATTTAGTATAAAATACGTTCAAAAACAATTTCTTATAAAGCAATTACTAGATTTTCACCAGTGATAATCTTTTTTAAAAATATTGTACACATATTTTATCGAAATTTTACATTCGTTTGTTTATGTTACACGTTATTGTTTATTGTCTCGAATAGACACAATTTTAATACCTTATCATATATACTATAAAATTACTATTTCATCATCAATTTGATTTTCCATGTTATAAAATGAGAATCCTTTAAATATTTCAATGTCATAAAATGTGTTTAATGTTATTAGAATGCTTCTTAACCATTCGAACTAAGGTAATAATGCCGGTGCTTATTTAATAAAATATAGGTGTCCGCTGGCAGAATTAGGTTTTCAACCTTAACTACTACTTTTAAACAAGGATTAATATATCAATAACCTAATTCTGCCATCGGATACCTTTATATTAAAAAAAAGTTTTGAAAACGAAAGATTGTACAATAAACGATAGAATTTTATCTATATATGTATTGTTAATTATACGGGAAGAAGAACAATCAAGTATTTATTTTAAGGCAGTGTTCACACTTCATAAAACAACACTACTCTTTCCCGTTATCTTCCGCGGTAAATAGGGAAAAGACGTCATTTGAAGTCAACTCGGCTGCAGATAATGAGCGTCGAACAAGGAAGCTTTAATTACCGTTATTCACAAAATTCCATTGTCTTCCTCATATAGCGAGTGTTTGAAATATGGTCGATGCTGACTTTGGCACAAAGCCTGTCCCACGCATACACTACATTATTATCATGCAGATGCTTAATTATCTTCTTTAAGACATTTGTGAAGCGATGTGTGTAATTTGTAATCAGACTGAAAATTATTGCTTCTTTCAGTTCTTCTTTCTATTTTAATATGTTTAATACTTAAATGTAAATTATATAAATACGTAGAGCTATTTACTGTACGGCAAATTAATTGGCTCAGTGAAGAAGCTGAGCTTTGGAGTCAATACTTGCGTGCTCGATTATCATCGGGATAAATATCAGATATTTATTCCGAGTCTTTGTACTACACGAATTCGTCTTGGACAAACGTGGCGGGATTAACTTCCATTTCTTCAGAAATGAGTAACTCCGTCTCTAGCAGTGGGATATATTGGGACTATACAATTAAAATTTTACTGCATACTTAAGGCTGAAATGTAAAAAACTGATGCATTTGTTATGCACGGAACAGTGTCCTTGGCCCTTAAGTTTTTATAGTTTTGGCAAAAAGACTCTTGAACAGGCAGTCTGCGTGTTGTGAGCTCGGAAGAACGACAGCGGCAATGAAACTGCGACGACAGCTGCTTTTTAGTTTTGAAACTGTGCTCCGCTCTTTAGTCGTGAGTCTTGCTTGGACCATACTTTAAGCACTTAAATATATAATATATCTATCTATTTATCCTGCTCAGTTGACATTTCTCGGGTTTCTCAGAAGTGGTTGTACATATAAGTGAACACACACAGAATATTTTAAAATATTATAATGCGTAGAAGTTTATTGCAGATGAATGGAATCAGGCGTTACTTCACAACAATTTATTAAGATCAAAACTTAATTTTTGCAAGATATATTTTTTTGAATTTTAATAAATTAAGTTTTTATTTCCACTATTTATATTGGTTTCAATCGTTATCAGAATGGAAATTTTTGAAAAAGTATAATTTATGACTACTTTACTGTATTACTTTAAGTACATAAATATAAATTTCAATATTAGCAACTCCGAGCTATTCGACTATAGAGAATAATCGATTATTTTTAGATGTACACTGCTATGTGTTATACGCCTTATGGAAGTATAAAAATTTGCTCATAGTGACAATAGCGAGCATATAGATTGATGATCGTTTGAAGGTTTTACTTTATAGTATTACCATAATATTGATTTATTTCTAAATAATCCCAAAATAAGAAACCAAAATCGATGCCTTGATTTATGGTAAAAATAAATTAAATATTTCATTTATTTTTCATTGAGTTCACTAAGTTATTAAAGGAATCTTTGCGCTTAAACTTCCTGTGCTGTTTTAATACTGAATTAACTTTTGCGTTTTACCATTAGTCGCACCTGATGCCGCGGAACTACATTATAAGATAAATGAAGATAAAATATATACTTTTAACCTTAAAAAATATTTGGTTTTAATTTGTGGCTTAACTCTCTAAGAATTTAAACCCAGTTAAAAAATAGAAAATAATTATTTTACATCTTTTCGGTTAAATTATTTTTTAGTTAGCAACATACCTACCTTTTTAAGTTTCGTCGGCTGAAGAATTTCGCCATTTATAAAACATACAATAGGATGGCACAAGCGTGTCACGTAATGGAAAGCAATTATCGCCACCTATAAACATATGGAACACCATAGGCGTTGTAGATGCGTTGCTGACCTTTGATTTATGTATAGATTAGATTTTGCCCGCAGCTTCGCTCGCGTGGAATTTGCCCTGCCACATTAAGTTTCGTGACAGATAATTTTAAATAAATATATTTTTTTTACTTAATTTATGGTTCACAATTTTGGTCATAGTGGCTTCCACATAAAAGGTAGATATATGCTGTTGCGGACTTTTATTTAGAACTATTCAAGGCAATCAATCCTACGGTACATCGTCTTTGTGTAACTCCAATGGTTTAGGCAGCGTACGCTAAGATAGCTCTCAGAGGCCAGATTTTTTCCGACTTAATTGACATGTATCGTTATATTACGACCAAAAAATTACATAAAATCATTACAAATTGTAGTCTATATGTTATTCCGATGTACTATATTACTGTAAAGTTTCATCCAAATCCGTAGTTTTTTCGTGAAAGAGTAACAAACATACATACTCACAAACTTTCGCATTTATAATATTAGTAGGATTTGTTTTCTGATTTTGATTTCAATATTGTATGGGTTCGGTAATACCCTGTGAAGGTAGTCATGCAGACCATCCCTCCATTTAGTGGTGGAACAGCTCACACTACATTTACCAAAGCACCATATTCCAGCAAGGTCTACATTCCAGCACTCGTCTATTCCAACGGTTTTCGGTTTTCTGACAATCTTTACGAACCCATTTATTTTCACTTCAGTCTACTACTTTGAAGAGCTACAATATTTTGGTGGCTCTGGTTCTCTACATATGTTTATAAATAAATATTTATATTATGTATACAAGCATCATGTATAAGACTATTGTATACTGGCAAAGAACAAGTTTGGTGTTGAATGATGGAGTTTAAAGCTTCCTTACCATAATATTAAATTAGAATGCCGCTTGCAATGTGTCCCTCGGCTATTTCCGAACAATTTTATCTGTTTTAATGAGTTTCATACGCAGTTTGAAATTCGAGCAATTTCTTTTTATTAGTTTTGGAACAGTTACGATAAGGATACGAAAGACTTTTATATCGGTGACGAATATATTCGTACTTTCACCCTTTTCTTTCATAAAATGTCTGATTCTTGACACAAATAATGGATATCGACGCTTAATGGAACGCAAATGGAACAAGAGCCAACTATTGTGAAATTGATTCATATCGTATGCATGTATATGCCTTAATTTTTAATAGTAAATTGTATAAATAATAATTATTTAAATAATTTAATGACTAAAGTAGCATGTCAACATTTTTAAAACGATTATACATAAACTAAAAACAGAAGTTTCAATTAATTGCTCTGGTTTAAGACGCTTACATCATATATAAACTATTTGTAATATTAACTGTGTTTTTTTTTCCTTTTTAGATGATTAGTATAGTTTCAGAAAGAACACGAAATGGTCGCGGTTACGTGAAACCAATTCTAGTATTTGACCTATCGTTTAATTATCATATTTTATAGCCGTTATCTTCAAGAAGTAATAGTATAATATAACCTATCATATATAGCATACCAACATTTTTAATGCGGGATAAAAGACAAACATAATTGCTCCAATATATTTATTTTTTTATAAGAAGAATGTTTTTGTTATTTATCGAGGAAAACCGAAAGTAAACTTTATTTTGTCCAGGTAAGGAAAGGGCAATTGGCACATAAGCACGTACAAAAATTATATTTCGCAAGAAATCACCGTTTGCAATATAGAAGTCTGTTAAACTATTTGTTTATATTTTAAACGTAACCATTTAATTATATTTTATAAAGCTTTTGCCAGAAATCATTATAACAATTACCTATTATAAAACTAAACGCTTTCTATTAGATCCATTTTAAACAAAGTTTATGTAGTATATAATACAAATAATTTGTATATATACTTTAGGTATACATATATAAGTTTATAAATATAATTTTTTCAAAAATCTTAATTTTCCTGAGTTATTGAAATACGGGTATTGTGAGATTCCATGATGAATTGCTATATGTCAGTATTGGCAGGATGTACTTGTCTAAAACTTCAATATTTGGGACTGACTAAGGAAGTAAAGAACACGCGGATTGTAAGCGACATCCTAATAGTTTTATGTAAACTTTGAGCTAAAAACTATTAAATTTATCTTACTTTAGATAAACTTTAAGTCTCCTAACTATTCCCACATATTATATGTATAAGTAACAGAGTGGCCAGATTATATATATTACTAGAGTAAATTATTTTTGGTAATATTTTAAAATAAAATGTAGACGTATATTTGTATATCCTTGCAGTTATTGCAAAATAGATCTGTCTCGTGATCCAAGTGACGATATTGCCAAAATTAAATTAGACAAAAGATAAAAATCACTTTAAATTGTTGAACGGTACTATCTATATTATTTATAGTAATATTGTGAGCTGTTCCTGTAAGTTTATGTTGCACTTTAACACTTAATATTAGATTAATTAAATAAATATGACCATTGAAAATCAATTCAACTATCGCCTACATAATTTACCATAAAAAAAGATCAATCTAGATCTCTCATTAGATGTAGTACGGTGTATTTTTTACGATACTTATTTCCACGCACTACTCTGTGGAATCAAGTTACATTTGGCTGTATTTTCATGCCATTACCATATTGAAACCTCCAAAAAAAATGGAGGCCCGAACGGTTTCTTCAATGACTCGATGTTGCAGATGTCTATGAGCGGCGTTGATTGCTTTCTATATCGCGATGCACTTGCTTGTTTGCGTCTTCTTTTAATTCCTTTAGCTCTTGTCAGAGATTTTGCGATCGTTATTTAGTGACTTTTAGACGGGCAGATGTAATTGCCTCAAACCACTTCGCTTCTTTTTTCTGTTAGCCGTTATTCTTGGTCACTCATACGTGGGACTTATCTATCTAAATATGTTTGCCTACCTATTATATAAAAAATGAAACTAATTTAAATGACACTGAAGATACGTTGATTTTTATAATTTAAACCATTACAAATATATCAAAGTTATTTAGTTATATTATACTATGTATTTAGGATATAATGGAAGCGTCTTATACATCGATATCGCACTTGATTTGTCAATAGCAAAATGGTTTCAATAAGCTAAACAAATGTATGCCTATGTTAATGTCCATCGTTAACTGACGTTAACGCTATTTAGCCATTAGCTAAACTACAGAACCTAGTATACTACGCTGTTACATAACACGACTAACTTAATGCATTTACATCAAGTATAATTTTAATAATAATATATATACAATATAATTGGAATAATTCCCGCCGCCGAATTCTACAACCGCACAACTCGCCGTAAAGGAAAATTTCATCCCCACCATCTGGATGAGTGGCGTTTTACTACGGTGCGTTTCTCTCGTAACTTCTTTCCACGCACCACCAGTTTGTGGAACCAGCTACCCTCGGCGGTCGTTCCGAACCGATACGACATTAGAACCTTCAAAAAATAAGCCTATACATACCTAAAAGGCCGGCAACGCTTCCGCGATTCCTGCGGTGTTGCAGTTGTCTATGGGCGGCGTTGATTGCTTTCCATCAGGCGACACGCTTGCTCGTTTGCCCTCCTACCCCATAAAAAAAACAGAGATTACTATTAATTTTAGTAGTCGTCTCTGTGAATAGACTTATCGGCAAAAATTTGGACGCCCATCAGTTAAATTTAGGTTTAGGTGAGTTAAATTTAAAAGCAGCCATATTTTCCATGGCAAGGATTGTGAGAAGGTTCATTTCCTTGGATGTCTAAATATATGCATGTCTAATATAGCTGCTTCTTATCGACGCTCGGTTTTGTTCAATCCATCGTTTCAATCGGCAATGATAAGTTTCTTAATATTACTTTATTCTGATGAGACAAATCGCAATAAGAAAGAAAAAGCGCTTCACACTCATAGATTGAAGATTCTCTATACCGTGGGTAGAGTTATTAAAAACACAAATATCAAAATATACACAGATCTTAATAAATACATATAGGGTGTACAAATATTTATCCTAATGCGGGTTTAGAACCACCGAACATAGGTTCAAAAAGCGAGCATTTCGCTATCGCACCATTTGGGTGGTCAAATATGTAGGTACATATATGGGTGCGTTTTATATTTAGTGAGCTCTATTTAAATTTAGTGCACGTACGCCGCTTATGTTGCAGTGAAATTTAAAAGGAAGCTTACACTGGAAATAAAACTAAGGGAGGGGGTTTGAGTGGAATTCTAAGCGACGAATTCTTTCGCAATCGGTTTATGCAGACTTATGGGGAGAGAGATTTAAACTTTGAATAGAACTGCGAAAGCGTTTTTGACGTTCTATTCAATCTGTCATTTTTTTATGTCAGTCGTCAAGTAACAATTTATCGAATGATACATAATGACCTTTTTTGAAGAGGGACGACAACGGGCAAGCGATAACAACAAACGATCACAAATATATTTAAAAAAACAAAAGATGAATGGATTAACCTACCACAATTTTGCAGTTTGATTTGCCTGAATAAAAATACTAAGAATAAGCACGTGTAGCGTATACATATGTATGTATATTTATCTCGAAGCGGGAATCGACTTGCTTAGTTGTTCCGCGTAGTAAAGTTCAATAACTATTAATTTATAGAAACCTAACTTGTGTTAATATTAAACTTGTGTTCTTTCTACTAAACTTGTGCTCTTACTGTTAAACTAGTGTTTTTACTACTAAAGTTATGTGTTTACTATTAAACTCGTGTTCTTAGTATTTGACTTTGAGGAAACAAAGAAATTACGTAAATAAAAAAAGATAAACTTCCTTTATATGAGCTAGCTACGAGTCTGTCCATTATTTTTTCAGCAGTAATAAACATCGGAAATGGTATTCGTCTGAGCCGGCGCAGTGAGATTTTGAATGCTGTATGTTTTACGGTATATATGCAATAACATAGCTACATAAGTTAAACGTGCTTGATATGAGATTATTGTGAAACATGGGAAAATGAAGTTTCATGTAAAATATGTATATTTTAATAATTCAAATTAAATAATAATGTGGACAGTCAAAAGTTTTACTTAGCTAAGATCCGCGACAAGCAAAACAATAACAGAAAATTAATAATGTGTGTTCTTCTGCTGGATGAAGTGGATTTATTTGGAACTTAAACCAAAAACTTACCGAAAATCGGCCATTAAATCTCCACCCATCAACGACTATACACAACACCAAACGCATATTACCACTTTTCCATCTTGTAAACGACACGTGTTTCGCCCTAACCCGAGGTATCTTCAGGTATAGTAGACTCTACGGAAGACAACCGAAAAGTCTTTGTCTTTGTCGTGGATCTTAGCTAAGTAAAACTTTTGACTGTCGACATAGTGATGGATTTCCGCAAAGTAACGCCTGACTCCATTAATAATCTTAAATAATAATAAAAATTTCCTATACTTTGGGGCTCAGATTTGTGTGTTATAACTTTTATAGGTTGCAGTATTATATGCAAATTACGTGATAAATATTTTTAAATAATAAATTAGGAAAATAATTTAGCATTTATTAGAAGTTGAATCAATCGATTGCAAAAAATGTGATGCACATATCAAATTTCCCTTTTGTATGTTTTTTTTCATAATTTTTAGAAGTTTAAGAAATGTGTAATGTTTTATATACTAATTTTCATCGGCCATCTAGTTTGTTATCAACTACGCTTATTTTGAGAGTGAATGCCCAGGAAATGAAATTCGATTACGTTGGAGAAATCACGTAATAAAAAGGAGCAAATGTAATTTTCACGGGTGGTGCTAATTTAGCAGCTATTCACAATATAGCCTGTACGTAACACCTGTTTTTCCGTTTCATCGAATTTTATTTACAGCAAGTAAAGGCTGTGCCGTTTATTTAGGATTTGACTATTCTATACGTTTTATTGTACCTATGATAAAATAATATTTTTTTTATAAATTATTTAATAAAATTGAATAATTTTTCTTTTTCTTGAATTTCATCATCATCAACAGGATACGGCGGTCCACTGCTTAATATTGGTTTAACTTAAGGTGCGTCAACTAGCTCGATCTTCGTCTTTACGTATTTAGTTCTGCCAAGTGTTTTGTGCAGATCGTTGCACCATTTTGCCGGTTATATCCATTAATTTGAAATATTTAATTTACTTTATTCAAAGGTGATTTGAAAAGAAATATTTAGTACGTATTTGCAGAATGTTTGGTAAAAATGTGATTTAGAATGTAATACACTGCAAACAGTTGTACATAGAATGCGTTTAATAAAATGGACGTTGCGAAGATAAAAAAAATAACGACAATTTTCATGTTCCTGGTGCGTATTTTGAATTTTATATACTGCGTTGTACACATTGCAATATCGTATAGTGTGCGAAATAGCGATTCGCTTGTATACACACACACAGCTATTCATAAGTACTAGTAAGAATGAACAGTTGTGTATATTTTTGATTAAATTTTTCTATTTGTTTATTGAAAGTCATATAGACACGTGTAAAGTTAAATAAGTTAATTATCTTAAAATTGTTTCGATTATATCGTATATCCATCACTTTAATACGATTTTACAGTTTATATGTTCTATTTATTACGTATCTATTACAAAGGAACAAATTTTAATCTATTTTAATTTATCTTCTTTTATAAAAAATGAATTACATGAGTAAGAATGTAATTTCCTAATAGAATACCTTGCGTTCAGGATATAAGTTGATAGAATTCTGCAATGCCTATGCTATTGCAGATGGCTTGCTTGTTTATTGAAAGTTCCAATGTCGTATCGATTAGGAAACACCGCTGAAGGCAGGAAAATTACGGGGAAAACGCACCTTAGTAGACCTACTAATCCATTTAGGTTATATTTCTGAATAACTATTCTTACACGTGAAGGGTGAAATAATAGATAATTGGAAGAGTATTAGTTTCGAGTCATTGATTAGGATAACGGAAACGTATTGCATCATTGTATTTGCTTGTTAAAGCACTGTAACAATATATATGTCAATATAATGTAATGGTTGCTTTGATTAATGGAGCTACGATAATGCCTTTTGCAGTGCCAAATAGATATGATCTCAAACTCGGTTTCAGGTAAATTACATATATTCTATTGTAAGGTTTATAAGTAAAATTGGAAATGAGATAACCGATATTGAGGAGTTTAGAAGAGAAAGAAGAAATAAAGTCACCAGTTTTCAGTAACATTGTTAGAAATACCCATTTCCAACAATTGTTAGCATTGAAAGCGAAACAATTTTGTCGGTGTCGAAAAATGAAACATTAAGTTGTTAGTTTTACATGTATACACGATTGTTAATAAAGGCGATTAATATTATCACCATTATTAACGTATTTATCTTGTAATAACAATATTATAAGTAAATATATTATAATAAAATAAAACTAATCAGGAAGTTTCTTTGTCTAGTCATTTGTCCGGTAGGTATGGTATTGGTACATGAGTATGCGACTCCGGCTTCTCGAGCTACTACCGTATCACTCCTTGTCTTCCGTTTCGGTATTATCATATTCTTATCATCCTGTCTAAATCCATTTATCTTTTCCCCTTCTCTATCCTTTTCCCTTCCTCTCCGCAAATCCACGGTCTGACGTGTCAATGGATGCGTGGCCAGGGGCGAGCTTAGTTATAAGCGTGTCGACCGTACCAGGATCGAGCTCCTCCGGGTACTATAGTGCTTTACCTTAGCATGCGGGGCTCTGTTGGAACTGACCTCCATCCTTCTTTGCGACTCTTGGGATTAACTATAACCAATTTTAATATACTTAATTTGTAAAAAATGACGGCGAGGTGGTGCGCCACCCGTCACGTCCTGATTCCCACGAGGGCAAGAAGCGACTAAAGGAGAGCCGTTTCGCTACTATGAATGAGAATGAAAAGATGGACGAGTGTGGAGGAAGCAGGGAGGGTGTGCCGGGATCGTAGCAAATGGAGATCTGTGGTCTTTTGCCAACGCCTACGGCGTTACGGAGATAGGTGTAACGATATGTATTTGTGTATGTAAAACTCTATTAAAATAAAAATAATATTATTATTATTTCTAACTATTGTTACTGATCGTTATTAAGTATATCTCTCATGAGGCTTGTAAACATGACGAATAATCATAATCACATCGAGATCATTGCTGGACATGGGTTTCCTCAAGGCGTACAATCTAGCCTGATCTTATGCTATACGTAACCCATTTCTGCCTGCCGCAGTGCGCCGGTCGACGTCCATTTAGTTTGGCGGTATATAAATACTAAAAACTATAGTTTAAACTTTAATAATAAAGTTAATTACAAACATTTTAATAATATTTTTTTTATTGTAAACTATATTTTATATAATCATTTGTTAATAGTGTGCAACAGGAAAAGATTAGTTTGCACGACACACGGAAAATCGTAGGGCGTAAGCGGTGAAAATAAATGTTTATGAATATCTTATATTATAAAAAATAAATACAAAGGTTTATGTTCCTTGTATACACAAGTAATCATTATTATTTCTACTTTTTATAAGTAATCTTTAAATATGATTTCTAATCATTATAAGTAATCATTGAATATCAATTAAATGATTATTATATTATTTTTTTTTATTTATTATTTTTTTACATTATACAGTATACACAAACTTAAGTTTTTCCGTATACCGTCGTGATGTATGTATGTATTGTGGGTAGTGTGAGTGTTTTGTGTCAACTGTCGCTCGTCGCCAATAAACATCACCGACATAGTTACCAAATTGAAGTGGCAATGTGTTGGTCACGTTTGTCGCGGAATCGACAACCGTTGGGGCAGGCGAGTTCTGGAGTGGAGAATGCATCTAAGCAGGGAAAATCCGAAGATCAGGCAATGTGGCGCTTTTCATTTTTAAAAACAAATATGTATTATTTAGGTATTTATTTATATAGAAATAATAATGTCTCAATGTAAATATAAAAATAAATATCCACAATACTTTATCAATAGGTTACCGTGAATTACAGTAAAATATGTATTTGAATATGTTACCGTCGTACAAAATTTAATCAAACATCAAACCGGTCCGTTCATCCGGGCTAAGGGGAGATTAA
Source organism: Baronia brevicornis (assembly GCA_031353405.1). Taxonomy (NCBI): domain Eukaryota; kingdom Metazoa; phylum Arthropoda; class Insecta; order Lepidoptera; family Papilionidae; genus Baronia; species Baronia brevicornis. Next base: position 79,223 of record JASFAT010001585.1, read on the forward strand.
CCAAACTTCTTCAATTAGGTACACCGTCATTTCAGAGTTTCATTGCTCCTCCATCAGGCTCAATAAGTGTGACGCATTAGCCGATATTACTTCAGTTTAACACCAGTTCATAGTATACAATATATGAATGAATTGAGCAAAATTAATTATTGTAATAAATAATGTCTATGCAATAAATAGAGGAGGACTTAATTGTGTCAGTGACAAAGTTACTGCTTCCGAGTCGATGGTCGCGGGCGTAATTACCTGTTGGGCTAAATATAATATATGTAGAGTCTACAGGTATTTATTCTGAGCACGAACATTCTGCTAATCGGTTTTGGACACGTGTGATGGATTAATGTCTATACCTCCAAATATATGAGGGCGAGAGCTCAGCAGTGGGATATATATAAGCCAGTGGTGTAGCGAGGGGGGGGGGGCAAGGTGGGTCATCATGCCCCAGGCGCTATTCACAAAGGTGCGCGAAATGGTCCGCAAAACAAAAAAAATGCTCTATAAATTTTATTTTTATTATAATTGATTTCTGGAAAATAATAACTGTTAATTCGTAAATAAAAAGGAACACTAATAGTCTAAATCAAACTGTAATAATATATTTATAGTGGAAATGGCATGTCTTTTCTACTGGCAGGGCTGACTCGACCTGTGTGAGCACTTCCTTATGGCATAGATTATCTTCTTTCTTGATTTATCTGAAAGTTTGTTTTCTTAAACCCAATTACGCTTGTTAGTTTATTAATAAATAATTCCACTACCGCACAACTTGCAAAAAGAAAACTTTCATCCCACCACATGAATGAACGGCGATCTAGTACGGTGCCTTTGTCGCCAAACTCCATTCCACGTACCACCACCTTACGAAACAAACTACTTTCGGTATTTCCGAACCGATATGATATTGGAATCTTCAGTAAGTAGATATATATTTTACCTACTCATATCTCAATGGCCGGCAATCTCGGTATCGCGGTTGTCTATGGGCGGCGTTGATTGCTTTCCATTACGCGACACGCTTGCTTCTTTGCCTTCCTATCCCATAAAAAAACTCATCTCTAATTCTCATGGTGTTACAGATGTCTATTGGCGGCGTTGATTGCATTCTTTTAAGCCATACACTAGTTCGTTTGCTTCTCTATCCCATAAAAAATAGATTTTATTTTTTTTTAAATTACATAATGACTTCTTAGCATTCCACTCATATTCAATATTTAGACTTTAACTTTTTATATTATACACATAACTAAGCTAAAACTTTGGCAACGTTATTTTTGTCATTACATAAATGTATACATTATACTCGGATAACGTGAAACAAATAAGTCAACCGTAAATACCTTTTTCGCTTTGAACTGTTTGTTGCCTTGAATATCAAAGTAAAACATTCGAAACAGCGTAGTAAAAGTTACTCGAGAGTAATAGAAAAAAGGCTGGGCCAATGTAACTAAACGTTTATTTTGATAGAATTTGCCATTTAATGTGGTGAAATGTAAATAAATAAATTTAAAAAAAAAACCTACACTCAATGACATATCACATAGTATCTTTATTCCCGCCTTAATCTTACACCGCTTTGGTGTTGCAGACGACCATGGGCAACTATGATTATTTACTATCAGGTGACATGCTGACTCGTTTGCTAACCCATTTTACGAAAGGGAAAGGAATGGAATAAAACAAACATTTACATTTATATACACCGATTGGCTCAGTGGCGCGACCCCTCGCCCACGGAGTCAATGGTTGCGGGTTCGATTCCCGCATCGGAATAAATATATTTATGGATTTATAAATATTTATTCCGAGTCTGGTAACTCCCCAATTCGCATTTCCGTTCCTGCCCTTTGCTTTCTTCTCTATTGTTTCCCTTCCTCTCCGCCAATCCACGGTCTGCCGTGCGAGGGCGTGCTTAGTCGCAAGCGTGCCGACCGTCCCGGGATTGGGCTCCCCCGGGTACTATGGTGCCATACCTCAGCATGTAGGGCTCTGCTGGGGCTGACCTCCATTCTCCCTTGCGGCTCGTGGGATTCATTAAGACGAATTTAATATACCTAATTTGTTGAAAAATGACGGCGACGTGGTTCGCCACCCGTCACGTACTGATTCTCACGAGGGCGAGAAGCGACCAATCGAGAGCCGTTTCGCTGCGATGAATGGTAGCGGATGGAACTCTGTGGTCACTGCCAACCCCTACAGGGGATAGGCGTGAAAATATAAAAAAAAATAATCTGTAAAAGTTTGCAGGTATTTACTCCAAGTCTGGCTATCTTACCAATTCGCCTTGTATAACTGTGGTGGGTTAATCTTCATGTTTCAAGAAATTTCGGCCCCGTGCGTATCAGTGGGATATACATATATGGGCTGTGTAAATAAACCTTTAGCAACCTGGCAGTGGAAGTACAATGGTAGCACCGATGAGGCGACTCGTCTGAGCAAGTACCACATCTTTACGGAATATCTGCGTCAAGTGGTAGAATTTTAATGTGTTATTGCGTTTTGATACAGTGAGGGCAATCATGTCAAGCCTACTTCCTTTACCCTTAGTACGACATAGATAATATAGCGTGTCTGCCGTACAGCTACGGCGACACACGGGATCTTTAGTAGGTTTTCCGAGCTCGCGGGCCCTGAATCCGATAAAGCTGTAAAAGCCTAACAGGCTACCTACCAGCAATAACATCTACGAATCATTGGTTACTTCTTGTTATCCTTCCATTACATTACACTAGTAGACAACGCATCGGTTTGGCTCTTAGTCATGCAAATAGGGTGACCCCTAGGAGTTTCTATAGGTCTATCGCTCCCATTAAAAAAAGTTTGCGGTAGTTTAATTGGATTATATATATATATATATATATATATATATATATATATATATATATATATATATATATATATATATATATATATATATATAAAAACTAAAGAAAATTAGTAGTACTTTATATTCGACAAAATAGTGTATGTTACACTATTTTGCGTTTTTACTGTAAGAGTGAACGGTACCTCAACAATGTTTCATAAGCTTTCATCGCAACATCAGGAATTTAATTAAAGTTTAAAATAAAACCGCTAGGTATGCCAATAAAAAAAGTTAAAATGTAGGTTATAAAGTGGATTCGTAATTGAACTTTTATACGTAAGTGTAACAGTAAAATGAAATTTTTCAAGAATTTTATTGAATAAGACTTTATTTGGACAAATATGCCGATGAATTGTATATTAATAATTCATGTTTTTATATATTTCGTTTTGTGTAAAAAAGTTAATAATACTATTTGTTGATTTTGTAAAAATTGTATTCACATTATCGTATTTATTAATTTGTATTTCTCTAAGTGCTGTGTATCATAAAATAATAAAAATGTTTAAAAAATTTACCAAATAGTACATCTATAAATAACCTAAAAAAATTAATCAAAAACATTAATTAAAAGAATAAATAAATTTACAAACGTATTGATTTCTGTTTACTTAGATATTACTTCATGATATTTATTTAGGCAATAAAACTGTATGTGGCTGTTAATTTAATTTTGTAAGAAGAATGTTTACTGTGTGAAATTATTTTTTATTAAATAAATGATATATCTTAAAAGTTTTACGTTCAAAATTCTGCGTTTTGGATTAATACATTTACGAGTAATGGAAATTTTTATGTAATGAATAAAATACGGTAGATGACGTTTTCATTTCGTATATATCTATTTCAAATAAAAATGGCGTAAACCATTTATCTGTTACAAGGCAGAGTTATCTGTTACGAGAATATTCGTTGTGCCTAATAAAAAGTTAATTAATCATCGCCTAGGGCCATTTGGATTAGATGTACTGTTGTGCGTTGCTTGTTTGGGGAAAGACGTAAAATAATGAAAACGTTGAGGGCTTACAAAAATGGAACAGGCTACCAACCTTCAAAACTTCTCACAAGGCGATTTAGAATAAGTAATAATACGATAAAGTTTTCGTATTATTACTTATTATTTATTCTAAATTCTAATTTTTACTTTCAGCTGCGGTACTGCAAGTATAACCATAAAAGCAATAAGCATAAAAAGAAAGAAATATAAAAATTAATAATTAGAAGTTATGTACTTGCCTGCAATGTTACATGATAAAAAACAAAAGCACCATAAGTTGCGGGTTACCACAACCCTGGTTTTCAGTGCAGCCCGCTGGTTGATTTAAGAGTTTCATTTTTTATTATTATACTAGCATAACCTTTCCGCGTTGCTGCGACCTCAGATATTTATTTATACATGCGCACCACCGACACACACACACACACACACACACATATATATATATATATATATATATATATATATATATATATATATATATATATATATATAATTGAGATAAAAAGTTTTGCAGAACAGGAAATATGTTTCTTTATACTTTTTATTGTTGGTACTTGGTGAAACTATATGTATTAATCCAAAGTCAATTATGGGGGTATATGTTAATATTGGTAGGAAAAGTCACCTTTAATAGAAGTAAGAGAGAAGAAAGCATCAATGTCACCCTGCGGCAATCCACTGCAAAATGTACTAGCTTGGTAATATTCCTGATATTTTCTAAAATATGTAATTCTGGAAATCTTCAGATTAACATATCGCTTATGTTCTCGCAAAGGAGGGAAATGATATACTTTTTTTTATAGAAAATGTACGCAAGCAAGCAAGAGCAGGTCTGAGGTAAGTTACAATCCCCCTTCCAAAATGAGCTTCCGGATTCCCACAATCACCATTGGTAATGTGATAACTCAGAGAATTGATACCACTTTACGTCATTGTTCCGTGATGGTGTGGTACTTCCCCGGTCGGGTAGGACTCTACACGTATGGCTCTACCTCTATTAGAGGGTATGAGTAAATGAAACGTTATAATAGTTTCTATTTGATTATTTTTTATGTAAAAATTGTATGCAACAACCATTTACACTACAAATCAAGTCGACAAGTCAGCCCCTGCATTAGTATTCAAGTAAAGGTAAGGATTTACGTCTTACATTGTACCGAAGGCTTATATCGAGTACTAGATTTAGAACATTTTAGTTTTGCTCGTATTGTACTCGAAGGAAGTATTTCTATCTCACAGACATGTTTCAATTTGAACTAAGCCGCTTGTGGATGTGGACACATTCTCCTTGTTATAATTTTACTCAATTTGTTGTAAGATCTTTATCTTCTTTCTTTATTGGGAAAAAAAGATTTGTTTTATCTTTATTTTTAAAATCAAAATAAGATTAAAATTTATCGACGCTTAAAACGCAAAAGGACATAAGCGACATTTTGAATTTTTATAGCAGAACAAGTAAACAAGCATGCTCATCACCGGAGGCGTGACAAATACATTGCCGGCCTTTCGTAAACACATATTCGTATGCTCGTTCCTTGAATACCTCAATATTGTAATTATTCGGGAACATTGCAGTTGGAAGATCGTTCCTTAGTTGCGCTGTTCGTGACAAAAACTTGCAACTGCCTACCATTCATACCAATCATTCATATGGCGGGGATGGAACATGTATAGTTAATTTACGTAACTAAATGAACAACATAAATAGTTAATATAAAGGAAAGCTAAAAAGTTATTATTAAGTGAAAAGTGAAAAAACTAAATTTAGGTCTTAATCTATTTTGCAATGCAAGTGCTATATAAGGAGAAACTCTAAATGACATTAAGGATTAGGATATGGTCACATCTAGGCATAAAGTAAATTCTCCCTGGAGCACCAAAACTGCGTAATCCTGACGAGAAAACAAATAAAAGGGGCAATCGTCGCGCCCTGAGCTGATGGCTTGTATTGGGAAGAAGCCCTGAATCCCGATACATATACCGTATTCCTTGGATGTATAGAAGTCCAAGTTCGTTCGGACTATAGAAGCCGAAGATTGGGCTCAGATACGCAGCGTAGGGTAGACCTATATTTAGGCAGTGGACTGAGAAAATTAGTATTGAGGGTGTTCTTCGATTTAGTTATTTCGTATTTTTTATAATTTTAGATAGAAGAACGATTCAGGCGAATACTTTGTCCAGAATGGCAAATTATTGGTCTGTAGCATGAATGGGCCAGCTCGCCCGGGGAAGTACCACACTCCCGCAGAAAACTGGCGTCTGAGTGTAGCTTACCTACCGCGCTTCGTACGGTGAGAGGCCGAGTTCCGAAGGCCCAACACCTTCCCCCTTCCTCTACTCCTCCCCTTTCCATTCCCACTCCCATAATGACAATCCTTAAAGGTTTCCGCACTGCCTATGGCGCTGCGGAAGTCTATGGCCGGTGTTGATTGCTTTCCATCGGGTGACATACTTGCTCGTTTGTCTTCCTAACCCATAAAAAAATCATTGTAATAAAAAGTAAATGGTTATGATTATTTCAAGATCTTAACCCTTCTTTGCATAATGGTGGAAATTTCCATCATAACACTGAATGCCCAAAAATTATATAAAAGAACAAGTTCACTTCAAGTTGATCGTGTCTGGATACCTTTTTAATGTCCATTGCATAAAAAAAACATAGCTGTCAAAAATAAGCAAGTGTCACTATCACTAAAACGAGCTTGAAGTTATCATTCCACTATTTGTTGTAATTGTAATAAACGTATTTTATTTTATTATATTATATTTTACAATTTCTTGCAGTAAAAATAATAATTGTTTAGTTAATTATCATAAAGAATAAAATATATCTAATGATATCCTCTTTTATTTCTATTTAGTACTAAGCCAATGATCTTACTTTGCATGATAATGGTAATTTCTATCATATGGTTTTTTACTAAATTTATATTATAAATATATACTAAGATTTTTTTAACCATTTTTCCTTTAATTTTGAACATGAATTATGTCACCTTGATTTATTTCACCAATAAAGAAAAAATCATGCAAAGAAGGGTTAAATAACCGGGAAATTAAATTCAATAATATACAGGGTATATAAAAAACAACTAATAAAAAGGAGAAAATATAGTTTTCACGTGTAGCGTTAATTTAGTAGCCATTCACATAGAGCTTCAGTCCCAATTACGTTTTATTGAATTTTGTTCTAGTTACTTTATAGTACGTTCTATTTTTTTCAAATTTATAGTTTTGATTGAATTTTATTAAATTTAACTACATAACTGTTTTATTAATCATTATTTTGGCACTTCGAAAAGGGGAGCTGGCTAGGTAGCATTTGACAATAAAAATCCGTTTATTCTGCAAGTCCAAAGTATCTTAAAGAGCTATTAAGAAAGCTATGCTTAGAGTTTAGTCTAGTGGATATGATTCGGAAAGAATAGCGTTAGCAAACTGTAGTGGCAATGGGCTGGTCACGTTTGTCTGAGAACTAATAACCGTTGGTGTAGACGATTGCTGGCATGAAGACCGCATCGTGGTAAACGGCGTGGGAAGTGCTTCGGGTAGCTAGTGCCCATGCAGCAATTGAATGTATATTACTAATAACTTATGACTTTGTATCAATGTTCATCATTTAGCAATGTGTCTTAAACGATATCCCATCACACATTAAATAAATAAATAAAATACTTCGCACTCATAATTCCTCACTAGAATTATTTGTATCATGGATTTCATTGTTATATATAAATCTTATGGAGATTTATTCTGATTCGGGATAAAGTCAATTAAGCTTTACGAATAATTCTTCATCACCACAATAGCCCACTGCTAGACTCCCTCAAAATTGAGGGATATTACCGTAAATTGTGGGGATTGGTGATCGCAGAATGTTTTTTTATAGATGCTCTAGCCTGTCTACTGGTGTTTGCTATAGTCATCTTATGTCGTCGTTCGTCGTTCGACACTTTGAGAAGAAAGGGGGTGGCTCTATTGTATGCCGAGAAAAACAAAGCAAACAAAAAATTAATTTCGGTCAAATTATGACACTCGTTCGAGAAATTGCACCAACTCCCACTTCACCACAAATACTACAAAGATGTGATTTCTTTGAAATATATAAAAAAATGTGGTCACCAGGTGTAATATATTCGGATATGGCCAATAGCTCAATAATATCTTGACAAATACCGCAATAAAGAGGATTGGCGAGCAGCTGGGAAGCTAGGAAGCCATTTAGGAGGTTTATCTCCCCCATGAAAATAATAACGGGGCCCGTTATCATCGAATACGGAGCTTATTTAATATTATATTCATATCGAAGCCTTTCAATAGCATACGTTTTTTCCAAAAATGTTTTTTGGTATAATGAAATTGGTTATTTAAAATGAATTATTAACGATAGAAATTTTAGATTAGAGATAATTCGTTTGTCTATATTTGAATATTTGAGTTTAGTAACACTAAATCCACTAGTCAAAGAATATCCATGAAAATTAAAAAAGTATTCTGTGTGTGAAAATGTTTACTGTAATGTGATTATAATACTATATAAAATAATCTTCATATAATGAAGTATACGAGTATTATAAAATAAATATTCATTGATAATTATGAGTAGATGTCGTTATTTTGATCGTTAAGTCTAGTCGACCGCTATACGATTTTAACGATGTTTTATAAATTATTTACCCACTCAAAGGCTACTTTTGTCATTATATCGTGTTTTATAGTTTATCAACAATAGAAAAACAGTCATTCCTAGTTGTTTTGTAAACTTAAGACTAATATAAACAAGCTCGCGCTAATCGGTATTGTAATTTGACGATCAGCAGTGTCAAAGCGTTGAGGCGGTATATATAGTTTTTGAATCTACTGTTAAACATAAGCTTTGCCGAGTTAAGCAGGGATTGTCCCAGATTCCAAGCTAGGCAGGTGAGTTGGCGATTGCAATTCAAGGGATGTCGCGTCAGCCAAACAATACAAAATATTTTTGAAGACCCAAATAGTGCGGAGGCGTAGAGTATGCTTTCTAAGCCAAGGGTCGTGGGTTTAATTTCCGTATCAAGATAAATATTTACAATTTTTTATTGGTGTTTATTCTGTTTTTTTGTCATTCGTGTTAATAATGTCACTTAAGTCACAGAGACATTCTAGTTTAGAGCTATAAATGTAAGTATGTTATTTATTTATCATTGGCCATGCGACCTTTACAACTTCATCGGAATGACTCTTGAGCAAGAGGCCTCCGAGTTGCGGTTTTTTCATTGATATTGATTTAGATTACCATACTGATTTAAATTAAAAGTTTATATTATAACCAAAAACGTGGACGATAAATTAAATGAGAATAGAAAAAGATTTAAATTTTAAAAACAACAGCCAACTACAGTCCACTGCTGAACCTAGGCCTCCCCTAGCCCGATCTCGGTTTCATGCATCTAGTTTTAGCAGAAATACTTTACAAAAATCTTCTTTCCTCGCAACTTGAACTTGAATGTAAAATATTATCGAATAATTTTATTGGTAAGATAAGTTGTTCATAAATTATTAAAATTTAATATGCTCTAAAATGAAGCTTCAAAGTAATAATAGACTGTTTTGAGACAAAGACTTCTATCGTTGCTAGTGACGTGTAATAAAACCCTAGTTGCCTTTTACCTGGAACGACAGCTTTGTGCGTTGAACGTTGTATTAATTTGTCGGTAAAATGGTACATGTGTAAATGTTAGTTTTCTTCGTGGGTGTCATTTTAGTCATATTTTTCGCTCAATAATGTCTACAAATTTTCGGCGTTATGAGGTAAAATTATTAAAAAGAGTTATCTTAAAAATACTTAAATATATAAAATAGTCTTAAAATAGAATTGTCAATAGATAGTTAAGTAATAGACAGTGAACAGAAGGAAAAAAATATTGATTTATTTCATTATTAACGTCATTAGTCTGAAATTTTAATGGTTTTAGTTACGGTGCTTTTTTTTAATAGCCTATATTTGTCCCTCTGCTGAGCATGGGCTTCTTCATTTCTGGAGGAACGGACGTTAACTTACCACGCTTGTCTAATGCGGATTGGCGGGCTTATCAGACTCGGAATAAGTTTTTGTAATCCATACATATATTTATTCCGATGCCGGGATCGAACCCGCGACCATTGATTCCGCGGGCGGAGGGCCCCTCCACTGAGCCAATTGGTCGTTTTAATAAATAATGCTTTGCTTTTGAATAAATAAAAATTGTTTCTTACGAATACATCTTAAACATATTAATCTATATAAGTAAGTATATTAAAATCTATAATTTCTTTTAGATGTTTTATATTTCTTAGAATATTTTCACTAGCATGCAGGTTTACTCACAAGTGAATATTTTCATTTTACAAATGTAAATTAATTGATGGTATGACATAAAAAGGTAACAAAAGTTAATGCCCCTTTTCAAAAAAACGTCGGATTATCAGTTCTAAAAATTCAACTTTAAATTATATTGATATTTTGAGGATTCCAGCTTATAAATTGTTGTTCTCTTATTATATTTTTATTTTGTAGATTTATGCAGTATATTTTTCGACATATTAAATTATACTTTAAACAAGCAAACGGAAAAAAAAGATGATCCGCAATATTAAGGGCACTGCAAATGCGTAGCCTAACTAAGATAAGGATGTGAATAATAGAAGCGAAAAGGAGGAAGCAATGGAAGCGGTAGAAAGAAATAAATGAATGGGAAAGGAATTGCACTCACCGTACGAAACGCGGTACTAATGCAGTTAAAGGCCTTTACCTTTCGACGCCGATATTGTATTAGAGTGTGGTATTTTCCCGATCGAGGCGTCCTGTACGTTCTACTATAGCTTCATCACTATGAAAAAATGTTAAAAAAATTTTGGGTTGGGTTTCTATTGAAAAAAATCAATTCTTCTTATGGTCCTATGTCCCCGAGGTGGGGTAGAGGGCGCTTCACTTCAGGCCACGTCAACCCGATGGATTTCATCTCGGCCGCTACGGAGCGCTTCCAGGTGTGTTTGGGTGGGCCTCGCTTCCTTTTCCCTTGAAGAGTCCATTCCAGCGCCTGTCTGGGAATGTGATCAGGGATCTTTCGGAGAGTATGGCCTATCCAAGTCCACTTGGGGCACAAGATTTGAAGTCCAATCGGCGGTTCGTGACAAAGATTCAAACAACAACAACATAATAATGAACAAATAAATAAGATTATTAAATTAAATGTTTTTTTGTAATGTAGGCACATATTTCACAAACTATGTATCATGGTCCTAAATGGTGGTCGGATTGGCAGTGTAATGAATGACCAATTTTGTCTATGTATAGAAACGTCTTGTAGAACACCTGACTATGCAAATGGAGTGTATTTAAGCCGATTAAGGTAAATCCTCCCGATACTATACGTCTGTAACAATTCAATTGTCGGATGATCACGGTATCTATCTTCGGTTGAATTCCCTGCTAGTATAATACATCCACAAATACGTATACAAATTTAATAGAAATATAAATAATAGTCTGCTTGTTATTGTACGGTTTTAATTACATATATTATTATCACAAGGCAATCAAAATACATATGAAATAATTTTTTAGACATGGCAATACTGAAATAACAAATAATATTACTAGTAAAAAAAAATGTGACTGAATATTTGGAAACGACTCTTCCTAGAAAGGTGTTTCGCTAGAAGATTATCAGTCACAATAAATTGTTATAATGAAGTAGATAATCGATCTAGTATCTTTCGATTGTGATTAAAATAAGGGTATGATTTTAAATCATGATTTAATGAAGTCCTTCAAGCGAATATATTGTAATATAGAGTATATTATAATATAGAGTATATCATAATACAGAGTATCTATATATTATATATAACTCAAAGGTGACTGACTGACATAGTATAGGATAGTAGACTCAACGGAAGACAATCGTTAAGTGACACATAGTAATAGATTTCCGGAAAATAAGGCCTGTCTCCATTAATCATCTGAAATTCTTTTTATTTCTTGATTAGTAAAACTCTGATTAATGTTTATCATCAGCCTGCGTCAGTCCACTGCTAATCATAAAGCTCCCCCAAAGTGCGCCAATTACCTCAGTCTTCGGCTACACCTATTCAGTTTTTGCTAGCCGCTCTGGGCGGATCGTCATTCCATCTAGCCTGGGGGCGTCCCACACTACGTTTATTAAAATGCGGCATCCAGCACTCATCTACTCCTTCGTCACAGTCATTTTTCCTCGTGACGTAGGTTTTTTTAAAATAAATTTTACGTATTTAATATTTTCATTTTATTACTTTTACTTATTGGGAACTGACGAAAACAAGCATATTTGAACGAATTGTTCCCAGCATTGAATAACTCAATGACAAGAGAATTATGCTGAATTTATTACTCCCTTTTTATTGCTACTCTTAATTTCGCTTTTTCTTTGTTACTTTTTTCAAAGCGAACGTTCTCAAGATGCTCTCTCACTGGCCATTATCTTCAAACATCTCATTTATTAAAGATGTTGGACTAGATTATACGAAGTTAGACGATTTTTTTTTATATCAAAATTATAAATTTATATGTTTATATATTTATGGTTTTATATAGTATGTATTGTTATGTATATTATTATTATATTTTGTTGTTGTACACTTATTTCTATCTTCATAGCTTATATTATCTCTCTTTCACTCCTGGGTTTGCTGGAAGTAAACTCAATTTTGAGTTAAGCTCGCCCTTGTACATCTTCTTTCCTTTTAATTCTTGTATTCGTGTTTTGTGTACGATAAAGAATTAAATGAAAAATAAAATAAATAAATATTATAATTTCTATCGTGTGAAGTAACAATACCTACTGTGCTCTGGTATAACAGAAATTATTTTTTAAAAAACAAATAATTGCGATTAATAACTTTTGATTTCTTTCATTTGTTTCATATTTATTACCGCTTGCTCTATAAAATAATATTTTTCGTAGGGACTATCTACGAAAAATATTATTATATTTTATAGAATAGATAGGCAAATGAGCATGCAGGTCTCCTGATAGTAAGAAACCAGCGCTGCCCATATTCATCTAAAACAATAAGGGCACTGCAGATGCGTTATTTATGGTAAGGCCGTTATTTATGGCAATAATGAGAGGGAAGAAGGAATAAATAGGAGAGAAATAAGGAAATAAAGGAAGTGGAAAGATATTGCCCTCTCAGATTCCTGTACTCACCAAACAAGACGTGGTAACACAGTAGGTTTTTAATCATAAATTAAATTAAAAATTTATTAAAAAATTAAATAACTATATTTCAAAAATAAATAATTTATATATAATGTATTGATACTAAGGAACTTTTTTTAAAGGAATAAAAAAATAAAGATTATTATAGAAGTAAATTTATACGGATGAAAATTATTTGTTGATCCCAATCGAAATTGTAAACATCTGTAACATAAAATGAATAAAATGAAACGAAATATTCCTCCGTATTTTTATAAAAGCCGAATCAAAATATTGTGCTCAATTACTAACCGGATACTCAAAGGGAATATTTCTACGTCGTAATTATGGAATTTGTAAGGCATGTACAATATTTTTGTGATATTCAGAACCTTTTCTTTGAGTAAGTCAAAATTACACCATTAAATTGTTAAGATCAAACATAGTCGCGGAAACACTTCACTTTTCATTTAAAGAGCTTTTGCCTCTCGAAATTTCATCGAGCTTCATTTTATATGGGTACCTCAAAAAATTACGACTCCCTCAAAGCAAGTGCCAAGGTAATTAATCTATCATTAATCAAGTATTGCAATATCAGCTGCTCATTGTCACCCGAATTACTCACTATCAGGTAACTCCCTTGCTTGTTTACCGAACCATTCATGAGATAAATTATTATTAATATTAATAGATATTAATTAGCTGATAATTTAGTAATTTCAGTTCTTTCCTATTATTTATTTTCTATTATATTATGGAGATATAGTTGTATAATATTCAGATGTGTCTTTGCGAGGTCACAATGAAATACTGATGCCACGGTGCTTATTAATTTTATTTGGATTTGTACATATCTTAAAGGCTGCAACGCATCTGTGATGCCTATGTCTATGAGCGGTGTGGATTGTTTTTCATCAAGTTACCTGCTTGCTCATTTACTATAAAATGGATCCTATGAAAAAATCTTTAACGAATTTATCATTATCATCGAAACAGTCGTAATAGTTTCTGGACATTGACTTCCCTTAAAATTGATAGGTGTTGCTTTGATTACCATGCTTGGCGGGTGGATTGGGGAGGATTTTAGCAGTCTGGTTATTGTCAGGTAAACGCTGCTACCCTTTAAAAGTCACGCCTGTCTCCCTGTAGGATTAGGCAGATACCACAGATCTCCATTCGCTATGATCCCGACACACCTTCTTTACTTCCTTCACATTCGTCCATTTTTTCATCTATCCTTCCTCTCACATTCATCGTAGAAAATGGCTCTCAGTTCGTCGCTACTCGCCCTCATGGGAATCAAGACGTGACGGATGGCGAACCACGTAGCCGTCATTTTTTAACGAATTAGGTATATTAAGATTCGTCATAGTGAATCCCACGAGCCGTAAGGGAGAATGGAGGTCAGCCCCAGCAGAGCCCCGCATGCTAAGGTGAGGCACTATAGTATCCGGGGGAGTTCGATCCCGGGACGGTCGGTACGTTTGCGACTAGCAATGCATCCTTTGGCACGGTAGACCGTGGATTGGCGAAGAGGAAGGGAAAAGGATAGAGAAGAGGAAGAAATACGTTTATTTGTGACATACCAGTTTTACAAGAAATTATTGCCATAAAAATTATATACAAATTAATATAGAAAAAAAAAAACAAAATCTAAGATGTGTCACAAAATGGCTCTTACTCAGCATAAGCCAGGCGCTTTATTTGAGCATTTATTGGTATTATTAGTTTTGATACATTTCAACGCTGAAAATGAAAAATCTTAAAAGCGACAATCGCACGTGTAATCGCAGTAAATCGTTGGTTATTCACAGAATTGCTCAAATTTTCCACGGCTGAGTGTACATTCGAGAAGTGGTGTCACCTCAACATAATTTACTCATTTCCTTGTGAACTATTCATAGAGCAGACCAAGCATCGGAAGTGTGTTCACTAGCGGGTTCCGCAATAAATATTTATTAGTTTCCGTCTGCACCTAAATAAAGCAGTTGCGCTATTCTATATTTTGTACTTAAGTTATTTTTATGCTCTAAATTTATTTTATAATTTCTATGCAAATTTGTTGTAGGTGTGCAAATTATGTAGTCTCCATAGCTGTACGCGATAACTTCTAATGAACATTGAGATAGTAAGAGGTGCCTTTTCAAAACGGCTTATTACTATTATAAACAAGTTTTTTTTAATATAATAATATTATATTTTAAATATTATTATAGTTCTTGAAAAGTTCACGTTTATTTCTTATTTTTATTGCCCCATACTTACTAAATGATGATTGCGCGATTCTAAATGATCTTCGGCTCAGTGACGAAACTACCGCTTTCGAGCCAAAGGTCCGTGGGTTTGATCCCGCATCGGAACGCTTTCAAGCCAAAATAAGTTTGGTCCCGCATCGGGAACACACATATATCAATGGATCTCAAGTACTGTGGTCATAAGCACTATTCTAAATCTTGGCGCCCTGAAATCAACTTTGGACAAACGTGGTGGGTTAATGGCCATTCATCCGAAACCCATGCCTAGCAGTGGGATGTACATATATTATATTATTTTTTTAATATTTTACAAATATGTTCGGCTGGATACAGTTTTCTTCTTCATTGAGTCAGTGGGCATCAGACGCTAACGGCCCAGAACTTCGCCATTGACACCGCATCATCCGTTGCCATCATAAGATTATGTGCTGAGCAGGTGATAGGGATCAGATAGCAGGATATCAAGTGTGGCATTAGTTGTGTGCTCTCCCACAGCTGGATACAGTAGTAGGATATATCTCTAATATACTTAGCAAAACTAATAAATGGGCTATAAAGATACTTAGAATAACCATGTAATACAAAAGTGCTTATTGTCAAAATATGCCGAATTTCCGAAGTATGGCAATAAGCACTTCTGACGCGGAGAAGTAAGAATTAATCACATTTGATTTGGACATGTACGAAACTGTCACAAAATAGACGATAAGAGTTTGTACTTTAATAAAGTATATATCTACAATCAAAAAATCATTCAATCAATATCATTATCAATATCAGCCCACACTACGTTTGCCGAGTTGTGATCTCCACTCCAGCACTCGTTTACTCCAACGATTGTCGGTTCTCCGACAAACGTGTCCAGCCCACTGCCACTTCAGTCTGCTAACTTGAAGAGCGATGTCGGTGACTCTGGTTATCCGGCGAATTTCTTCATTTCGGATTCTGTCCACCAGAGAAACCCCGAGCATTGCCCTCTCCATAGCCCTCTGAGCGACTTTGAGCTTGTCGAGGAGACGGACTGTCAGTGTCCACGTTTCGGTAAAAATCATTATTTCTTCTTAATTGATATAAAACTAGTATGTATAAGGATAAATAAACAACTTTAGGCCCCGAGATACAGGCAATGGCCTAATTTGGGTTTGTAATTTTTGTATGCATGTAATTTTAACGATAAATAAATTGTTGATAAAAAATGTTTTGTACCTAAAACTGTTTATATAATCATAATTTGGGTATAGGCTCTGACATATAGATATAGGCCTCCTCCAAGACGCGTCACTTAGCCCAGTCGTCGGCTTCTCGCATCTAGTTTCTGCCATACTACGCTCATCAACATGCGGTGTCCACTAGTATACAATAGTGGACACACCTGGAAATCATATTAATAAATAGTGACAGGTCTTCGTAAACAAAATGTTTGTGTTAAAAATTTGTGCCGCCCCGATATTCAAATTTGCGAATCACAAACGTACACACAAT
The DNA here is from genome assembly GCA_031353405.1 of Baronia brevicornis. NCBI lineage: Eukaryota > Metazoa > Arthropoda > Insecta > Lepidoptera > Papilionidae > Baronia > Baronia brevicornis. Next base: position 96,020 of record JASFAT010001585.1, read on the forward strand.
TTTGTATTTCATATTTACATAACGAACTGTAAACGTTTATTTAGGCTCCTTTATTTTGATTCCGAAGGAGAAAAATCATTCAAACGTTAGCATATAATTAAGTTTAACTCAATTCATTTAAATTCTATTTCGTGTGGTGATTAATATAAATGAAAATATAAATATTTTTTCTTACGATGTAAATAACGGTAGCCATAATATTGTAAATATATATTGCCTTCATTTTGTTGCCTAAAATTGAAACAATTAATTATAAATGTTTGTTCTTTCATAGTTCGTAGTTTTAAAGCACAATAGTCCGTGAGCTTGAATACTTAGAGAGGATGGAAAGCATCTCTGGCAGCGTAATAGCCTCAGGTATCGCTGAAGCGGTGCAGTGATCGCGGATATGAATGAGCTGCATGCTGACAACTGGCGAGAAATTGTAAAAGACCATGAATATTGGCGAGTTCTCATAAAAGGGGCTAAGATACACTTTAGGTCGTTTAGCCAGTGAAGTAAGTACTATAAAAGTACATATCTACATCGGATTTTAAATAAACCTAAATAAATATATGCCTCGCTTTATACGTCGATTTTTCGATTGTTGATCGAAACTTATCAACAATCTGTTACAAGTTTTAAGTTAAAGAAGACATTTCCTTTAGTCTTCAGTAATTTATTATATTGAGTAAAATTTTTAATACTGGCTGACAAACAATGTTCAGTTTGAACGAATGAGTTTTTATAATTAAATTTTGTGAAGAACTTCTTTTAATATAATATAGATGAGCACTAAGAAATAATTTGTAAAAATATGTCTCCAAAAAGATATGAAGCTATATATGGAAGATAAATTTCAATATTGTTTAAATTTATAACGTTTGTTTATAATGAAACTAGCATACTCTTAAAACTCATTGTAATAAAATGATAAAAAACCCTTTTTTACCTAATTTATATTTGTTCAAGTAATATTGAACATTTAAATAGCAACACTGTATGGACTGTTTTTCTTTATAGAAATGGTGTTTTTGCACAGAACGAATAATAACCAAAAAAGCATATTGGTGTTCCTTTGGTATCAATGATCCGGTTGTTCTCTATTTGTTATACAATTATTTGTAAATCTCAAAAAAAAAACAGTCATATGTATTACTATTGTATATAAGCTAATATTGGCCGCAAAAGAATTTCACATCAAGAAGAAAGTTATAGTCAACTTGCGAAAATATATTACTTTAATCAAAATAATCTTCCGTGGCCATCAAAGTGTGATAATGATAGTAGATATTGAAATTGTTCATTTTAGTTCTAATAGTTCGAGACGAAGTTGAAGTTGGACAATGATAATACAAAAGCTTCAATGTACCAGTACAATTATAATATAATTTTTTTTTTAAATTTGTAAAAATATATAAATTGACATTTATATAATGGACACATCGTTGTGCTTATTTCTCTTTCGTATATTTTTTAAGAGAATACAATGGTTATAATTCTATATGTTTTTGCGTTTCAATTTAGTATTATATATGTTAGCGAAACATACATCTACCGTGTCAGTTTTCAAATTCAAATTCAAAATTCTTTACTTCGACATAAGAAATTACATTTAATTTATCAAACGTGAGTTTGTTATCAATAAAGTTTTAATACCATTTCGCAATAAGGTTCCTCTGAACGGAGAAGAAATGGTGAAAGAAACGCCGCAGGTATCCTCTTTTTTAATTGTATTCTAAATATCACGTCGTGCGCACAGAAAAGCATCATCAGGTGTCTGCGGAAAGAGATCGTTTATATTAGCTGAGCCGTTTTCATGCGCGGAATTCTTGCTCACGTGACACGTGGGCATGTCACTCCCTGACATTTGCCAAATTTTAAATTTTTTAATTAATTCAAGTTTTATTACATACATGTATGTTCGATGCTTACTAATAATTCACATCAGTGAAGTTTGTTTTTTCATTTTTATATACTCATGTTAAGTTATATTATTTAAGTCTGCATGCGTATTGTATTTAATACCGTTCATTTTGTAAGGGCTTAGTAATGAAATTGAATATTTGATGGAGTTACATTTTAGTACATAATTTTTTTTGGTATTGTATCAAAACAAATGAACGAATTTAATATATAACGTAGTTAAAAATTATTAAATTAATAAACAAAATAAATGTTCATACTTTACCGTAAATTAATGTTCATACTTTACCGTAAATTAATATTCATACTTTACCGTATATTTCATTTTTATCATTGAATTTTCAAAAGTGAGGAAAGATGTAAGACATAACCGTGCAGGATTCATGCTAGTCTTAAGTAAGATTAAAAAAGCCATAACACTGCGTAAATATCTGATATCTTAAGTAAGTAGCAACACGACGCGTTTAGTTTACACACAATCTATCTATGAAATTAATATTCGATCGAAGTAATTGCTACAAGTTACTGCTTTCCGACAAGTAATAATATCAAGTTATTAATTAGTTTATCCGGAAGTTTCGAATATAGACAATAAATATATCCTATAGAAGACGTTTCTGAGAAAGTGATAATACCTAAGTATATAAAATTAACACAAAAATAAAGGACATATTTGTAATTTTTGAAATATTCTCCAGCAATTTGATTCGTAGATGTTAATGCTGGCAAGTATAATATTCTCCAGCACACTAACATGGTTTCCTTTTTGCATCCTAGTAAAGGCTTCGTCTTATGTTTTCTGTCCATAGCGATCCTTATCGAATTTGGGGATAGTGCATCCTCTGACTGTTGTCTTTGTCTATCGGCTTCGGAACACCAGTCTGTAAAATTTTTGCTTTATATTTCTTAGGTACCTCGTATATTTTACGACCATTATATATTCGCTTATAAAAAAAGATAAAACAAAAAATATATCAATTACAATATTACACTAGAAGTAATGTGTACATACGTATATCGAAATGTGTCTTTGTAAATGTATTTTAGACATTTCGTCGTCATAAGGCCACCATGTTAGATGTAACGTCTCAAATAGCCAAGACTTAGCTGGAGACAATACTCTCACCAAAGAGATTATAAACTATCCAACAAACAATGTACAAAATTTTAATAAAATCTAAGCAAATAATTTAGTAAAATTTTGTACATTGTCTAACAAAGAATATTATTACAGGCGCAATATAGCTATGCCAGTAGCAGACACAAATATTTAATAAGTAAACGTATTATTAATTGAATTCAACAAGGTAAAATTTATTATAGAATCCATTTTACTTTGTGCTTTGGTTTATTCAGAATCGTACATCGTGTTTGTTCATTATTGTTTCGTTTTTAATTATTGTTGGTATATACAAGTTTATACAATTTATTTTAATGAATTGGTTGAAAACAAGCGAGTGCGTTGCCTCATGATAAGTGATCACCGACGCTTATTGATATCTGCAACATCAAGTGCACTGTAGATTCATTGTTTACTTTAGGTAATGGAGGGAAAGAGGAAAGTAATGGAAGGGAGAATAAGGAAGTAAAGAAAGGAGTTGATCCTTTGGCTTTCAATGCTCACCGCACGAAAATGATTGTCTGCGAGAATGTGGTACTTCCTCAGATCAGCCGTTATTCATGCTATAGCACCATATGTATTTCGATGTACTTAGATATATCTTTTATTGGTTCCTTAAATTTTGACACATATTCTATTATATATTTGTTGTCAAAATTTAAGGAAGAGGTTCAGGCTCAGCTATTAAAAGTACCATTTTCATCATCAATATAAATCTTAATAGTGGTAGAGCCACGCTGCAGACGAATACTTTGTCAAGAATTGCTTAATATTTGTCTGTAGCATGAATAGGTCGGCTCGTCCGGGGAAGTACCTCAATCCCGCAGAAAATCGGCGTTTGAGTGGTAGCTTACCTATCGTGCATCGTACGGTGAGCGGCCGAGTTCCGGAGGCCCAACACCCTCTCCTCCTTCTACCCTCCCCTCCCATTCCCACTCCCATAATGACACTCTCCATAAAGATCGGCAACGTTTCCGCACTGCCTATGGCGCTGCGGAAGTCTATGGGCAACGTTGATTGCTTTCCATCAGGTGACACGCCTGCTCGTCTGCCTTCCTATGCTATAAAAAAAAAACAATGCAACTGTAACAGTCTAATACTGGACGTTAGCCTAATCCGCGTACTTCATAGACCTATTTAGGACCGTAGACAGGTGTCAATTACACAAGTAGATGCTGCGGACCATCTACTAGTACTTGTTCCTCTTGTCGACTGGTACGATACCAGTCGAAAAAAAGTAACATAAAAAAAAGAGAAGCGTCATAGGACACTTGACAAATATTGACGATGGCTCTGTCTCTACAGTATTCTCATGGCCATGTGTAAGTAACCCTGTATAGAGGCGAGTGGAGAGAAGGACGATATCTCTATTTATCATTTCACTCCCATACCCCGCGATAAGCTGTTTCACATCAAAGAAATGTTATACATTATTCATGGGAGAGGAAGCCAAACGATTATGCTCGTCGCCTTCAATGGCCTGAGAATGCAATCAATGTCTTTGCCGGCTTTGAGAAAAGTGTAAGCATATTTTTGAAAGAAAGAAACAACGTCGTATCGGGGCACCCCACAGAACGTTGTCCAGTTGGGCGACCCACATACGCTCTCTTGATTGCGCGATCCTCCCCAATCCTCTCAAAGTGGCCCAGCCAACGAAGTCGGTGAGCCTTAGTTACTTCTATTACAATAGGTTGGGCCACCATATGCTCGATTTTGGAATTTTTTCGATTTCACCAACTGCCATCATCACTTTTAGGTTGGGTCCAGGCTCTTTCGGAAGACTTTTCGTGTTTAGTGTCCAAGCCTCACAGCCATACTTTAGAATAGGCCGCATAATCGTATTATAGATAAGCTTATATAGCTCATAAGTTACACTTAAAAAAATCTTTACTCTTTGGAATTTCTCCATTTGCAGTACTGTAACGTAGTTCCATAATGGCCTATCCCTATCGGCACTTAAAACAACGTTACGGTGCAAGTGGCGTGTGTGCGAGGTCGCCCGTAGCCGGGGATATTAAATTTATTTGTAATGTTCGTTAGGATCTTACTTTTATTCGGTATTCACGCAGCCGTCTTAATACCCACATTATATTATTCCAAATTGTTTTCCAGGTAGTACACATTAACTTGAAGGCGACAATAACGCTATTTGCGTTATATGCTCAAATGTGCGTCGGAGAACCGACAACCACTGAACTAGAAGTGTTTTTTTTTATGGAATAGGAAGGCAAACAAGCAGGCGTGTCACCTGATGGAAAGCAATCAACGCCGCCCATAGACATCCGCAGAGCCATAGGCAGTGCGGAAGCGTTGCCGATCTTTAAGGAAAGTATCATTATGGGAGTGGGGGGAGGAGGGGAGGGAGAGGGTGTTGGGCCTTCGGAACTCAGCCGCTCACCGCACGAAGCGCGGTAGCTATGCTACCACTCACACGCCAGTTTTCTGCGGGACTGTGGTACTTCCCCGGGCGAGCCGGCCCATTCATGCTACAGTCAAATATTATGCCATTCTTGACAAAGTATTCGTCTGCAGAGTGGCTCTACCACTATCAAAAAGTGTTGGATTAGAGGCTGCATCTCGGCAAAAGTAGTGCACGATAGCCTCCAGTTAAAAACAACTACCTCTCCTCACTCTACCTAGTGACGATTTACGCTGGATGGTTGACAGGGACTGAATACGTGTAGCCGAAGATATAGCAGGATAGATGGTACAATTTATGAGATACGTACGTTTAGCGATAGATTGCCGCAACAAGTTGATAATGATGATGATGATGATGAAGTGTGTGCACAAACAGAAGGCACTCTCTCATCCAAATCCACCTTAATTATCCAATTGAACCATGGCCGATATAATTTGAGGAGAATTGTGATGCAATTTTATTGAGTCAGTAGAGATACTAAAATTACAACCAGAAAACCAAATGTTTAAAATAAATTTTAGCCTGGAGCGTGATTTGAATTCGGAAATGTTAGCTAAAAGCTAGTGACTTTAATCACTGAGCCAAGCTGCCGTCAGCTTTAGGTATTCAAGATAAGGTTAACTAGATAATTTATCAACATCAAAATATGTAAAATTCACTGTTGAAAAGGACACTTAGTGGTTTGATGAATAAGTTATGACGTAATTAATCGCCGATAAATAATTGATAATTAATTGCTTGCTTTAATGGGTTCAAATCTCGATCGACAGTAAGATGATTTAGTATTTAGTTTTAGCGTTTTTACACATAATTTGTGTATGTATGAACACAAATTTTCTTTCGATGGCATCGAATATCGTTACATTGTATAAGGGAGTATTCGGATGAGAGAGTGCCTTCTAGTGTTGTGCACACACATAAGGTACTTGTATATCTACTTTGGAGTTTGCACTTCTGGTATTTTTCAGTAAATGTCTATGAAATATGAAGAAGTTAAATAATACAATACCAGTTTTCAACAATATATTAAATTCTGCCACACTTGCAAATGTCCACAAAAACACACACACATACACACAGAGAGACACACATCACATGCATATACATACATACACTCGTCCATGTGTATACATAAACAATTTGCTTACACACCAAAGCTAACATTTTATGATAAGTCATTATTGATTTTTTCTTGTTTTCTCTTTTATATTGATTTTATTTTGTCTTTTACACTGTTTATTTTTTTAACGCGCTGCTCTTATCCTATTGTACATTCTTATGACAGAGTAGTAACTGGCTTTTTTGTTATACAACGGTCTTATATAATAATGTATCTTAGAATAAGCTGTTGTCCGCACATCAAATAAATAAAAAAAAAAGTTTCTGCAATAATATGAAAGCAAAAATACATAAATTTAATTATAATAATATGAAAGCAAAAATACTTTAACCAGTCTAAAAGTACCTCTTCGATAATTATGGTGTTGCTTATTTCAATAGGTGGCGTTTCAATTCCCATCAGGCGATACGATTGCTCGTTTGCCTTGCTACCCCATAAAAATATTACTCCATACTTTGAAATGATTTGCGTCCTTTTGAGTAAATTAAAGCGAGATTTGAATTTTGAATCTTAGTGATCTCAATATCTTGAAGATTTAAAGGATTTTTGAGTTCGTCTTGTTAATGCGTAACAATTTTGAGACTACGCATTTGAAATTATGCAAGTTGACCTTAGCTAGAAATGGTTGGCATATGTCGTCAGTTGCTCCTAATGGAAAGGGCAACTTACGACACCCTCGCGTGTTTCTGAATTAATTGTAATTTTTTGGTATAAATGTATCAAAATTTAGCAGTAGCATTATAATTTTGTAAACACCAACGAATAGCGACGCATTCACTGTCAACACAAAAAAACCAACATGAAAACTTTTGTAAGTATTTAAATATTGATAATTATTAGTTAAAATGACTGACTTTTTAACATGCCTTGATATTACAGAAATACTATCTTTTTATCGCCGGCCTAATTATCAGAATTATTAACTCCAAAAAAAAAACACTTTCAATCACTTTCAATTAATTCCATTTAAAGGATAAATTAAAAGCGTTTCTTATGGAGAATATACCTCAAAAAATACCTCTTATTATCCCTCAAGTAAGAATGATTTTATAAAAATTTCTCGAACAATTAAAGAGAATCACTTTTGACTGTTTCTCTTCTAATTCACTCATATGGACTTAAAAATTTCTCATAATTTGGCCGACAATATGTATAATATTTGTTGTATTTAACTGTATATTTATAGTTAACACTTATGATATTTTGATTGATTTTGTGATGAGCTGGTTTATAGGATCACTATACAATATTTTCTAATACGTCTAAGTACATATTAATTTAATATGATTGAAAGTTTTAAGCATTGTATTAAAAGAAGGAAATTTTATATTCGCAAATAAACTAATGTAATAAATAGTCTTTAGCAAACTTAGATAGTTCATCTTCTCCATCAGTTTTTTCAGAATATGATTCGAAACGGAAGAAATTGACCGAAGAACCAAAGATACCGATATAGTTCTAGCGGTATAGCATAAATTGATAACCTTTTAGAGCAAACGTAATGTGGGACGTACCTCGGCTTAATGGAGTGACATCCTGCACAGGGTTGTTGGCAGACCTCAGATGTGTGAAGCCGTGAAAATCAAACTAGATAGCGTGACTTATGATGATGATGATTATAAGACATGGTCGTTTACTATTTTTTATGCTAAAAAGAATAATAAATTAATTTTAATTGATTGAATTAATGATTTTTAGAGGCCTATTTAGAACTACATTTGTTTTCGATCATTAGTTGCGTGATAGTGAAGGACATTAAAGACGCGCCTAAATGCCAGTGAGGCTTCTTATATAATGCCGGTTAATGATTGTATTGAAAAGTATTCGGTATGACTGGTGGATTATTAGGTTATAGTGTGACAAAAGTACTAAAGCCGCCTATATGTGTAAAAGTATTAGCATAAATATTAACTAAAATAATCACATATATAAGTTATCTTTGAACTCACGTGCCACCTATAGCAAAATAGATGAAGTAGTTCAAAAACTCACGATTGCAATAATAACTCACCAACGTAAGATTGCGATGATCTATCGGATAAATGACGTAAAAACGATAATCATTTATCCGATAGATCATATATAGAATTATCAAAAATAATTTAAAAACATAAATATAGATATCGTTTTATGCAAAAATGCAATTGAACCACGATTAGATTAGATTTATTCATATCATATCATGATGCTCCAATGATTTCGAGATAGATTTATAAAACAATATAGTAATGTTTATTTATATTTAACCATTAGTATTTTTTTATTATTAAATAGTGTTTTTAATATTAATTTTAATAATTCAGTGGCTTATATAAATAACATTTAGTAACCATTATAATTTATATATTAGTTGAAAGTAAGCATTTGACGATTTAAAGCTGGTTTCCTTTACTGTGAATAACAAAGTAAAATAACGATGAAGTTATTTGCTTATCAAAACGTACTAGAATTATTTTCTCGCTCCTTTAAAGTGTGAACTAAGCCTTTACAGAGTTCAATAAAGCATGGAGTAAGTACAGTTGTAATATGATTAACCTTACTTTTTACATAATGAATTTATATGTATGTTGTGATGGGTAGTCAGTTATTAAATAGTATTAAATGGGCAACTGTGAATGAATTCCACATTAAATTGATTTACTGTACCATTAAACACTGCCTCTATGTCAAAAATCTATGTCATGGACGCAGACGATGCATAACTTTACATAAACATAAATATTTTCGTTAAATTATATAAACGAATGACGTCATCCGTATTTAAAAGGTGTAACCGTAGCCAAGTATATAAAATCTTAACTATCAAAAAAAGATACAATGTGGTTAGTTAATGAGAAAGTTGATAAAATCTCTCACGAACTAAATTCTTCAATTTGCGAATCGCAGGAAGAAGCATAATTTCAATTTGTTTTCTCGGTTCTAGTAGATTTTTTGGGATTAATGAATTAAATAAAAGGTCATGTGTTGTTTTGCAAAGTCAAGACATGATGATATTTTTCTTTTTTTTTAAGAATACTTGCAATATTTTGATATTACTAAAATTTTGTTTATCGTTCCAAGAAAGCTACTAATGCTTGTGCTGTTAAATACTTCATATCAATAGTTCAAAGGAAGATAAGACACACAGTCTGTTATCGTTAGTTCGAACCTTAACTACTGAGATATTGCTATAAAAGACCTAAAATTTATTTTAAATTTAAATTAATAAAATAATTATATAACTCAAACTTTATATATTTAACAGAAACTTAAAATTTTAAGATTTGCTTTTAGACTAAATTTCGATGACAAAATATAAAAATTAAAACATTATTTACCACAAACAGAGAGGAGAAATTAGGGTCTTAATTGGACTATTTGTAAATATTTCTAATTAAATGTCTATTGAAAATTTATCCGGATCAGAATTTAAAATAATGGGACTAGGGAATTTACTTGTCAAACACTTAATAAAGAAAAAGGTTTGCTTCAATTATATTTATGTATTCGAATGTTTGAAACGAATGATTATAATTTTGGGTTAACGGTAATTATTTAGTATAAGTACAAAAGCAAATAATAATTACTTATTTAAATAAATACAAGTTTTACTCATACAAACAATGTCCTTAGATAATTATGAGGGAGCGGGATGATTATGTTAGGAATGCAGATACTTTAAGGAAAATGCTTTAATATTTTACTATCTTTAATTTTTTATCATCTTTTGACTGCGGATGCAGTTTATTTCACCACTGAGCTAATTAATAATATGCCATTCATATATAATATATAAAATTTTATCACAAATATCTTCTATATTCCGTAATAGTAGAGCGAACATATTTTAAAAGTCTTTTACACAAATAAATATAAATGCAATCTGTTACGCGTTCAAGGTTTAATAACTTCGTTCGTAAGATTTGTTCATATTTGCATAAATAAACTTTAATGCGTCTAGAAAAAGCTTAATAATTTTTATTTTATAACCAAATGTGCTGTAATAAGCGTGCCGAATAACATTACAGATATCATTAGAAATAAATATAGGCCGAAAGAACTCCGTTGCGTTGGACCGACAAAGTGAAGGATACATTAAATGGTTTTTAATAAATAAAATATAGGTGTATACAAAGGGCGCTCTTCTTGCTAATAGCAATTCTTTCCAGACAACTGTTATAGCTGATGAAAAAATATCGACAAAAATCGGCATCTGTATGTCTCAGCATGCTTGTCTATATAAACTACAATACTTGTAGGTAATGGATTAAAACGCTTTGCAAATTTGTATTCATTTAATAAAAAGTATGTTCTTATATAAAATCCATTAAGCGAATAGAACGTCGTTATAAGTTGAACCTGTTATAAGTTGTGTAACATAACATGTACATAACATGTATGTATGTAACATAACACAAACTTATTTTAATATTGTTTTGATAAGCATAGCAAATCAAACATTAAATTATAGAACTTCATATTTAAATTTATATTAGGCAAATTTTTTTGAGCAAAACTTAAATGATATTCTATCTTGTATTTTTATAGTGATGAAAATAGTTATCCGTATGTATACGCCATTTTATATTTGGTACTTTTAATATTAGAAGCCATTCACCTTTATCTCTAATCTGTTCATTTATGTATCTTAACAATGTTTAGCAAACTTATTTGTTAATAAAATGCAAATATGAACAACTACACAATCTTCACAAATACTATGAAATTATAATATGAGTTTTCAATTTGTGTGATTTGAGTAAGATTTTGCCATTTGCTGTGTCGTGTGCAGTACAAAGCATAGAATATGATCATTCCAATTCTTGCTGCGAAAGCTGTAGAGGGCAACTATCGGAGCAAATACCAGGAAATAAGCAACTACTTAAGAATAAAAATTAATTTGCGATCCCTCATCCGCCCCCCATGCACGTGTATTACGACAACACTTGTCAATTTTAAGGGGAGGGTAATATCCACGACAGTATTTTCACGGCTGTATTGATGATAATAATGATGATGATAATGGGCGGCGTGATAATGGGCATCCATTGTCTTTTAAAATGATTAGGATGACGATCGCTGCCACATTCGTCAACTTGTGAACAGATTCCTGATGTGGTTGATCTTCTCGGGCCTGCTTTTAAATTGTTATTTTTTATTCTATGTCAGCAGGTATATATTTTTTAATTTTATTAAAGAACAACAGTAAAACATTTTAAAATAAAATTGTGATATAATATATGCACAATACTTGGCACAATATACTACAGTGAAGACTAAACAAAGGATTATGACATCTAGCAGATACATAACCATAACATATTACGTACTAGATAAATTACGTAAGAAGACATAAAAATTTTATTTATAAATATCTATGGAACTATGTATGAGATGTATTTGCTTTTAAGTAAAAAAGAGACAAAAATAGGATACCTCAGTTTTTTAGTCGATTCTTTTTCGTTTAGACATTCTCTTTTCATTGTGAGACGGTAGTAAATTGATTGTTCACAAGCTGACTTTTGAGCTGACTTGACTTTTGAATTAATGGTATTTTTTGTCAAAGAAATTATTTTGTTGCTTTTTAGGTCAAAAGAAACACATTCTAACACAATAATAAATTATGAAGATATGTAAGGTTTTACAAGCGATTTATGACGTCTAAGATATGAATCGTTCTGATTTAATTATATTTTTGTTACACAATTGATATTCATGCGTTAGGCTATTTATGAGACAAAATATATGTATATATATCTTTTTAATATTTGCAGGTTATTGCAGCTTTAATTGTAGCGGTTGCGGCTCAGTCCCGTGACAAGCGCGGTCTTCTTGGTGATACGTTCGTGCCATCGAGTTCGCTTCACGCTTCTCCCTTACTTTCACCGTTGCCACTCAGCCCGTATGACTCTGCACATCTCCTGCATTCTACATCTCTATACGGACACGGACTCCACTCACCATTGTTGACATCTCCACTATTTAATCCTTATTCTCTTTATTCCTCCTACCCCTATCTGGGTGCCAATTCCTATCTGGCACCTGGTTTCCTGGGTTCAAATTCCCTTCTCGGTGCTCACTCTAACCCTCTTTTGCATTCTGTTTCTCCTCATGGACACTCCCACTCGAATCCAGTTATTGCTTTACACACTCCATCCGTGACGGTGCTTAAAACTTCCAACGAGCACTCTACTTCAACACCAAGTAAACATTAGCCTATCAAATTTAATTATGAAATATGAAAATTGATCCTATATTAATGATAAATGTATATTGTTATCGTGTTACTGACAGTGCTTCGACTAGCAGAAGCTAATTGTTGAAATTTGTTACGATTAAAATAAATTTTATTTTTTTTACGATTTGTTTAATTTTTATCCTTTGTACTTTGCCGGGTTAGTATTGATTATGAGATGTACCTCATCTGGTGGTCGTACGATAAAAAGTTATGTTCACAGGAAATTATATGTTTGTTACCTAGAATGAAGTTGTTAGTCTTACGGCCTTTACAATTTTATCTGAAATATTCATAAGCAGGAATGAGGGAATACGACAAGGATGAATATGATGCTTCGAGCCTTGAAACACGACTGAAACGATGAAAGGGGAATCATAATAGCACGGAAGGGGCTACAATATAACATTTATAGGTCAGAAATGTTATATTGAATAGCCCGCTAGATGCAATAATTTTCTTTGCAAGGCAGCTACTACCAATTAGATGAGTGAATCTAAGATTTTCTGTCTAGTACTACCGAATTGTGTTATTAACGAAGGCGATGAAGCATTATAAATTGATCGTCTAACCAATTTGTACTTTATAATATTCTCTGACATTCCGATGTCTAAAATGATTTATTTAGTCGTGATAACTTCGATATAATTTACACAGAAACGAAATTTACTCTTAATCTTAAGTGCTTTTCTACCAATTTTATAATAATATAAATTTATATTTGCATTTACAGTAATAAGGTAAATATTATTTATATGATAAGTTTAAATCATATTAATAATAATATCACGTTCAGACTCTTCCTGGATTTAAATTAGAAACATTGCATTTTACATATTTAGTGATCTCATGTATGTTATTTGAGTCAACTATAAATATTGATGATAAAACTACTAAACGCTTTATCAATATTTATGTCAAGTAATACTACCCAATAAGTAAAATTAGATATTTATTGTCATAATCACCTTTAAGACATATGTTAGAAGATTTGGTAGTCACTACACGTGACTAGAATATCTTTTACAATATGTACTTCATTTACCACAGCTTCTTTTACAACATTACTAAACATACACATTAAAAATCCTTCTCATGAGGAAAATGTCTAATGGTGATGATATTAATTAGACATATTATAATATTTATCGAGAATTCAAAACTTATTCTCAAATAAAGTTCGACCACGGTCAGGTGATAGCAAGCGTTAGCCTGAATTAAATTTCAAAGTCACATCATAAACAAGGCTTTAATTTATGCCTTGTTACAAAATGGTCTAAAAAAATCAGACCAGGTCTAAGTAAATCATGAACTTCTCTAGTGTCGTGATAAGCAGATCCTCTCCCTCCCCCTCCTAAGCATGACGTCACCATCCTTAGATAATTATTGAAGGGAGATGAGGAGATTGTAGATGCGGTGTCTTCTATATTGTAGGATGTAAAAAAAAGGGGAAGAGGGAAGTAAAGAAAGGGGAAAGTAGTTTGGCCTCTTGCACTCACCGTGAGAAATGCGGTAATATAGAAAAGTGCTTAGTTACAGCATTAACGGCTTGCCGCGGTTTTAGATACATTCTTGAAAGGTTCGTCGTTATTTCGTGAGTGTGAGGACATAGTTTGGAGGCCTTAAGATATCCTAGTGTTTCGGGTCGTGACTGCTTTTATGGGTTTGTTCAATTCGTACTTTCCGACAGCAGTTTAAGCCGAGATCTCGATCCCTAATTATGGGCCTCGTAGATATTTACTAACACTACCCCAGCTATTCTGACGCGCCTTCCATCTTTTCAGGTATGTAAGATGTGTTCAATTCCTCATGTATGGGAATAAAGTTTAATATTGTTTGAAGGCTTTGTTTCGAAGTGAATCGTATACTTTATTATTCTTAATATTAAAATGCATCACCAGGTGATAAGATTGGCTTCCCCATTGCTATTCAATTAGGTGTTTCGAATTAATTTTAAATATTTGTTACTGAATAATTTGAAGGTAAACATGCCTTATAAGGAATTAATGTTTATTTATCGACTGTTTGACAAATTTTGTTGTTCGCTGTGGCGTTGATGTGGGTAATTCTTAATTTACGTGATATTATGCTTTAAATTTGATCACGTTTGCCTGAGAACTGACTACCGTTCGAGTAGACGAGACTACATTTTGGAAAATATAGTTTGGTGCGCCCCAGCTAAATGAAGCGACGATCTACGCATGGCGTCCGGCAGAAATTTGATGTGTGTAGCGGAAGATCAGGCGAAGTTTGACAGTGGATGATACTATTAAGTAACTAGCTTTTTGCCGGAACTTGAGTGAGAACGTTTGTGAGTTGGGTTTGTTTTTTAACAAGAAATTTCTTGTTCTTTAACAAAAAATGCAACTCACAAAAGTTTTTTCGTAATCGAATGTAGGATTGAAGAATGTAAGAAAGTTTCATAGTAACGATGTTAGGAATATAAAAATGAATGCTTGTTTTTTCATATATACATAATATGAAAAAACAAGCATTAAATTTTATATGTGCCTATGGAAAAGATGAGACTAACAAGCCAGTGGCGGACTTCAGCCCATCAGAGGCTTGGAGCGGTAAAGCTGAATGAGGGCCTCAGTCTAAGAAATTGATTTAATTTTACTCTCTTTTAATAATCTATTTAATAATTTATAAAATAACTATAATATATAAAATAAATATATTATATTATGTATTCAAATAATATATTATAAAAATGTTAAATTTATTTATTATATAATGTCATAAAAATATAATATAATAAAATAACTTTAATAATTTATAACTTAACTATTTTATAACTACCTATAAGAGTTAAAAAAATACACGAATTGAAACTGGAACTGAACGACAACTGTACGACATTTAAAGATAAGCTGTTGTTGAAGTTTGTAATTTTAATTTAAAAACTGTAAATCACCGGTATAGGCTGTACTTATTTATATATTCGAGACCTCAGACTTTAAACTATTTTTTATATTGAACACATTTTTAAAGCCTTGTTTACGATTTGATAAAGGGAACTTGTAGACATTTAGAGCCCCTCAGGACCAGGGTCACGGGGCGCACCGCCTCTTTCTCGCCCCCATTAGTCCGCTACTGAAACAAGATCTAATATAATGCAATCGCATTATTTTTATAAACAAATATATTAAATAAGTCAAATATCTTAAATAATCACATAAATTTTTGGAAAATTGATGTTATACGCGGATGGCCATGTTTTTCGATGTTTGTCGTCACAAAACATGCATGTTTCTAGCCTACGAGCGCATAAATTAGTCCAGTTGTGGTAAAGGTCGTCTGGGCCATGGTCATATGACACGATTTTATAAAGTGTTTGATGTGGTATATAAAGATGAAGATGCGCCTACTACCTCATACTGGTACTACGGTCCTGCAGCAGACAACAAGTAACAAAATGAAATTCTACGTAAGTTCATTTTGTACACATTCTGTGTTTTATGTTTTATAACTTTAATATTAATATAAAGAATTTATTTTTCATTTTATTTTTAAAGATTTTTTTTTAAGTTATATTAAGAATTTTTTTAAGTTATAGTTATATTTAAGAAAGTTAATAATGCTTATGGTAGGAAAATAAAATTCACAATACTTCAAAAGAATCGCACTCCTAACCTTAGTTGGTAACCCTAACGAATTAAGTTATTATTAATTTTTTTACACTTAACTTCAGTTTGAAATAATGTTATTTAGAGACTTCGTTATTTATCCTTAGGTTTTTTATATTTTATAGAATTATTCTGCTGTGCTTAGTGTAGAATAGGACTACCTACCTTTATTTTATAGTGGGTATAACATAGTACTAGGGACTTTTCCTGCCAACTTATTATGACGTTGTGTTTTTATTTCATTTCCATAATCTTATATTATTATCAGTTATATTGCTTAATTATGCTGGCGTATTATGCAATATAGTTCAATTAAAGCGTATAAGTGAAGTGATATGAAATAAATGCGTGTATCGTGACTTTTTAAGTTGACTGAACAGTCCATAGAAGGTTTTGGTAGAATAGCCATTATTTTATCGAGACGTAACGTGACAAGCGAACTAGTACATTCCAAAATATTTGATATTATTGCATTTTACTTGTCACTGGCTATAACTAATTGCCATTAAATAATAAAAATAGTACGAGGCAACTATGAGAGCAAATACTGTGACGGGCAGTAGTGGGCACTTGTCATAAAAAGTAATCTGCGTTCCCCAATACGCTTGCCAAGTATGTGGTTGATGGCAATATCCCTTATTTCCGAGTATAGGAGAACGGAATAGTATATTAAAATAAATATATTAAAACAAGGCCAATTGGAGTTTTCTTTTACATAAGTAGGTACAGAGTTTAACATTGGACTAAAATTAATATGTTATCTTTTAAAAAAAAATATGTTTGTTGATCTTCCATTAAATAATTAATTCAAGTATTAAAGATATCACAGTCTGTATCATCTGAGATACAATTAAATAATTTGCATGCATGTAGCATACAATTATGCATTCCATTTATAACTGCTTCGCACTTAAGGGACGTGCAATGTATGTATTGTGCCTTACCAATAATATTTGATTGTCATTTATTTATGAAATTGATGATTTTATACGAGTCCATTAAAGGAAATGGCAATGTTCCACTGAGAAAGAAATGACTTTTCGCTAATTAATATATAATCGGCCTAATTATCGAAATTTGTTAAGTCCATATGAGTAAATTTCACAAAAACAATAAAAACCTTGTTTATCACTAATAGCTTGAAAAATTTTCATAAATTATTCGTATTTTATAAAATAAATACGAATTATTTCATCGCATACATACGCTTTAAGACTATTTGTTAGATGACATCATAAGTGAGAAGTGAGAAAAAAATGTATTTTTGAATTTACGAATTCTGATATTTAGGCGAACGATAATTGTAAATTTTTTATTTATTACTTTTTTTATTTATACTTTTTAATTTTTTATTTATTTACTTTATATTAAATAAAACAATTTATTTAGTCGTTATTTACGTCTTCCAGGCTTGTATCTTCGCGCTTGTAGCGATCATTGGAATAGCCTCTGCTGGCTATATTGGCACTGGTTTGGTTTCACCCTACGCGTACTCTTCGCCCGTGGTCTACCCCAGCCCTCTTCTCGCTCGTGTAGCCTACTCGCCAACTTATTACAACGGCTACGCAGGATACGGCACCTACGGAGGCTTGTACAACGGCTGGTGGTAGAGTTAAAATCGTAATATAAAGAATACGCACTATTTTTTTTTTCAACAACTCACTGACTGAACATGTTTTCCAACATACATTTTTGTAACTGTAGCTAACATTGTACATTTATGTCACATTAATGAAAGTTGGTAACAGTTTTGTGAAACTGCAGAATGGAACTGCAACTTGATAATCTGTAAATATGTTTTTTGTTATTCATTGAACAACCTTTGTAAATACTGTGATAAACTATATAAAAAGAAGTCATTAAATAAAAATGTCTTAAAACGCAAAACGCATTTGTTTATTTAAGAACCGTGATATTGTGAAAACTTTATTATCTTTAGTAACAAAGTTATAATTTTTTTTTAAATTTCATTACTTTTTAAAGTGGTTTATTTAGTTTGACCCCGTATATTAATTTGTATCAAATCTTGCGAAGGTCTTTTCGACTACTTCTACTAAGCCGATTCTTATAAGACTTTGCACACACAGCAACCGTTGAGTTCCCTTGACAATACAACGATATGATAATTTCAACTTGGTAGCGATGTGGACAGTGGAACATTGGAACGATACTAGTGAACCCGTCGAGTTTAGGCTCATTTGATTGGGTTTGGTGCCATACCCTACACTTGATGAAAAAAAAACTAGCAAATAATAAAATTTTTAAGTTTTATTATTTTTAAGTTTTATAATTTTATTAAATTAATTTTAACTTAAAAATAATAAAACTTAAAAATTTTATTATTTGCTAGTTTTTTTTTCATCAAGTGTAGGGTATGGCCAAATTATATATATATATATATATATATATATATATATATATATATATATATATATATATATATATATATATATATATATATATATATATATATATATATATATATATATATATATATATATATATATATATATATATATATATATATATATATATATATATATATATATATATATAATTTGGCGTATAAGAATCTGTAAAATTGATTTAGACTCTTATGCGTCACACGTTTTTATTTAAACGTGTTAATAAAACCGTTTTACTTAAATATTTAGTTACAAATAAACATTACGTTACATGTAGTAACATTATATATAGACGACCCCGCAGAAGAGACAAGTAACCGTGAAAACCAAATTTTTCAGGAAAAATAAGAAAACCGAATTTTATAAATGAATCTGCAAGTGATCGATGTACAGATATCATTTATATATGTAAGTATAGCTAATTTTAAAATTAAACATTGTATATTAATTGATATACATACATACATCCATATCGTCATCCCGTAGGGGTAGGCAGAGACCACAGATCTCCATCTGCTACGATCTCGGCATACTTCCCTTGCAGCACTTAATCATTTGAATTGCCCTATAAATATGAATTTAAATGTAATTAAGAAAAACACATGATACCTTATTATGATTGATGATGAATGATTTTATTAGCATTATCAGTTGTGATTGTATTATTCGGAATGAAAGTAGGTATTTGTTGCATTACCATATTATTCGTTTAAATATTTCTTAAAACATCAAAAAGTACTCACTGATATTTTTCATTAGACACTTTATCATGTATAACTATAGCTGTGTTGTATTTTTTTTTGAATAATATTGCAAACACTTATTACTGTAAAAGATTCTATCTATTATTTTATTAAGAAACCATAACAAAGTTCTTATTGTTCATGGTTTTTTTAAATATAATAATAGAACAAACCCTTTGAATATAATAATAGAATAAACCGATACTTATCATATCTCTGGAAATACACATAGGAAAAATGTGAATAAAATTTACAAGATGTATTCTGGCGTATAAATACTGAAAATGACAACAATAAAAGAGTCGTAATAGCATATTGCGGGTTTCTTCTGCGGGGACGTCTATATAATATAACATAACTCTACATCAAAATATTACATTAACACCTGTGGGTGAGCCATACATACATATATGTAGTGATGGGGGAATCGAATCCGCAACCATTGTCTCCGAAAGCTGTAGCTTGACCACTGAACCAATTAAGTCATGAAAAAAAACAGCTAAATACGAAAAAAGTTGTAGAGAAATTTATAGATTGCAATAATTTAGTCATATTGCGAGTAACAAATAGGTTTTACATTGTAACGTTTTCTTGTTTATGTTACTTGTTTTAAAAATTAATTAAAGTTAAATTTATTAAAGTATTAATATACTTTAAAAACTTTTAGACTACACAGAAACAAAAGGAGTATATGTGTTCGATTAAAATTTGTGGCGTAGTACACTAGACCCGAGACTGTTCGTATGGTTTTTCTAATGTGTTTAGAAATGTGAAAATAACTCTAGGTGCTTATCCAAATCTTAAATCTTTATTGGTTTTATTTAAATGTTTAAGTAAGAAATATTATGAGTACAAAATTATATATTACACATATTGTAGTATCAGGTACTTAAAAAGCATTATTGGGGTAAGGTTATGTTATTGGACAGGTAACGTGAATCGTTTTTTCTCAGCACAAGCACTATTAATGTCACAATGGTTCCAAGAATTCTAGTAATATTAAATAAAATATTACTTGTCAGCTTTTTAAATAAAAAAAAAACAAAGCAAATAATCGTTCAGTGAAATAATTAATAACGAAAGACATTTTCTAGCTTCTTTTCTATATACTATACATATTACTTGCTGCGGAGATACAGGAGGAAGGCGTTGTATTAGGTCTTCTAGATAAACAGAGTATTACTAAAGTCTTGCGTTTTAATCTATATTCTAGAATAACATTTGATCGAGTTTTCATATCCTCTTATAATTTTCAGCACGTTTAGATTTTCATTATTATTATGTTGACATTTAATTACCGAGTGAATAGTTTAAAATATATAAGGCGATATTGTAGTGTAGTAGAAATTAATATATTTATTATCTAATAAATTTTATTCTAAGATTCTAATTGTTCCAACGTAATCTAGAAAAGGAAATGCGTTAGGATTCCTTTAGCCGTAGGTACCATTGTAAAAATAAAAATTATAAGGTCAAACACCCAAAAGTCAAAATAGTATAGAACATACCTGTCTAGTTATTTCTTTTGGAACTACTTTTGTACAGTGTATATAGACATGGAGTTATTTGATACTGGTCCATAGTTGAAAATGAATACATATTGATTATTAAAATAATTTTATTTATAAATATTATTTCGTATAATTTATCACAGAAGTAATAAAGGTTGTTTAATCAGTAATACATATTTACATTTGCGATGTTCTGAATAATTTTTTTTATATGAGACAACAACCAAGAGTGAAGGACTTCAGTTATTATCGTTTGAAAAATATTACCGTAATTTAATAGATCAGACTATTGTTTTTTATTACTTTTCACCTTATTATCTATTATATTTTACATTGTATGTCCATAATTACCACCAGCCTCCGTGGCCGGCGTATCCACCGTAGCTTCTGTATCCACCGTATCCGCCATAGCCTCTGTATCCACCGTAGCCTCCGTATCCACCGTAGCCCCTGTATCCACCGTAGCCGCTGTACCCATTGTAACCGCCGTATCCACCGTAGCCTCCGTAGCTACCGTAATACGAAGGCCGGGAGTAGACTACAGGTGAGTAGGAGGCTAAACCAGAACCAATGTAACCAGCCGAGGCTACTCCGAGTATCGCTACAAGCGCAAAGATGCAAGCCTGGAAGATAGATACAGTGAACTATTAATATACGTATTTCTATCTCTTTCATATGAATGAATATTTGAATTGATTGGAAAAAAAATATAATTCATGTACTTGAAGAAAGTGTCGAGGTGGAGACCAAGTCTTAATGGACGTAGTTAGCTAAGACTTTGTCGACAACCCTTCACCTCCTAACTTAACAGAGCGACGATCTATGCAAAGCAACTGGCAGAAACTTGATGCGTGTAACCATAGTTCTGATTTGGTGGCACACTTCGCGGAAGGTTTATGTACAACAGTGACCTGCCGCAGGCTGATTATGTACTTGTTGCTTTAAAGTTTATTACGTACGTAGTATTTTTACGCCTTTTAATTGAAATTGCACAATTAATTTCTTATCAATTTTTTTAATATATTTCTCCCTAATGTGAACTTTACAAATAAATAAGTGAAAGAAGAAGAAGAACAAAAATCATTTAAATAAGATACGAGTATTTATATATTTCAATTTACAAATAATAATTAAATTGCAATTATAATATATCGGTTGTACGTAGAATAACAAGTGTAAATGACTTAATAAGCTAACTGGAAAAGTTACAGTCACATGGTTTATATTTAACTTTATGGAATGATATAGAAGGACTATAAAGAAGTATGTGAAGTTTATTTTTTTAAAATCTTAGGTTTATTTAAAAAAGAAACTTACGTAGAATTTCATATTGATGCTTGTTGTTGGTTAGAGCAGTGAAGTGTCAGTATGTCGGTGCTAGTCGCATTTCATCTTTATATACCGCACCAAACGCTTAACGAATTCATATGACCTGGCCATGGCTCAGACGACCTTAACCAAAACTAGACTAATTCATATTACCGTACGTCAAAAGTGCCAGATGTTTTATTGTTTATAATAATTAATAAATCAGAATGAATATATACTTCAATCACTTATTTTTTAACTCATCAATTTTTCGTGTCTTGCCCCTCAAGATGATTCTTTTTTTTTAACAGCGCATATATGTCTCACTGCTGAGCACGGGCCTCTTCATTCCTGGAGGAACGGACGTTAAACCTACCACGCTTGTACAATGTGGATTGGCGTGGTTACTAGACTCGGAATAAATATTTGTAAATGCATGCATATATTTATTCCGATGCGGGGTTCGAACGCTCGACCATCGACTGCGCGGGTGGAGGGCTCTGCCACTGAGCCAATTGGTCAAATTTGCAGAGAGAAAACTATCCCTCCGTGAATTGCAATACAAAAATGAAAGACAAACCTATAGGCGTTCACATAATGAAGCCTAGATATGATGTGACTGTAAAGATCTCTGCAGTTGTTGAGTTGCCTCATTGCTTTATCTAATGATTCTATTGTATGTGAGTGTCTTTAAGAAGGCATCAATAATGAAATAACAATAATATAAATAATAAATAGCTGCGCTCGTTTTTAAAAAACACAATTACAATTAGTTATTAATATTTTGTATTATATTTTTTCTGTATAGTTTGTAATTTAGTAGCATTTTCAAGACTACGAAAAATATTTACTTTATACTTACGCTCGTAGGCGCAAATTAACAGCTTTTGCGGCATAGGTAATAATTACGGTATGGCAATCAAGTAGGTCAATGTATCAGACTAGTAAACTAACTTCCGGGGTGTATATATCGTACTTAGGGCACTGCAGATGAATTGACTTACCTTATCGTACCTTAGGGTACGGATTCTAGTGGATTTAATGGGAGTGTAAAAGTATGGGTACGGATTCTGGTGGGTTTAATAGGAGTGTAAAAATATGGGTACGAATTCTAGTGGATTTAATGGGAGTTAAAGTGGGCCTACAACTCTATTCACTTACAATATGAAAAGCGGTACTACAGAAAAATGCTATCACTTAACGCCGGCATTCTGTTCGGGTGTTACCTCCTCGGTTAAGCCAACCCATCCATGTGGGGCTGCCCAGTCTCATAGTTAAATATCAAACTTTAATACAAATAACGACCGACGGCTTAATTGGCTTAGTGGCGAAATAGCTCCAGAAATGGAAAGTAGTAGAACATAAACGGGCTGTGTAAAAATATAAAATTCAAAAGAGAAAACCAAATTTAAAACAAAACAGACGCGTATTTTAATTTAGTTTTGATGTTGTTATAAAGTATTTATTAAACTGTGTGCTTGAATTAAGTTTTTGGGATACTAGTTGTTATAATAATAGACTAGTGTTGGTTCTATAATTTGAAGCGTATAATAAAACCCAAAGGTGATGACAGTATTTCTCGTTTCATCACATCGCTTGCTTCCTTATCCGCGTATCTAAGACTATATTTTGTAAAAATGTATAATATATAATGTTTGTTAAAGTGTCTGTTTTCCAGAGAGAGTTGTAATAACGATTGTTGTTTTCCATTGTCGGAAATCCAACAGTGTGCTCGTTTATTATTTTATTAATAGCGCGCATAATAGTCTTAGAACGTCTCATATAATCCTTATAACATTTTGGTCACTCTGTGCAATTATCCTATATCATTATTAATTTTCTCTGTACGTGTATTATACGTAGATACTAGAAGGAAAGCCAGAGCTGTGCGCAAGCTTGGTGCGGCCGCGCGCTGCCGGGCAGGGTCGCCATATAATGTTATTGGTATATAATGTAATGCTAAGGTATACACAAGTGAAAAGAAAAACTGCTCGATTAATGCTAAAGTCTATTATATGAAAAGCATGCACCTTAGTCTACTACTACAGTTAATTTGATTTCGAAACGCAGCTTAACAAGATTTTTGAACGCATCCTAATTTGATTTTCGAACACACACATAGTATATAATATATAAACTCAAGATTTGCAAATAATGGATAGTAAAGAATGCACAATATTTAAGGGGATTATCGTTATATTATCTCAAATGCTGGAGAGGAAGACGCCAATTTCAAGATTTGCCTCGGTTCGAAGAAAATCGTAAATTTAGGACTGCTATACAATTTTATAAACAATAAAAAATATATATCATACATGATACTTGATATAAAAGATATCAAGTATAAGTTATTTTATATCAAGTAATAAGTAAATATATATAGTAAAAGATATCACTTTTATATTTCCATTTTACTATGATGTTACCAATGTTTTTTGAATACTGAAATTAAAGTGTTGAGAATATAATATGTGTTGTACATAAATAAACTTCTATTCTAATGTATTCCTGTGTTTAGTCTAAGATTCTACGTATGTATTCCAATATAATGCAAAAAAAAGGAAATGCATAAATAAATAAAACTCTTCACATAATTCTCTATGAGGAATTATATTCTGTATCTTCTTTACTTGTGGGTAACATTTTAAAATTAAATGGTATAAGGAGAAACACCCAAATTCCTAATTCCAAAAAAAAAAAACCTTTGGATTACACAAAAAATTACTCACGGTTACAACCTTTTATTAACATGTATTCGCGGATGACTTTTTTATCAGATACATGGTAAAGTACCGTGAAGTTGTACTTTAGTATATGTAAATCGTAACTTTTTTGGCGCAGGTGCACAAATAAAATGAATACACATTAAATATTAAAATAATTTTATTTGTAAATATTATTTTGTACAATTTATCACAGAAGTAATAGATATTGTTAAATTGGAGACGGTGTTTTAGTAAAAAAACGTGAAAGGTATATAAAACTGGTCTCTAATTATCTACCACCAGCCACCGTGGCCAGCGTATCCGCTGTAGCCCCTGTATCCACCGTAGCCGGCGTATCCACCGTACCCCCTGTATCCACCGTAGCCGGTGTATCCATTGTATCCGCCGTATCCGCCGTATCCACCGTAGCCTCCGTAGCCACCGTAATAGGAAGGCCGGGAGTAAACTACGGGTGAGTAGGAGTAAGCTGAGGCTAAACCAGAGCCAATGTAGCCGGCTGAGGCCATTCCGAGTATCGCTACAAGCGCAAAGATGCAAACCTGGAAAATATACAAAGTGTTAATATATTTATATAACTTTAAGAAATGAGCAGATGACCTATGCAGAACGACTGGCAGAAACTGGATACGTGCAGCCAAAAATTTGCTTTGGTGGTACATTTTGAGGGCGGGTTTATGTTCAGCAGTGGACTGCCGCAGGCTGATGATGAACTCATGGGTAATGTAAATGACTTTTAATTTAAATCGCAAAACTAATTTCTTATCTAGTGTGAAATGTACCACAAATATATAAGTAGAAAAACAAAAATGCATTCGAACAAAATACAAATACAAAATATATATATAATAATTAACAAAATATTTTAAAAATACGAAGTAAATTACAACTAGACTCACACCGCACATTAGATTGTCGTATAAAAGAATAACAAGTGTAAATGACCTATTTTCTCAGTGGCGAAGTCACTGCTTTTGGAGTCAAAAGTCACGGGTTCAATTCCCGCCTCAGAATAATTATATGTCTGGCTTACAATTAATTCTGAGTCTAGGTTTTCAGAAATTCACCGTGATGGGTTAATGTTTCTTTCTTCAATAATGGAGAGACCCGTACCCATCAGTGGAACATATAAGGATTGTATAAAAAGTATATGAAGTTTAATTTTCTTAAAATGTAAGGTTATTTTTTTAAAAATAACTTACGTAGAATTTCATATTGATGCTTGTTGCTGGTTAGAGCACTGAAGTGTCAGTATGTCGGTGCTAGTCGCATTTCATCTTTATATACCGCATCAAACGCTTAATTAATTCGTATAACCTGGCCATGATTTAGACGACCTTAGACAAAATTAGACTTATTTATGTAATCGTACGTCAAATATGACATATAATTGTTTCTAATAACTAATAACTCAAAAACAAAATCTATTGCAATAATATATTTTTTATTTCATTAATTTCTCAAAATTGTATTCAAATTTATGTCTCGTGCCTTGAATAAATTTTATAAAAGAACATTTTCGCTCCATGATTTGCAATACAAAAATAAAAGACAAACCTGAAGGCATTCGCATTATGAACCCTAAAGATGATGTGACTGTAGAGATCCCTACAGATGATGAGTTCAGTTGACTCACAGCTTTATCTAATGGTTCCATCACGCGCGAAGGTGTTGGACGCGAAGGAAGCTGCAATAATGCAATAACAATAATAAATGGCTTCGCTGGTTTTTAAAAAAGCTATTATAATTATTTATTATTAAGTTTTTGCGTTATATTTTGTCTGTGTACTTTGTAATTTATTAACTTTTGCATAGTCTTACGTTAAAAATATTTACACTACCTTATGTGTCTGTTAAAACAAATTACTACAACTGGTCATGATGGGAAAAATCGCGGGCAAAAGACAAGTTGGTCGAAAAAGAAAATCTTGGCTACGTAATATCAGGGAGTGGACCGGGATAGCGAGTGCTCCAGAACTGCTGCACCTTGCGAAGGAGGAGGAAAGTTGTGCTGAATTGGCTGCCAACCTTCGCAAGACGGAGAGGCACTCTTAGAAGAAGAATGTGTCTGTAGGCTAATATGAACGGCTTTTGGGGCATTGATAATAAATCCGGTGAAGCAATAAAATAGGTCAATGGATCAGCCCGGTTAGTCACTTTTCGTAGTGTATCTGTGGTACTTAGGGTATTGCAGATGCATTGGCTACGGATCCTAATTGATTTAATGGGAGAAGAAAGATGGAAACAAAAGGAGTAGTAAAAAAGTTAGGCCTACAAATCCGTACACTTTCCGTACGAAAAGCACTAAAAAAGGTTACTAATAACGCCGGCATTCTGTGAGGGTGTGGTACCTCTTCGGTTAAGCTAACTCATCCTTGCAGGGTTGTATCACTCTCATAGTAAAGTATCAGATTTAAATACGAATGACGACTAACGACCCAATTGGCTTCTTGGCGAACTGGCTCCAGAAATGGGAGGTTCGTAGCTGGTAGTGGTACATAAATGGGCTGTGTAAAAAGTCAATTCAAATGAGAAAGTCTGATATTAATAAAAAATATAAATTAATAAACGTGTGGGTTTTATTTTTTATTATATTTTCGGTTAGTTCTAATGTTTTTATTTTATACCACATAGAAACATAAGGAGAATGTGCCCGCTGCCCATAGCTTTGTCCGCCGTCATTTGATTACTAGCTGTCGCGAAAGGTGACATATGACCCAATATTTGTTGGTTATTTATTGAAGATTGATTGAAGACTATGAATTTTAAAAATGTTCATCAGCCATCATCAGAAAACTTGAGGAATGGCCAGATAAGGTGGTTAACCAGATTGTGTACAACTTTTAATCCATTTACGTTAGTCCCCGCACAATCCCGTTTTTTCAGTTATATGATTTGATAAGCGTTATTTTTACCACATTCAGATTTTTGGTGTTCTAAGATATTATCAACATTTTTTAAAACACAAATTACTAAGTCGATAGTTCAGTAAAGTATACTTATAAATAAATTAAATTATATTCGAATGTATCCTACCTATCTATCTACTAATTTTTTTTTATGGGATAGGAAGGCTAATGAGCAAGCGTGTCGCCTGATGGAAAGCAATGAATGCCGCCCATAGACAACCGCGACACCGTAGGAGTCACGGAAGCGTTGCCGAACTTTTAGGTATGTGTAGGTTTGTTTCATGAAGGTGCCAATATCATTTCGTTTCGGAAAGACCGCTGAAGGTAGCTGGTTCTACAGAGCATGTTTATTAGTATGTGTTCCAACATAATCCAAATAAGGTACTTCAGGAATAAGTTAAACGCTTTACACTCTGTTGCAATTGTTGTTATGTTTAATTAATATGTATTTGTATTTTGTACTTCAATATTAATTGTTGTATTATTTCAGTAGTGTAACAAGAGATATCTCTATTGTATATCGTATCTATATCTATAATTCAATCGTGATATGCTTAAATTATTTTAATACGCATGTAACGAAAAATATGTTTCTATAAATTAATGTTTGGAAAAACAAGATTGGATTTAATGGTGAACCCTAAGCCTGTATTTATTCTGCCGTGGGAATCGTACTCATGACCCTGGGAATATCGTGTACCAAAACACGAATAAGTTCGTTTTTTTAGTATGATCTGAGTATAATAAAGTCATGGAGGTTATTTGACGCTGGTCCGTAAATGAAAATGAATACATATTAAATATTAAAATATTTTTATTAATAAATATTATTTCGTTTAATTTATCACAGAAATAATAAAGATTGTTTAATGAGTAATACAAATTTTTTTCATATTTACAGTAGAGATGTTCTAAATACAATTTTTTTATATACAAGATAGCATATTCAAAGGGGAAGCCCTTTTAATGTGAATTTACGCTAATATTTTTAGTTATTACTTAAGAATGCTTTTTTGTTACTTTGTACATTGTTTCAAGTTATATTTTTGCATTACATTGCATGATGTCGTATTCAAAAAGGTACACGTGCTTTTATTTTGTAGACATGTAAAATCATTGATGTTTCAGTAAAGAAAATTGTGTCGTAACGTATTCAAATATGATCCTTTATTGTTTACCACCAGCCTCCGTGGCCAG
The DNA here is from genome assembly GCA_031353405.1 of Baronia brevicornis. Lineage (NCBI taxonomy): Eukaryota > Metazoa > Arthropoda > Insecta > Lepidoptera > Papilionidae > Baronia > Baronia brevicornis. Next base: position 125,226 of record JASFAT010001585.1, read on the forward strand.
CGTATCCACCGTAGCCAGCGTATCCACCGTAGCCCCTGTATCCACCATAGCCCCGGTATCCACCGTAGCCGCTGTATCCATTGTAACCGCCGTATCCACCGTAGCCTCCGTAGCTACCGTAATAGGAAGGCCGGGAGTAGACTATGGGTGAGTAGGAGTAAGCTGAGGCTAAACCAGAGCCAATGTAGCCGGCTGAAGCCACTCCAAGAATCGCTATAAGCGCAAAGATACAAGCCTGGAAGGTAAGTAATAAATATCAATAAATGTATAATATGTAAGTATATCATTTTTAAGACATTACGTATTGATTTAAAAAAATAGAGTGCTGCAGATTAGAGCTCGAATAAACATTGTGTCTTGACAAATGTAGTATGGGACACCTCCCGGTTAGATACTGCGACGATCTGCGTAGGGTAACAAGTAGAAACGCGTGTAGCCGAAGATGGAGCTAATTAGGACCTGAGCGAGCTAAGTGGATAAATTAATACATAAATGAAAGAATAGAAAAACCTAAACAAGACAACTTTAAATTTTACTTTTAAAAAACTCACGTAGAATTTCATATTGTTGGTTCTTGTTGGTTAGAGCACTGAAGAGTCAGTATAGCGATGCTAGATGTTTCATCTTTATATACTTATCGAACGCTTAATGAATTCATATTATCTGGCCATGGCTCAGACGACCTTAACCAAAACTAGACTAATTTATATAACCGTATGTCAAATGCGTCAGATATTTTTGTTGTTTATAATAACTAAAAACTTAAATTCAAGATCTACTGCTATTATTTATTTTTTAACTGATAAATTTCTCAAAAGACGACCGATTTGACAACCGATTGGCTCAGTGGTGGAGCCCTCCGCCTGCGGCGTCAATGGTCGCGGGTTTGATCCCCGCGTCGGAACAAATAAATATATATAGACTCAGAATAAATATTAATAAATATTTATTCTGAGTCTGGTAACCCCCCCCTCTCCATCCGCATTTCCGTTACGCCCCTTTCCTTTCTTCTCTATCCTTTCCCTTCCTCTCCGCCAATCCACGGTCTGCCGTGGCAATGGATACGTGGCTAAGGGCGAGCTTAGTCGCAAGCGTGCCGACCGTCCTGGGATCCGGTTCCCCTGGGTACTATGGTGCCTTACCTCAGCATGCAGGGCTCTGCTGGGGCTGACCTCCATCATCCCTTGCGGCTCGTGGGATTTACTAAGACGAATTTAATATTATTATTCTCAAAAGTGTGTTCAGAAGTGAATGTCTCGTGCCTTGAAATGAATTACATAAGTGAAAATTTCCGCTCCATAATTTACAAAGCAAAAATAAAAGACGAATCTAGAGGAATTCACTTTGTGAAGTATGAAGATGCAATAACTGAACTGAATCTTTAGTCAAATCGCATGCAACGGTGCCTAAAAAAGGAATGGAGACATTACTTCGAGAAACAATAAAATGTAAACAGATTTTTACTTTTATCGGTTTTGAACGAAATCAGAACTGATACAAGTAAAATTTATGAATAAAACTTTCAATGTTATCAGCATAATGTTCTTATGCAAATTGACAGCAAGAATGAAGTAATGATAATAAATAGCCGCTCTGGATTTAGAAAAAAAAATATTATGATTATTTCTTAAATTGTTGCATTATAGTCTGTATTATAGCTCGTTATTGAGTAGTTTCTACATAATTTTTGCTTATGAAATTGACATATAACTTATATGTGTTTGTAGACGCATATTAACAGCGTTTGGGGCATTAGCAATAAATCCGGTGAGGCAATAAAATAGGTCAGTGGATCAAGCCGGTTAGCCAATTTCCGGAGTGTAGCGGATGTTAGTTTGTGTAAAGACGTGTCGAATAATACTGCGCTGTGCTAATAATGTGTCGGTTCATAATTTTAGTTATCATAAAGTCATCAATTATTCTTGTTTCCTTAACCTGTCACCTGATGGAAAGCAATCAACGCCACCGCTAGACTTCCGCAGGGCCATATTGGATATATGGGATTGGGAATGGTAGAGGGAGGGGTAGACGGAGAGGGAAGGGTGTTGGGCCTCCGGAACTGGGCCGCTTACCGTATGAAGTGCGGTAGTTAAGCTACGGCTCAGAAGCCTGTTTCTGCGGGAGTGTGGTACTTGGGCCGGCTCGTCCGGGGGACGAGCCGGCCTATTCATGCTACAGACAAGTATTATGGCATTCTTGACAAAGTATTCGTCTGCAGCTTGGCTTTACCACTATTCATTTATTAATATTCATAACGTCACTACCAGGAGAGGTTAAGGGAAAGTACTTTGATGTGGTAATTCTTTACAAGATTAATTCTATTATTGATTCACTTTTCTCTTTTAAACACAAATTTTTTAACACTTACTACGACCTCAGATTACAAGAGACTTTCTCAGGTTGGCACGCAAATATAACACGTCATATTATAATCCGATAGTACGTATGTGCAAGTTATATAACATACTATCAAGCAGTAACCAAAATCTAGACAAATTATAATGTTTATAGTAATTATTTATTCAAAATATAGTGCTGTTTAGGAGTTGTGTTATAATAAGGTTGATAAATATAAGTCAGTATGTTAGTAATAATTAGATTGTAGTTTGTTTGAGTGTATATATAAATAAACTATACTGTCCAATGACGTAAGTTATATTTGTTTTGCGGCGGGAATGAATTCGTGATTCTTTGGGTTGGATTATTTTTTATATTTACAGCACTAAATTAAAACGTTTATACTTGCATAAAATAGTTTACATAGTAACTCACAGACTATATTATTTATGACTTATATAATTTTTTAAAATAATAATTCATATCGATTATATTAGCGTTGTTCAGTTACATACTTCACTAAATAAGTACAAACAGAATGTGACAAAAACCTAACAGCAAAGGCTATAGTTATTAAGAATTATTATTTTGTAGGTATCTGTAACCAGCGGATGTATGAATAGTCTTCGTTTAAAATGCGTACATGTTTGTTTTGGTATTAAATTAATTATTTAATGTCTGTAAAACTTTCATAATTTATACTTGGGAATGTCAATTTTCAAAACGGAATATTTCAAAATACCGCCTCACAATGAAAACGTGACCTTTTCATCACGAAATTAAACTTTAATAAAATTTACCGTCGCCTGTTTTGTTGGAGTGTAAACCTGTAACATTCTCTGAATGGGCCAACTTTAAATGACTTGTAAACTTTTTAATCGTTTTCATGTACTTTTCATTAAAACAATTGTGTTGGTTTGTATACAATTGTGTTCTCACCTTGCACTTTGATAAATTTTATTATAAACAATTATCAAAGGTTGAAGCTGGCACTGTTAGGTAAACTAACGGCCAGCTTCTTTTAGGAACTTATTAATTAAAATTATGCATTGGATATAGATATAAATTTATTTTCTTTTACTGGATATCTTTATAGCCAGTTTTCGAGAGAATTATTAGGACGTCCTGACACGTCCTAATGATTCTGAATGATAAAGAATGTCAAAATAATCTTATTTTTTATTTATATATTAATTTATGTATATTTACTATACTACCGACTGACCGACCGATTGGCTCAGTGGCGCGGCCCTCCGCCCGCGGAGTCAATGGTCGCGGGTTTGATCCCCGCATCGGAATAAATATATGTATGGATTTATAAATATTTATTCCGAGTCTGGTAACCCCTTCAATCTGCATTTCCTTTCCTACCCTTTCTTTTCTTCTCTATCCTTTCCCTTTCTCTCCGCCAATACACAGTCTGCAGTGCCAATGAATACGTAGCTAGGGGCGAGCCTAGTCGCAAGCGTCCAGGGATCGGGCTTCCCCGGGTACTATGGTGCCTTACCTCAGCATGCAGGGCTCTGCTGGGGCTGACATGTGACTGTATTAGCCGCACGGGAGAATGAAGCTCCCGTGCGGCTAATACTAAAAAAAAAAATACTATTACTATCTTGGATAGAACGGTGGCTGTTGTAACTTTGCGAACATTTCAAGAGTTTGGCTTCAGGAGTTAGGAGCTGCACTCACGTTGAAGTAATTTTTTTCTAATCTTGCATGTTTAGCAATGTTGTTCTTTACGGTGCACAAGTCTGAGTGAAAGACTTAACGATGAGAATCGTTGACGTCGTAGGCAACATCTGCCTTAATCTTACGGAGATGTCCTTTATTTCATTATATGCATTCCATCATTTATTCGTTGGTAATATTTATTTATTTATTCATTTATTCGGCCGTTCGTGAAGATGTCTATAAGCCGCGGTGATTACTTAACAGTAAGTGACCCGCTTGCTAATAATAATATTCTTAGAAGTAAGGAATTATTCTTACTTCTTACTACTTTTCGGTTGTCTTTCGTAGAGTCTACTATACCTGAAGATGCCTCTTGTTGGGGCGAAACACGTGTCGTTTACAAGGTGGAAAAGTGGTAGTTTGGTGTTCTGTATAGTGGTTGGAGGGTGGAGAATTGACGCCCAATTTTCGATAAGTTTTTGGTTTAAGTTCCAAATAAATCCACTTCATCCAGCAGAAAAACACACATTATTAATTTTCTGTTATTGTTTTGCTTGTCGCGGATCATAGCTAAGTAAAACTTTTGACTGTCCACATAGATCACGATTTCCGCAAACTAACGCCTGACTCCATTAATAATCTCATCTAATAAAAACTTCTTAATATAATAAAACTTAAATAACTGCAGCTATGTTAGTAAAATAATAATAATTATTATTATTTATCCACTTTTCAGCTTTAAATATAAATGTACACAATAATAAGTGCACGTCCTCAAGTGTATCCAATATTATTTCATATGTACCTCGCCGTACGTGCAGTCAATCCTTGCAACAGCCGGATGATCTATATAAGACCAAATATTGCATCTACTATCGTCACCTTGCACCTCCCTTCTTACGTGACTTAAGCTGGAACAGTTAACTGAAATGCTTTCTACTATAGTGTATTTGCACCTTAACATTTTGTTTGTCATATCATGTGTCTTCATTTAGAAAATTGACGATTCTTAATACTGGCAACTTTGAACTTAAATATTTGTAAATTGATTTAAATTTTCAAATTTTTATTCATCTTATATTAAAACTGATAAAGGTCTGTTTCGAAATTAGTTATCCTTTTCTTCTTGAGTCATTTAATTTTGATATGATATCGTTCTGTTGCCAACGATAAAAAGTTTAAATATTGTTATTATCGAATTCAGTCCTGACATTAGCGCTAATAGATATAGTTCGAAGAATCAATGATGTGTTCGGGCCAACAAACGTACGGTTAACTTTTGATTCTAATGTTTTCGTTCTGTAAATTTTGATTTAAATAGCAATCAATGCAGATGCCTTGTATAACTTTAGTCAGATGTTGGATAATGGGAAGAAGAGAGAAAGATTAAGTAGTGCGAATGATGAGGTAAGAGGATAGGGGTTGGACCTTCCGCTAAAGTCTATTATTGGATTTATTACATCAGCAAGCTGAGAAGGCCCATTCATGTTGTAGAGCAAGATTTAAACTGGCTCTGTGAGAAAGAGAGTCTCTTCTTCTCCTGTAGTAATTACAAATATTAATTTTTCATTCGTGTATTCGTTTATTGATTCAAAATAAGTGGGCCCACGTGTTTCTCCTGGAAGTCTTTTGGCACGATTGTACTGTATATATTTAAGGATTTCAATATTTGTTGCAGAAAAAACGTGATATAAAATTAAATTTTAAACAAATATTTGTCAAAAGGATTTGCCAAAAAATTCTGTATCTGGTTTTACAATAGTGAAATATAATTCTTTTTATAATGCTTGTATACTATTAAAGGCTGGTGGCTAATTTGGAGCAGCCATCTTGATTTTTAGTAAGGTGAAGCATGCCAGGAGCACTCGCTATCTCTGTCTACTCCCCAATATTACGTAGCCAAGATTGCCTTCTCTTCAAACTCATCTCCGGCCTGTACCTTTTTCCATAATGATTACTTGTAATAATTTGTACATATCATGTATCATGTTATAATATGATCTTGTTAAGTTATGATGGTCTGCAAAAGTTTACTTTTTGCTTTCATTTCAACAATGAGCCACTAAAATATACAGCGAAAAACAATTAATAATAGGAATATGCTTGTAACTACGAAAACTGTCTATTCACTGTGCTACACCGTACTAACTGTTGCCAAAGAAAGTGGCAACTGCAGTTCGTTTACAAACTGTACTCATAAAAGTTCCGACACAGCCGTTCTGAACTTACTTATATAGCTTCCATGTTTATTTGTACAACCCGAACCTGCAAAATTAGTTTATTTTGTACAAATTTTGCTGTACAATTTTTCGTACAACTCTTATGTAGACATTTTCAATAGTATGTGTGACTCTTATGTAGACTTTCCCAATGAATTCCTCTTTCCCCTCCCATCATTCAAATGCTTAATCTAAGGTAGGCGAATTATCAGCAGATATTTATGAGGTTCGCCACCCGTCACGTCCTGATTCTCACGAGGGCGAAAAGCGACCAATGATGAGCCGTTTCGCTGCGATGAATGGCAGCGGATGGAGCTCTGTGGTCTCTGCCAACCCCTGCGGGGGATAGGCGCGAATATATACAAAAAAAAAAATTATGAGCAGCGACTTAGCATCAGGTGATCCGTTTGCTAGTTTGTCTATATCTTTCATAAAAAGAATGACAGTCAAAGGTGGTATTTCTTCGAAGAAGTAACATGACTGTAGGATTGTTTTTTAATTTTTTAATTAAAAATATTTTAATGCCAAGTTTTTCCAGGTGAAAGGCTAAGCATTTGCTATTGTAGTGCAAGGAAGAAAGTACACTGAGTCAGAATGTGTAGGCATTGATGTTCTGGCAGGCAATCTGAACGTTGATAAACAAATACAATTTAAAAAAAGAACAGTGTCAGGAAAAGTAATGGTTTAAAAGATCCTGAATAAAAAAAAAGTTGATATTTATAGTCTGTTGAACACGAGGCTTCCTGATTACTGTGAGACAATAACCAGTCACGTTTTTTTAAAAACGGATTTACGAGGCATCTAGATACTGAAGAAATACTTGTACGTAATACATATATTAATGCGGTAATTAAACAGTGATCGAAAGTGATAACATCGCCACTGATTGAATCATATAAGATTATTAATGGAGTCAGGCGTTACTTTGCGGAAATCCATCACTATATGGACAGTCAAAAGTTTTACTTAGCAAAAATCCGCGACAAGCAAAACAATAAAAAAAAAAGTGAAGTTTTCGGTTGTCTTCCGTAGAGTCTACTATTATATATCTGAAGATGCCTCGTGTTGGGGCGAAACACGTGTCGTTTACAAGATGGAAAAGTGGTAATGTGTGTTTGGTGTTGTGTATAGTGGTTGGTGGGTGGAGAATTGATGGCCGATTTTCGGTAAGTGTTTGGTTTAAGTTCCAAATAAATCCACTTCATCCAGCAGAAAAACACACATTATTAATTTTCTGTTATTGTTTTGCTTGTCGCGGATCTTAATCCGCGACAAGCAAAACAATAACAGAAAAGCGACAGCGACAGTCAAAAGTTTTACTTAGCTAAGGCTAAGTAAAACTTTTGACTGTCCATATATGAATCATATAATTATCTGTATTAATGTACACAACTTTAATTTAGTAACACCATAAATTATTAAACAAAACCACCTTATTTTTTTAAAAATACTGAAACTGAAATACCCTAAATTGTAATACTTCGAATTTATTAGTAGTATTTTATAAGCGGTGTTAAGTACTTTATTTGGAAAAATATTTATATTATTTCGATATTGTATCGATAACATGAACCCAATTCATTGTTCAAAAAGCACCTCACTAAATTTTCTGCATTCGACCCCGGAAGACGACGACGCTGAGGCATAGGAAAGATATGATCGGGGGTTCGATTCTAGCATCAGGATAAATATTTGTATGATTTATACATAGGTATTTATTTTGAGTCTGTGTATATTTTGCCTTTGTCGTTAGTAATGTTAACAGTAAATGGCAGTGCAATGGGTTTTTTTATTACAAGCGAATCCTTCTTATTCTTGATCACAAATAATGTGTTGAGGCGTGATTTTTTTTCATATATTTCTGCGAACTATATTATATTAGTATTTTTCTTATTCACACACAAATCTTCATATAGTACGATCGTATAGACGATAGAGATCAAAAAAATTAAAAAGTTTGAAAAGGAAAAGGTTTGTTTATCTATTATACATTTGTTTTTATTATTATTATTATATATTCACGCCTATCCCCCGCAGGGGTTGGCAGAGACCACAGAGCTCCATCCACTAACATTAATTGCAGTGAAACGGCTCTGCATTAGTCGCTTTTCGCCCTCGTGAAAATCAGGACGTGACGGGTGGCGAACCACGTCGCCGTCATTTTTCAACGAATTAGGTATATTAAATTCGTCTTAGTGAATCCCACGAGCCGCAAGGGAGGATGGAGGTCAGTCCCAGCAGAGCCCTGCATGCTGAGGTAAGGCTCCATGGCACCCGGGGGAACCCGATCCCGGGACGGTCGGCACGCTTTCGACTAGGCTCGCCCCTAGGCACGTATCCATTGGCAGGGCACACCGTGGATTGGCGGAGAGGAAGGGAAAGGATAGAGAAGAAAGGAAAGGGCAGGAAAGGAAATGTGGATTGGGGGGGTTACCAGACTAAGAATAAATATTTATTCCGATACGGGAATCGAACCCGCGACCATTGACTCCGTGAGCGGAGGGCCGCGCCACTGAGCCAATCGGTCGTCATATATACATTTCTTTAGTTGATGAATGAATGTTGGTTAGGGTAATTATATTAACATGAAAGGGAAAATTATGCTGCTGTGATATTTATATGATTAAACGATGTATTGTTATTTTACTTCGTATAAACTCATTTTTTATTACTATTAAAGGTACATCTATATTTTCTGAACTGGAAAACGTACATCGTTTTACTTTTCATAATGGTTTCATGAAAGTCAACTAAAAATGCTAATTGTATTGTATATTATATGTAATAAATTAAAGAAATAAAATATAATTTTTTGTGAGATAGTAAGGCAAACGAGCAGGCGTGTCACCTGATGGAAAGCATAGGCAATGCGGGAGCATTGCCGACCTTTAAGGAAAGTGTCATTAGTGGTGTGAGAGTGAGAATAGGAAGGGGGGGGGAGAGGGGAATGGGTGTTGGGTCTGCGGAACTCGGCCGCTCACCGTACGAAGCGCGGTAGGTAAGCTACCATTCAGACGCCGGTTTTCTGGGGGAGTGTGGTACTTCCCCGGGTGAGTCGGCCCATTCATGCTACAGACAAATAATATGCCATTCTTGACAAAGTATTCGTCTGCAGCGTGGCTCTACCACTATTAAATTCATTGTTTAGTGCCCAAAGCTGCCGCAAAAGAATAATAATTGTTCTGTAAGAGAATACAACGAACAAAAATTGGGCTTATTTAACTCCGGAAACGTAGGGATAGTGCAAAGTGCTATTTCAAAAGAGTAACGAGGCAAGCGGATGAAGAACGGAACCAATAAAATGTACCGTGCACAAGCAAAACAAATGGGGACATTGTTCACGCTCTTCGCCGCTGCAACGGCTGCATTTTTAAAGATTGCACACAACTGCCACCAAAGAAACAAACTAACACAACACTTCATTTGTTTTTTATCTTTGTACTGTGGTAAATTTTTACTAAAACATACTTTGTTTTTCATTGTGTATGGAAACCGTTGTTTAAGTAAAATTTTGTTTCGATAATGGTAGTTACCTATAAATTCTTTTACGTACCCAGTATCAAGAAGAAGAATAAAAATACACAACAAGTAACTCGAAATCTTATGCTTTATGTGTTTTATTAAAACATAAAGTATGTACACATAGTATATTAGTAATCGTTTATCAAAACACGCTATGGACTTTCGCAGTCAACTCGAAAAGCCGATTTAATTTCGTTTCCCTTCAATTCAAAATCGAAATTTACGCCATTGAAATCAAATTTGAAAAAGATTTACATCCATAGCCATACACTAGGCAAATAACAAATATCTTTGAAAGTGACAATTTCTTAGCATATTTCATTACGTCGTCAAAGAAAGTGCCAAATTCTTGCAGATAACTGTAGTAACTTTGATACCGTGCTTCATTCAGGGAGCGCTAAGGGTCAGGGCCCTTTTCTTTTTTTTAAGAGTCCATGGTCAATTTCCTATTTGTACTTTCTCCTTCCCTACCTGTACTGTCATTTTATCTTTAGCAAACACATCGGCTGTACACTTTGTGATACAGATTCCGATGGACGGTGGTGATAACTTACCATCAGGTGTCTCGAACTCTCGTTTACTTACCGCTACCATAAAAATACAGAAGCCACTAGTAATACTAGAAAGAGAAACCAATGCTAGAGTAGAAGAGAAACACTACTTTGAGGTTATTTTTCTAATAAGTATACTTACTTTCACAGACTATACAGTTCTATTGTTAGGTATAGAGGAATGGACATTCACCTATCACGCTTGTCCAAGGTAGAATAGCGGGTTACCCAAACTCGGAATAAAATACCTGTAGGCTATTCATACGTACATATATCTATTCCGATCCGAAATTGCGGCTATTGAATTTGAAAGTAGTAGCTTCGCCACTGAGCCAATCAGGTCGTTGGTTACTTAATCATCGTGAATAAATTTGTCAATGTAAATGTTTTTGGCGAAAGGACGAATAAAATAACGCTCTAAAATCAAATTAAGTCAATTGATTAAATGTTTACATTTTTCGAGGTAAACACAAAATACCAAATGGCAGATGTCAATGGGTAGTGGAAACCTGAAATTGGGTTACTTTAAATCCAGTTTTCTCGTTTTCTTACTTTTGTCATAACAATAAAAATTACCGAAAATATTTGTTATACTAGTATGAGAAACAAATGTATGCAACACTAATAAATTTTTCCATATTGGTAACTACCTATAAATACATACCCAGTATCAAGAAGAAAAATAACAACACACAACAAGTAGTACGAAATCTTATACGTTATACTTTACACTAATAAATAATAATATTAAACTACATTATTTCTACAAAGTACATTAAACTTTGAGGTTATTTATTCGTCACGAATAAATTTTCCGATGTAAATGTTGTTGGTAAAAGAACGAATAAAATCACGCTCTAAAATCAAATTAAGTCGATTAAATAAATGTTTGCACCTCACGAGGTAAACACGAAATACAAAATGGTGTTTGTTTTCGAATCTCCGCCGTCAATGCTGTCCCTTATAATTATTATTTGTACAGGTCGCATCGCAAAACATCAAATTGGATTTATTTTAAAAAATTTGAATATTTGACTATAGATAGTATATAGATTTTTTTATGGAAGAGGTTAACAAACGAGCGAGCATGTTACCATGTGGTCACCTTGGACGTCGACAATGGTGCATTGCACATGCATTACATTTAGGGAATCAGGACTTAAAGAATATTTTAATGTGGTTTACTTTAATTTGTAATAAAATACACAAGTTAAAAGAAGCTTACCATCAATGGGTGGTTACAAGCGTTGTATGAAATTATTTGTTATACAATTAACGGTACATTTTAGCTAATTATTTCGAAAATAAGACCTCTTTTACCATAAAGAGAGTCTATTGTGACGATTGTTGCAACTGTATTTATTTTTTGAATAGGTTTTCTACAATAGGGTTTGAAACAAAGTTGCATGACCGGAAATCCACAATAATGTAATGTACAAACTTTTTGTATAAAAAAAAGTTGATTAAAATAAAAACACATAGATAAGTTCAATTTTGTTAATGTTTACATTATTAATAAGATCTTCCTTAAGTCTCAGCATTTGATAGTTGCTAGCATTGAAAAGAGGACGGTAAAAAAATGTTAAAGAACGTATTTACTGTTCTCTTTCAGGGCATGGTCAGACATGCATATGTGGAATTCATAAACGAGAATAAGCGATTTGATATATCTTTACAAAACAGGGTCTAAAATACTAAGGAAAAAATATTGTAACAGGATCTTATAGCAAAAATATAATAAATTTCATCCCTACCATCTGATTGGCTTTCTCGTACGGTGTGCTTTTCCCGACCCTTTTCACGTACCACCACACTTCAGTATCAACAGTCTTCAACGGTATTTACCAGACCCGATACGACACTGGAATCTTCAAGAAAGAAATTATGTAGCATAATGCTTTTTTTTATGGGATAGTAGGGCGAACGAGCAAGCGTGTCGCCTGATGGAAAGCAATCAACGCCGCCCATGGATGAATCACGCTTCTACAATGTCTCTGGTGTTGCAAATATTTATTTTTTTTTCAACAGCTCATATTTGTCTCACTGCACCACGTTTGTCCAATGCGGAATGGCCCTATCATTTCGCATTCGACATACGTGGTGGGTTACTGGACTCGGAATAAATATTTGTGATGCATACATATATTTATTTTGATGCGGGGATCGAACTCGCGACCATTGACTCCGCGGTTAAGACGCGATTGAAGACGACCAATTGGCGCCACTGAGCCAATTGGTCGCCTTCAATATCTATGGGTGTTAATTGTTGTCTATTAGGCGACCCACTGGACCGTTTGTCTTCCTATACTATCATATAAAATGAAATAATAATTAAAGAAATAAATATATGTTGAAACAAATAAATGATGTGTTAAAATGAACACTATAATAAATTGAAAATTTATCAAAAACATTTGTTGAAAGTGATATCACTTTTTAAAACCTGGTGCAACTATTTAGGAAACACTAAAAAAAATCATTTCGTTGGTCAGCAGTGAGAGTTGTAAATAAAATACTTTATTCAAATGAAACGAGTGTGAACGTTTAGCGCCCTCTCGAGGCAAACTTTGCATTCGTAATAAGTGCGCTATTTTGCCGTGTATTATTATTTGCCGTGGCAACTATTAATTTAATATGTTTCTGCTGGATTTTCTTTTATAAAACTAATTACAATTAGATAATTATTTAGATTATATACAAGCAGCATACGCTCAATTTGTAAGGATTGTGTGATTTTACAATCTGTAAGGTCGTGGGTTGGATTCTACCACTTGATTATTTATGTGAATCACGGTTTTTTAGCACATAACACTGTTAGCTTAGTAGAAATGGTTACCAATGGTTCAAGTAATATTAAGACATTGCAAGTCTTTTTTAAGAAAATATTTTGAGATACATGTCTAGATTTTATTGGTCAAACATTTATTAAAAAAACTTAGTGTCTTGAAATAGGTTTTACACTTATCATCGTCATTTTAAACCTGCAACAGTCCACTTCTGAACAGACGCTTTCGGCCAGTCGCCTTTCGCAGTTCGTCTTACCATGTGGTTAACGGGGCTTTTCACCACGTTTTCTAAGAGGTCTCCTCTCCAACACTCATCTACTCCAACGGTTGTCAGTTCTCCGATAAACGTGATCCTTCTATTACCATTATTTCATTTCTTAACTTATTTTTGGTGAATTTCTTTATTGACGAGGTCGATGAGACGATGTGTCCTCGAAAAGAGCAGATGACACGAGCAGGCGTGTCACCCGATGGAAAGCAATCAACGCCACCCATAGACATCTGCAGCGCCATAGGCAAAAGGAAAGTGATAAGGGAGTGGGTGGGGGAATGGAAGTGGGAAGGGGAGGGCGTTGGGGCTCTGGAACTCAGGCCGCTCACCGTACGAAGCGCGGTAGCTAAGCTACCACTCGGACACCGGTTTTCTGCGGGAGTATGGTACTTCTCCGAGCGAGCCGGCTCATTTATACTACAGACAAATAATATGCCATTCTTGACAAGGTATTCGTCTGTAGCGTGGCTCTACCACTATAACTCGGTACTCGTACTATGACCGATACTTGTTATGCTAATCTCTTATCTTTAAATAGAAAAAAGGGATATTCTATTTATTTGTTTCTTTTGCTTTTTTTGCGAATACAAATTTTTAAATTCAATGCAAAAGCAATATCTAAAAGTAAAGTTTGATTTGGCCTTTTGTAGAAGCAACAAGTGTCAATTGTCATCTGAATTACAAATTGCCGGTATCGCAAATTCTATTATGATTTTTAATCCAAATTGTTCGTTTACAATTTCTTACAAGTATAGAGTGAAAAAGATTGCCAACGCGATTTTAAGAATAGTATGTCTTGAAATCAATCAAGATATTGATGATTTTATCATGTCATATGTTTATAACTTAAGCTTTAAGATTTCTATTTGTTTTATGATTTAATGGTGCTGTTATTTGCTATCGAAGAGATAAGTGAACGAGTTAGGGTGTCACATGATGGTAAGTAATTACCGCTGTCCAATGGATATCTGGAAATGATGGGAGGGGGAGAAGAAATTAAAAGAAGGGCAACGGTATTGGGCTTCCTGGTCACCGTACGAAGCACAGTAAGACCGAAAAATATTAACACTTAACGCCGATTGAGATTGGGGTATTGCCCGATGGAGCCAGTTTATTTATACATAGATCTCCCAGTATTGGATATATGTATGTATGTTTTAAATATGTCATGTATTTTAGAGCAGATATTAATATATTTTAAAAAGTTTTGAACAAAAATCTACTAAAAGTAAGAGATTAGTTAATAGTAGTAGAACCACAATGGGCTTACTCGACCGGAGAAATACCACATTCTCACAGAATATCGACTTCAAATGGCAGAATTTTATCGCGTTACTATGTTTCGTACGGTGAGTGTAGGAGTGTGTGCAATTCCTTTAAGGTAGAAACGGATTGGTTCTTTCTTATTACTTTCTTTTCCTCCCATTATTCACATTCTTATCCTAAAGTGCGATATCCGCGATGTATCATGTAGTGTTCTCAGTACTGCAGATGTTCATGCAGCGATGATTGATTACTATTACGTAACCCGCCAGCTGGTTTGTCATCTCTACCATAAAAAAGCAAGTATGTAAACAGTAATTTGAACAAAAGCCCCTTTAATTCCTAGCATCAAAAGGAATAATGGAGTTTATTCAGTGCGAGATAATTGACACGCTAAATCAGCTCGTCTGTCTTGTATCCCAAATAGAAAGCAACAAACCTTGACTTGCAGATATTTGGTATTCAGAGCTAAAACAGCAGCAGATAACAAGCTTGATATACTACTCGCTCGTTTTGCGTCGAGGGACAATGTTCATGGACTTGTTAATACTATTGGATATCTTTAATTATTAATATACATACATTATATTTTTTAGTTATAAAATCAAAATATATTGTACACATTATAAGAATTGCGTTAGCTTCTTACATTATTTACATCTACTTTTATGGATTATTTTTTATTTTATTATAGTAAAAACAACATGTAAAAACTTGTGACTATACTTGTGGATGGACACATAAGGCAATAGAATTTCTTTCCGTGTATTATGTGTGGCGACTGTGTGTTGAATTCCAATATAGTTTTGCGATTGATGTTTTGGTTTATCGTCCTTCATCCATGTTTAAATTACTTTTGTTTCAAAACTCAAAGAATATTTTTTGAATGAACAATTATGCAGATTTTTGCTGATTTATCATCATATAATAAATCTGGGTGGGAGTAGAGACGGGGTCTCGGTCTCGGTCTCGGTCACGTAGTGTGGGACACCCGCTGTGAGATGAAGAGACGATCTGCGCAAAGTAGCTGGTAGAGAGAACGTGTGAAGTCTAATATCGGGCTAGGCGGTGGTTATATACCGTCTTTATTGTTCTATTGTAATCCAAGAGTCTCTCTCTACATTTTTTTAATACAATAGTCGACATATTGACGAAAGTTATAAATTTCTAAATGAAAATTCTAATTATAATCGACATCAACTATGTTATTAGAATAATATTTTTACGATTTGAATATTATACGTATTTGAAAAATCAAATTGCAAAAATATTACCTCGTTAAAAAAGTGACGCAGGTCACAAACGCTCGCTTCGCAAAAATGCAAGTTCTCGTTTGCGCGTGAATTTTTATTTCATTTGTACTACTCCATTTCAAGTAATTAAAATCATAAAGTTATTCGATCATTTTTTCTAGATTATTTTATAGTATAAAATTTATGGTAGCAATTTTTCAAAATAATAATATTTTGATTAAGAAACTAGAAAAATTAGTTGTAACTCTAAAAGGAGGATGATCTACAAACCTCTGTGGTAGTAGAAAACCGATGCTATAACTTGTCATGTCCTATTAATCTATTACTCAATATATTTAATGTTTCTAATGAAATCATTAAATAATTATATTTAGTTAATTTCAAATTCAAAATAAAAAATGTATAGATATATAAAATAGTTTTGAATATAAAATCAAGAATTTTAATAGAAATTAATCCCTTATCGGTAAGTATGTATACATATTATATGTAGCGCCTATAGACTTAAAGAAATTCATTATTATTCATAGTCTGAGTGATCCGCTCCGCCTTTGACAAGCGTTTTGGATTTAGACACATTTCTCCATAAATGGGGAGGCCCATGTCTCAAAAGTGAGACAAACATGGGTTGTGAAAAATTTTACAGTTGTCCATTATCCAGAAGGATAATGTCATAGGAATAGGAATGGCAATTGCATGGCATAGGAAAAAATATATCAAGAAAGTTTTTTAACAATAGATATATTTAAACAATCTGTTAATCAACAATAAAAAATGAATTTAAACCCATTTATCTAGTCTAACATAGCTCGTTGTAAATGAAACTCGTGTATATTGGAGTTGCCAGACGCAAGTTACATTCCATTGTTAATTTTATTGTAATAATTTCTATGTTAATGTATATATTCACACCCAAAACTTTTAACATAAAAGCAGTTTGCAGTTCCGCAACTGAAGTTTTGTGTGAATATGTCCTAGTAATTTTCAAATCTCACACAATTACAATATTCACTGCTATTAGTTTAGAAAATATTCAATTCTGTATAGTTTGCTTAGTTTTATTTGTAAGTATATCAATTTTTGGAACTCTATAGACAATGAACATCTTGTTAAAAACATAGAAGGGCAAACGATCAAGCGTGTCGCCTGATGGTAAGCAATCAAAACCGTCCATAGACGACACCATAAGTACTGCAAAAGCGTTGCTGGCCTTTACGAAATATGTAAGTTTGTGTTTTGAAGGTTCAGAAATACCGCTGAAGGTAGGTATGATAACCTTTTAACATTGTAATATAACCCAAGCCTTGATTCTTTTCAAAGGAGGAAAAATTAATATAAGTGAGGCTCTTGATAGAAAGAATTCATTATTTACTTTCAGGCTAAGAACACATGACAATTGTGATACAGTGCGGTTAATGTATCGGCTTTTGTACGTGGAAATACACTACTCGTATCTAATAGATTCGGATTGTAATTATTTTTAGAATTGAGCTGAGTGTAGTGAATGGAAACACTATTTGGATAATTTATGGAGTTAGGCGTTACTTTGCGGAAATCCATTATAAAGTTGAACAGTCAAAACTTATTTTGGTAAGATGTGCAAACACAAATAAGAAAAATAATATTGTGTTTATTTAATACTTTATTGCACACATAAAACACAAAATACAAGAATTAAAAGGAAAGAAAATGTACAAAGGCGAGCTTAACTCAAAATTGAGTTTTCTTCCAGCAAACCTAGGAGTGAAAGAGAAATAAGATAAGCTGTGAGGATAGAAATAAGTGTACAACAACAAAATATAATAATAATATGCATAGCAATAGATACTATATAATTAAGAGGATATATATATATATATATATATATATATATATATATATATATATATATATATATATATATATATATATATATATATATATATATACCGATTGGCTCAGTGGCGGGGCCCTCCGCCCGCAGAGTCAATGGTCGCGGGTTCGATTCCCGCATCGGAATATATATTTATATGGATTTTTAAATGTTTATTCCGAGTCTGGTAACCCCCCCAATCCGCATTTCCTTTCCTGCCCCTTCCTTTCTTCTCTATCCTTTCCCTTCCTCTCCGCCAATCCACGGTCTGCCGTGCCAATGGATGCGTGGCTAGGGGCGAGCCTAGTCGTAAGCGTGCCGATCGTCCCGGGGTCGGGCTCCCCCGGGGACTATGGTGCCTTACCTCAGCATGCAGGGCTCTGCTGAGGCTGACCTCCATCCTCCCTTGCGGCTCGTGGGATTCACTAAAGACGAATTTAATATACCTAATTTGTCGAAAATGACGGCGACGTGGTTTGCCACCCGTCACGTCCTGATTCTCACGAGGGCGAAAAGCGACCAATGACGAGCCGTTTCGCAGCGATGAATAGGCAGCGGATGGAGCTCTGTGGTCTCTGCCAACCCCTGCGGGGGATAGGCGTGAATATATATATATATATATATATATATATATATATATATATATATATATATATATATATATATATATATATATATATATATATATATATATATATATATATAAAGGAAATGTTCTTTAATTCTTCTCTTAAATACATCCAGTGACAGGCTATCTATCACGTATAGTATGTGGGAGGGAGTTCCACAAGCGCACTGCATGTACATTGAATGAGCCACCGTAACGGCTGGAAGAATGCGGAGGAATATGAAGGAGAAGGGAGGAGGAAACTAAAATTTTGTAAAGAAGTGTATAAAGAATTACTCATTAAAAACGGTCGCTAGCAAATCCTTCTACACTTCGCCATGGCCAATTATCATTTAAATGTTTTTATTTGGTACACAGAAAAAAGCTTATTATGCAGATTGGAAAGGTTTTTCCTCATCATTATCACCAAGTACTGTCGGACACATTATGTAGGTCTTCTTCAATACGCGCCACCTAGCCTAATCTTCGACTACACGCCTCTGTTTCTGCTAGTCGCTCTGCGCAAATTATCGCTTTATTTGGCTGGGAAGCGTCTTACACTTTTTATGCCATGCCGTGGTTCCTCTCTTCCAATATTGGACGTCGTTTCTCCGACAAACGTGACTAGCTTATTTCCACTTCAGTTTGATTCATCGGAGTATTATGTCGGTTACTAAAAGTAATTATTTTTAAAGATTATTTTTGTAAAAGTTGTATATTTTCTAATAATTAAAAATTTATTTACAATGATTAACATTAATATCCTCTTTATAAAATTGTAAGTCAAGAGTTGAGACAGAATTTTGAGGAGTATATAATTCGAATTGAATAAATCCGCCGAAATACCAATATCACCTTCATAGCATCACGAGTTAGCAAACTGAAGTTGTAATGGGTTTGTCACGTTTGTTGGAGAACCGACAACCGTTAGAATAGGTTAGTGCTAAAGTGGAAACTGCGTGCATATGAAACGGAAAAGCGGTTCTATTCTATACATATGTTTTTTGTTTTGCAGTAATTACAATAGTAATACTTATTCAGAGGACAAGTTGGCGCAAATGTTTGCTGAATAGTCGCAAGTTTAGCGACGAAGGCTGACTTGGCACTTTCACAGGAGAGCACTACTGCCAGGACTGCGACCTTTCGCATTGTTTTATACAGCCATAAAACACGTTGTATTGAAGACATTATTTCGGGAAACGTCTGTAATAAACGCATACGTCACAGATCTTACTTATCGTTACATAGCATTGTGTGGTACTGGGGTTCGGGGATCGAAAAAATGAAATCGGCCACTAGTTTCACTTCTCTTCACTTTACTTCCACTTCTTCTCTTCTGCTATTTTCTTCCCATTTTTCTCTGTTTAAAATTTTAAAACTTCCTTTCGACACACCGTAGCCCCTTTATATAGGTAAAACGATCGGAAGTTCTAGCATTCCATAATCCTGTCTCTTTCCCGCGCGCAGCTATGATCTATTAACTCTTCTTGTCACACATTGACGGATGTCTTGCCAATTTATTTTTAAGAAGTTGTAATGACTTGCTTGACCAGCATTACGAGATTTCAAAATGATAACTTTAATCGTTTCATTAAAAAAGAAATGGTTTTTCATATGTGTTACGCAATAGTATCTTAAGCACAGTTTGACGACTTTATATAAAGGTTACGCTTAAATTGTCCGCGGTGTATTTTAAGTTTATATAAAGTGTCTTCACTTGTTTGTAACTTAAATTTTTTGAAATGTTTTCCTTTGCACAGGGGACCGAAAATATTCTTTTCAACTCCGGCCACACTGAAAGTTTGTAAGTAACTTTATAACAAAAGAATCGTGAAGAAATTGCTCCCCCGGCCGTGTTCCTCACAGATCGTCCTTAATATTACTACCTCTCGACGTATTTACAGACATCAAGCGTTTCTGTCCCGTAAATGAGTTTCTTTAACCGTCATCTTCTCACTTTTGTATTTTCTGTTGACTTTTTATTTATAGAAATATAATTGTATAAAAAAATATAAGTTGTCTACGAATTTAATTAGTCTTGTCTTATAAAAACAAATTAGTCTTGGCTTATCGTATACGATATAAACCAAATGACGACCAGTTTGGCTTAGTGACGAAGCTACGGCCTTCACAGTCAACGATTTCCACATCGGGATAAAAATATATATATATATATATATATATATATATATATATATATATATATATATATATATATATATATATATATATTTATCCCGATGTGGAAATCGTTGACTGTGAAGGCCGTAGCTAAGTTAAAAATACGTATTAATTTCATTTCACTTCACATGTACGCCTTTATCAAACTATTATAAGTAATACGCGAAATTATAATAATAAAATAAAAATTCAACATCACTGATGTAACTTGGCGGGAAAAGTCTTGATAAAGAATATAGATTAAACTCTTTCTTAAAATAATATTGTAGGAAAAACAAGAGTTTATAAAAACTTTAGGGTATTTTATCATCACCATCAACAGTCTGAGGCAGTCCATTACTGAATGTAGATCTCTTTTTTGTATTTAAGGTTATACTCGTAAAAGCAAGCTTTAGGAGTTGCGTGTACGATCTAAGGTGGGGTCGTTTTGTAATATAATTATTTTTAATGTGAACTGTTTTCCTAACGTATATGTACGTTCTTATTTTATTTGTAAGAGTTACATGCATATTAGGATATATTTTATTTACAGTAGAGCTAATAGAGCGTGTGTCACTTGATGAAGAGAAATCAAGGCCATTCATAGGCATCGGCAATATCAGTGATGATGGCATTTAAAAATATACAGTAATATATCTATCATGTATATATATCATGGGCTATAAATCAACTAGTGCATAAATTTGATAGTGGTAGAGCCACGCTACAGACTAATACTTTGTCAAGAATTGCATATTATTTGTCTGTAGCAAGAATGGGTCGGCTCACCCGGAGAAGTACCTCACTCCCGCACAAAACCGGCGTCTGAGTGGTAGTTTAGCTACCGCGCTTCGTACGATGAGCGGCCTGAGTTCCGGAGGCCCAACACCCTCCCCCTCCAACTTCCCCTCTCCCTCTCCACTTCCCTCCCCCTCCCACTCCCATAATGTCACTTTCCTTAAAAGTCGGCAACGTTTCCGCACTGCCTATGGCGCTGCGGATGTCTATGGGCGGCGTTGAATGCGTTCGATCAGGTGACACGCCTGCTCGTTTGCCTTCCTATTCCATAAAAAAAAATGTTTCGGTTTGCTTACGATATCTACAAAATTCACAATAACTGGTGTTGTAAACAAAATCTTGTTTGAAAAAAGATGTAACGTAAATAACACGTTTATTATTTTAAAAAATGCTAGATTTGTTGAAGAAACATAATTAGTGCCGTCAGTAATATTCTTATTCAATTAAACACAAAACCCAAATCGTCAATCGTATTAAAGGTGTGGTTTTAATCTTTAAGTAAGGTTAAGTCTTACTAGTTCAAGGTTCTATTTTTATAACGGAAACATCGAAATGGTAGCAGTATTTCGTTACATAATAGAGATTCTACAAAATAACAAATTTAATGCGTAGCTTCCTTCTTATTAGCAAATTGACTGTGTAAACAACTCCGAGCGCGGAACATCGCGCCTAAAATTTATTCAAAGGCCGACTCTTCCTTATATTTTTTGATTTTAATATTGATTGAACAGAGTTCACGGTCCCTTTGAAATATCCAAACGGAATCCATCTTGGCGTAAAGAAGCATGATCCAATGAATAATATGTTTGTAAATAAGATCTTGTAGTGTGATTTTCAATATTTATTTGTCTGAAAGGGTGTACTATAAGTATTTCAAAAACTTTGAAAAGTCAACAATCTCATAATAATAACTTAAATATATATAAATGAATTAATACTTGCATAAGTATTGTTATGAACAATAAAGTTAATATCACTCACAAAAATAAGAGACTGAAGTCCCCATGGGCTATTCAAGTTCATCAGAGGACCCACAATCGATGGAGTGCAAACTGCGTTTGGGTAAACAGAGTGTGCGACTGGGTAAAAGATGTACATACATACTAGGTATGTATTTCTGGGTATGTATGGTTATCAATTACGTAGGCGTAATTGATATAATTAATCAAAAAGACAGTTTCAATCAAGGGATTTTGTTAGTCGCATAATTTTACTTGAAACAGCATTTTTTGCGGTTAGACATTCTTTCATAGTCTTTTGTATTATCGCTTTCAGGTTGTAATTTACATTTATGTGAAGGTAGGCGTATTGTAAGCTTACGGTTCTATGTTGGGCTGGATTTGCGATACCAACCCTCGGGCATGATCTTAAATTTAAAAGTCCTGAATGAAAATCTAAATTTCCATTTGAACTCTTTTTAAGCTAAGCCGCAAACGTGGTGGGAACGATGATCAATACAGGACTATGCTAGTAGAGTTGGATGCATGTAGTAGAACATTGGGCTAGGTACCGTGGGCCTACCTTGGGTGCCCTATATATATATGTTAATCAGTGGACTTTGCACAGGCTCATGATCGTTTACTCCAACGACTATCAGTTCAGTTATCAGATTATCACACGCGACGGTGAGATTTTTTTTAAATTGCGTATTCCAAAATGATTTTTTAAATATATTTTCCTCAAAAGTTCCTTAAAAGTTCAAATATAAAATAGTTATATTATATAATATATTATATTATATAATATTTTATTTTCGTGCATATATATGCATGAAAAAAAAAATAAGTTTGTACCCATTTTTAAACACATTGTGCGTACAGATGAGTATGTAGTATGGCATATGAGATATGGCAATTAAATTAATATGGAGATGATTGGAGAATTATAAAAAGTTTAAAAATTAAAAATATAATGAATAACGATTATATTTCGACCACTAGTTACTATAAATTAGTATGCATGCAAGTCAAAAGTAAAGCATACACTCGGACAATGAGTTCCTAAGGATGCATATGAACTACGGCAATTGCTCTTAGCCGTAAGCCATTTTGCGGTTCAGAAATTGTTCGAGTATCACAACGAGAGAGTTTATACGATCTAAGGATCAAATCAACGAACTTTAGCAATTTACTGCGCTGTCATTTCGTCGAGCCGTTACTCCTCCAGAAATCTCAATGGAACTCACTTATACCTGGTTTAACCGTGTTTTGAATTATTCTAATATAATTATTTAATTCAAATAAAATATAGAATAGAAGTTATATTTTAATCATCAAATTAATTTAATAAACGTAAACTTTCTAGACTTTATGAAATATGTATTCAAATTATTTATTAAGTTATTGAAAATAATAAATGAATAAATTTATGTCAGATTCGCAAAACTGCAATTATTCAATTAATTTTTTTGTTTCTAATTTTTTTTATGTATTTATTTAATCTCATTATCTTGCATTTAATAGTAGGTAACGCTATACTTGATGGAGTCAGTCGATATTTTTGGAAATCCATTACGAAGACGGACAGTGAAAGTTACTTTGGTAAAATCTATAAGATATAATTTATAAAATAAGATAGCAAAGTAAATTTGACCGTCCATCTTAGTAGATAATGCGTCTGTAATGCCAGTCATATACTACAGATGTCCACGGAGAACGGTGAGTATTTTATCATCAGATGAGTCGTTTGCTATTTTGCATACTTCTTAAATAAAAAGACGTCAAATAATATCATATGTGATTTTTATTCTGAAACAAAGAGTCTAAATAAGTAACGTAAAAAAAAAACAGTAAATGAGACTGTTTTTTTAAATTTTCGAATTCACGAATTAAATTATAAGTTGAAACGTACATTTACGTTTTACGATTTGAAAATATCCGATCGTAAAATTCATTGTGTGTTATGAGAGGATTTGCGTGCTATCTGAATGTAAAGTTTAAAAGGGGAATAGGGGGAGAGTTGTAAAAGGACGTTTTTAGGTACTGGTGTTACGTTAAGACGTTGTTTCGAAAAAAAAAATAACATCAGCAAGAAGAAAGACTTAAAAAGAAGTAAATAAGTCCGCCAATTAGTATAAATAAAAGTTTATATAAATAAATAAAAAAAACTAATGAAGATCAAAGTAATCACATAAAAATATGAATGTTGAGTTAAGGCTAGTTCAAAGAGTTGCAATTAACATGCATTTTTGAATGAACACACAGTAGAGCTAACCAAACTTTAAAAGTAATTTGAAACGTACTCATTTAACTTACCGAAAGTAGTTCTCGTAATTAAAAATTATAGCAACGAATATTTGTATATAATGTATATGTGAAATTGTTGTGCATGTGATAGTGAATTGTTTAAACATTTACTCAAACGTAAACTACTAAATTACTACTTGATATTTCATAGTAGACTATAATAGCCTAATCTTAGAACTACAAATCAATTAGAATAGTATATTATATACGGCGCCGATAGTGGTACGAATTAGAATGAATCTCGCTATTTGATTCGAAGATCAAGATCGCTGATTCTGGTATACTATTGGCTTTTATAGGTTTATCGAATACAGGGGTCCGTGGGCAAGAATCTCTCTCCGACTGTATTTTGGCTTTTATACACAAAATAGAGAAGGCAAACAAAGACAATATAAACAATGAACCAAGAATTTAAAAATGGATTTGCTCCAGCAAGGAAAAAATATTATTTTTAATAAACAAATGAAAATACTGTTAAAACAATTCTTAAAATACAGCTCAATATTCAACACAGATATTTATATGAATTTTACATAATTCTAAATAATGTATTTTACACAAATTACAATTATTTTATATAAACCAACATTATTCTTACATAATCTGCAAACAGATGGCACTGCAATAAATATATAATAACTTTTGTCTATTATATAAAATAAATAATGATATTCTTATACTTATTCATTATTCCGCTAGTTCAAGGATCTAGTGTGTCGACCTTCGGTACGAGAACACATCACGCTCTTAATGTTGCGGATGTCTATGGGTAGTCACGGTCTGGGTGGTTTCTCATAACTTACTAGATTAAAGCTGATTTAAATTCGTGATCGTCGCATTGCTCCATCGATACCTGATATTGCCAATCGAATGTTGATAAGGCGGTAGTCGCATATTTGCTTTTTTGGCAGCGCGATCTTTTCATATTCTATTTAGGTGACCAAGTTAAAGGCGCAAATAAAGCATCATTTGCTTGTCTCTCTAATATTGGCGTCGGTCATGAGTTCTTTGATTTAGGCTTTCTTTAAAATTCGATAACTTCCATTTAATTTCTGTTGTAGGAGAGAATTCGAAGAATTTGAGTTTCACTTTCATACCCTATATATGTATGTTACACCATGACTATCAAAGAATATCCCAAATAGAGGTATGCACATGCTTTTTCAGACTCGGAATAAATACTTGTAATTCAGAATATACTTGTAATAGAAATATAGATAAGTATATTTCGATGAGAGACGTAGTTTGATAATTTCGCCTTCATCATGGATAAATTTTTGGAGAGCGATGACAAACCGTTTCCAAGTATGATAAGTATAAATAAAATAAAAATGTAAATGTATAAGTTGGGTGATACATTTGCTAAACTATCCATAAAGCGGCCCAAGTAGTCCCGACGACCCTCAATATTATGCTTACAACGAAAACCTTTTATCAAGAAGGTATTGTTTAATAATATTTTTGCATTGTATTTGGTATGTTTTACGAATTAAATAAGATTTTTCATCACATATATTTAAGATAAAGTATCACGTTGAAAAGTTATAATTAAGTAGAGTGAATAAATTTGTAGTAATAGAGTCATGAAGGCTCGAATGGCCCGGTTCGAGCGGGGAATTACCGCATTGTCAGAGAATATCGGCTTTAAATGGTAGCACTTCACTAAAGTTACCGCGTTTCATACTGTGGGTACTGAGATCTGGAAGTCTAATTGCTTTCCCCTTCTTTTGTTTCCTTCTTCCCTTCTTCTAAGATTCGCAACGTATTTGTTGTGCTCTTAATATTGCGGATGTTTCTGGATGGTGCTGGTTGCTTACCATCGAGTATCCTCTTTGTTCGTTTTCCTATATACTTATAATATATTTTATAAGTATATAGGAAAACGAAAAAAGCAAATAAGGTAAAACAACAGAGTTGCTATTGGTTTGTATAATGATCTATCTTTACTAACAAAAGCTACTGGTGCTCTTTATAAACATTTCATTTAGAGTTTTGGTCGAACAAGGAACTTTGATTGCGACGTCCTTATCTGCATCACAAAGAGACTCTTTTTAATTACAAGACGACTCTTCGTAATATATACATACATATATCTCCTATATAGAGAGTGAGGAAAAGTTTAATTCGAAGTCATTTTTGTTTCAATGTTCTGAGTTAGTTATTTTGAAGATGCTCGTATTTCTTTTCATTTAGTGTTTTTTTTTTGTTAGAAACATAAACGATAAGATTGTTTTAATTTCGATTGTTGTTAAATGACATTATTTAAATATGAAAGAAAATTAGGAATGAATTTGCTAAAACCTTAAAGTAGTGGAATCATGCTAAAATAGGTCGGGTAAATCTCTATCTATTTCTCTAGCTATTTTAGTGTAATCGGTAGCATTTCACTGAGTTTCGTAGAGTGAGTTCGAATTCTAAGACCCATTTTCTTTTCCCTTCCTTTATTTCTCTCTCACTGTCCCATTACCTACTTCATTCTTCTTGTCCCATAACTTCCTCGTCCCTTTCCAATTATTCATATCATCTGCAGTGCCCTAAGTACTGAAATAGTTCATGGAAGGCGGCAATAGCTTACCATCAATGACCCGCTCGCTCGTTTGCCTATAGCTTTTTAAAAAAAATATATTTTAAAATATATTTTTTTTACATAAAAAATATGGGTGTGCGAACAGATTTACAGGAAAACATTATTGCTTGAATATATGAATATTTTACACAAACTATAGTTGGAGTTCACAACCGATACACGAGCAATGCAGCATACATTATGGAGGCATGATTAATCAAAGTAACCATTGCATTAAATTGGCGTAGGTACGGCAGCAGCGTACCGGTGCAAGTGTCAAGATAGACAAATGTATGCAGGCACTGTATTTGGCCTGTAGCGGCTGAAAACTAGTTTGCAGTTAAAATGGAAGATAATTTGTCAATAATTTGTAACTTAATTTTAAATCATACGAAAAAGAGTAAAACTTTTTTGAATACATACGGCAATGAGCAAGCCGATCATCTGATGATAAGCAACAAACGTCGCCCATGGACATCCGCAATACTAAGGTCTTGCCGATGCGTTGCTAGTTACTACAATTAACAAAAAGTTAACAATATATCGTGTAATATAACTTCAATACATGTAATAGTACAAGTCCTCCTTAAACAATCCTTTTTATTATAGCAATAAAATTTTTGCTTACCTTTCTTCAATCATTTCACCTTCTGAGAAGAACGCTTGTTTTCTCAATATTTATAAAAACTGTTGATAAATGATGATAAGCAACAAACGCTGCCCGTGGACATGAGCAATACTAAGGTCTTGCAGATGCTTTGCTAGTTATTAAAATTAACAAAGGATTAACAATGTATCGTGTTATATAACTTCAATACATGTAATAGTACATGTCCTCCTTAAACAGTCCTCTCTATTATGACAATAAAATTTATGCTTAATATTTTATACAGAAAGTTTTTGTAGTTTATATTGTTAAATGGGAATAACTTAGGTTATTATTTATCTAATGGCCATAAAATTTGTACACCGTTCTTCAATCGTTTCAACTTCGATAATAAGCGTTTTTCTCAATATTTAAAAAGCATTAAAGCTTTGTGAGTTGTTTATATTTTTATTAGTTTACGTATGTATGTATTAATTAAGAAATTTCTTCTAGTTTCTGCTTAATAATTGAAAAATATAATCATTGTATTTTTATGGGTTAGGAAGGCAAGCTAGGCGTACCTCGATCCAGAGATGAGTCAGTATTCCATATGCGGCTTGACTTGTGCCTAATAAAGTTGGAGGCAATGAACCAGCGTGAATTTATTATTATCAATGATTCGAAGATGTTAATCCTGGTAGCTGGTAAAATTGGCTTTAACAGCTTTATCAAATACTGGGCCCGCGGGCTCCGAGTAAAGTAAAACTTATTTGAGAATCTGCGCAAATCGCGCAGTGTGGGTGCGTTGATTTTAATTTTGTTATGACGCTACGTCAAACGTGTACGGATTGGATTTGAGTAACTAGGGTTTCTTTTGGACCCTAAGCACTAGGGTCTAGGCGGTGAGAACCGACCGGGTAAGTGAGATAACTAAATAATATAGTGGTAATTTGGTTTGAAAAGGAAATATTTATCGCTCCGACATATCGGTCCTTCTATTTTTTAGTGTTTAAAGATGGGCAGATGGTATAAAAATATTCAATGTGATTCAGTCTAATAAGTTAACATAACGTTTATTGGATAAAGGTCTCTGCAACATTACGGACAATATTGGCATTAATAAACGCGACGGGTATGCGGGTTGGTGAGCGAGGGCAGACGTTTCGGACCCAATAACGCTGATGTCAATATTTCTCTATTTAACTTTGGTTATAATTATTGTGAATATTTTTTTTGCATCATGAACTGATGTAAAAAGGTATATCATAAATCGTATTTTATCTACGTCTATTGGAAGAAAAATATTTAGGTAGATATTTTTGTAACGACAGTTGTAGTGTACACTTGTGACTACATTTTAGTGCAAAATTTATTTGATTTTGCTTCATAGTTTCTGACCTTGTGTATAGTAAAAGACCAAAACGAGTATTTTGGGCATATTGTTGTATTAATTTCGAAAAGGGGAAAACGCAACCCAAACAGCGAAAATATGCAATGTCTTTCTATCTATCGAGGCATCTGCAGTTACCGATCGATCGCGTCATACAAAAGTGGTATGCCAGGTTCAGAAGCGTAGAATTAGGCCTTAAAGATTGCGAGCGCTTCGACGGCCTGTAACAACTGACAGGGTCACGATATTGTCTGTGGTGGAGGAAAATCCACATCTTATACTGCGTGAGACTGTCGTCACTGTGTCGCATATTACTATTCAGAGACACCTCCACGCTGAAGGCTATGTCAATCGTGCTGAGGTGTGGGTTCCGGTGGGGTGATTTGAATGAGCGCCAGCTGATGCAACGTATGCATGTTTGTGATCAGCTCATTAAAAAGAACCATATCTTCAGAATATGATTACAAAAATGTTGTGCACCGTAGATCTTGATCTAAAAAAGATAGTGCTCCTCAGACATCACCAAAGAACGTCTTCACCCGAAGAAAGTAATATTGTGAATTTGATGGGAGGTATAGGGCGTAGTCTACTTTGAGCTGCTAC
This sequence comes from Baronia brevicornis, assembly GCA_031353405.1. NCBI lineage: Eukaryota > Metazoa > Arthropoda > Insecta > Lepidoptera > Papilionidae > Baronia > Baronia brevicornis. The sequence continues at coordinate 154,906 of JASFAT010001585.1, forward strand.
CGAATATCAACTCGGTCAAATACTGTGAACAACTTGACAGTCTGAAGATTCTTGCACAAAAATGGCCTGCATTGTTTAATAGACGACGAATGTTTTCACCATGACAATGCGCGACCACATACATCTGTAACCACTGTACAGAAATTGGTAGTGTTGTCATAAGATATTCTACATAACCCTCTATATAGCCCGGACATCGCACCATCCGACCACCATTTATTCCGCTCACTACAAAATTATCTTAACAGAAGAACTTCGCAACTTTGGACGACATAAAAATTCATCTTGAGATTTTTCGAGAGCAAAGACGAATTATTTTTATACGGTGCTTTTAATAAATGTTAAAAAAACCGAACGAACTTGTGGCAACCCAATACATATCATGTACGGGTTTTTCCTTACATTTAACCTTAAATATGTAAAACTTTCAGGCACTTAACACACTATTTCCGGTACAGTTTATAATAAAACTACATTTATAGTCGTTTACCGAGGCCCTTTTCTGTGTCGCTGAAATACATTTTGTTTGTTTCAAATGATTCTTTTTGATGTGTCCTAAACGAAAAAGGTCTTTGTATTGACGGATAACTTTATTATTGTGTTTTAAAACTGTGTAGTTTGTGTCGATTTTTAATAAAATAATAAGTAAATAAACTGGATTAAATAATGTCAATTTAATGTACTATTATACACTTGGATGTTTATCGAAGCTTAAAAGCTCAATATCATAATAGTGACAGGTCTTACGACATCCACGAAGAAAGGGATTGTCTTTTGCTTTCCCTTTAACAACTACAACCACAAAATTGCATACTAAAAGAAATTTTATTAAATTATTATATAATACATATAATAAAATGCAAAATAGTCGTGTATCTAAATGTGTGAAGCTAACGCAAAGCTCATCATATAATTTTATAACTAAGCATACGTTGTGTAGTAGCTTCTAAAGTTCTTCCAGAATTCCAATATCTTATATTTGTTGTATGTAATTAGATCAGCATAGACTTCAGACTTAATTATTACTCTGTGAATGAATAAGTTACTCTTATCAAGTTTTAATTTAAAATTATTAACTTGTACTATTCACCGACATAGCTGTTAGAGTTAGCAAACTGAAGTGTCAATAGGCTGGTCACGTTGGTCGGAGAAACGGTAACCGATCGAGTAGGAGAGCGCTAGAGTGATGACTGTTGTGTCAAACATAGTTTGGACACCTTCGGCCCGATGGAGCGACGGTCTGCCAGACAGAACCTGGATGTGTGAAGGACTTAGGGGAGAGCGATATTTTGCAGTAACCTGCCGCAGTCTTAGATTTACAAAAGAAAATCGGCCTTATGTTAAAAAATAATGAATAAAATTTTCGTTATTAAGGTAATATATGTCTATGTATATTAGCGAAACTTAAAAGCGAGCTTCTACAGGAAACACGTATGAGCGAAATCGGATTGAATACCTACCAGGCGACGAATTTTACAAAATCGGTTTATGCAGACTTGTGGAAAGCTTTGCATAATACTGTGAACATCGTATTTGATATTCCATTTTATCCACCAACCTGTTCTAAAATGTACTTTTGTTATTTTGGCAAAGTTGACATGTATATTTAAATAGTTTTGACGACCTAATTGGTTCAGTGGCAATGTTACCGCCTACGAAGTCAAAGGTCGCGGGTTTAATTTCCGCATTGGAAAAACACAGGTATGGCCTACTGGTATTTATTTCGAGTATGGATATCCTGCCAGCTCGCCTGTTTTCGAGTATGGATATCGACAAGCGTGGTGAGTTAATGTTTATTTCTCTAAAAATAGAGAGCCCATTCATATGGGCTGAAAATAAAATGGATTTTAATTGTTTTATTTTATGTGGCAAGTTTGAGTATAATAATGTCTGTCAACTAAACAAAAAGAAAAGAGGAACAGATACTAAAATCAAACTCTGTTTGCTGGTATTCCATAGAATTTAGAAATACACAGATATTTTATTGTACATGTACTATTAAAGGACATGTATTCCAAAAACTTCAACTTGTTTTTAGTCAATATTGATTTCTGTATTCATGATTTTTAATGTACATGTTCATTAATACAAAAAACAATATTAACTGAACAACATAATTTTATGAATAAGTATAATACAGTTATAGTTTGCATTCATGGAAGGCCAACTGGTTAATGTGATATGCTTTTGGGATAGGCAGGCCAATGAGCCTGCATGTCCCCTGACGGAAAGCAATCAAAGCCACTCATAGACATCAGAAACAACATATTTACTGAAAATGAATTACTGGAAATATTCATATTCTTTCAACCTAATGCATTATATGACCCTGTTGGTGAAGGTCATCATCTCAAAATACACAGTGAACTCCATTGATATTTGAGTTTCCACATTATATAGAGAAAACAAATGTTGCACTACAAAACATAGTTACATCATTACCACAAGTCTCAATATTAGTTACTTTTATATAGTGTGTTTGAATTTTAACATGAAAATTTTTATAAACTGTATTATTTAAAGTATTCCATGCCATTTTTTTCTGATTTGTCACTCATGTTTGATGTTTTGACTAAAGATTGATATATTATCACACATTATTTATTACATTATCAATCTAATATACATATCCATTTATAGTACAATCATGTACCATTTATGGTACACATGGCATGAAGGTCAAGTGTAATGTGAACTATTAATATGCCATGGAACATGTTAAATTTACCTTCTATAACATACAATCATGCACATTCACGATGTAGAAATAAAGAGACATAGACCTAGAAACACCTATGTATATATTGTATATATTGTCACTTGAGAGTCAATAAAACCACATTTTTATATAGAAGACTAGCAAGCTTTTATTATTATTAAAATTCTTATAAACCTTCCTAAGTTTGATTGTAAGAAAACATTTTAAACTTTAATGTAAAGCCTTTAATGTAAATAAAAATGTATTTACACTGAAGTTTAAGATGTTATAAAATTTAAGAAAAATTGAAAAATGACACAATTACATATATATTTACATTTAGTATAGTAGAATCAAACCCAAAAACTATTTTTTTTAGGTAAGTAAACACAATTCTTAACCAATAGGAGTCTCCTGTATGTGAAGTGTAATTAGATGTTTGGCACCATCTTTCACATTCGCTGTAAACATTCTATTTGTTCTGCTATTTTTATTTGCAATTACTAATACAAACACATTCTTTTGCTATAGTTACTACCATATTCTCACTTTAAAAGTCATGAATATTCTTTTTATTTGAACTTTACACTAGGTGGTATTTCTTAACATGAACTAATTAATGAATGAATAAATTACAGATGATGTAGTTATTGTTTATTAATTCTACTAAAATATATGATTTATTAAAATTATTTTTAGTCTTAGCACACATCCCTATGTGTGCTAAGAGAGGAACACCAGCAAAACGGAGTGACATTGTGCACAGGGCAACTGCTAAAATGGATGTGTGAAGCTAAAGAGGGAGCTAGGTGGTGCATCTTAGGCCTACATCCAGTAGTGGGCTTTCACAGGTTGTTGACAATGATGTAAAATATAGAAGCAGAAAACTTGAATTAACAACCATCTTTTACCTTTAGTATTCCAGGATTTATAACATTCTCTAACATTTATCATATTTAACCAATGTTTAGGAAAAACCTCACCCTTTTCCCAATCGTTAACTTCACCAACAAGTTGTCATTGCATCCTTTCATTCACAGATGTGGTTCATGACTGATGAACATTATTAAATGTTTATCAAACAAACTTATCATTACCATTGTTTGCTATAAAATCCTATAGATCGGTAATAGACAGAAGTATTATTTTAGCATAATACTATATTTTAAGATTCACATTTGTTTACCTTTCACATTTAAGTGTAAGTATTCTTAAATATATGACAATTTTAGACCAGATATTTAAACACCAATTCTTGAAGTTTTAGCCATATTCAGTTTTAATATTGCAATAAATGTTATAAGTGCAAACATGGTATACCAGTTTGAACCCCGACCGACACTTCCATATATTTTATTAATCTTTGGGCTAGACACAATACATCTTTCCGATTAAATACATTTGCATTCAATATATCTGAGCTTTCTTCTCCAGTTAAAGCTATGATGGCACTTGGATCAACTACCATTGCATTTGTGGGTAATCCATTTGCATTTACAAACACCACACGACGTTTTCTAAGATCAGGATGAATTTGTTTCAAGATCACTTTCGTCCACTCTAAACAAAACATTTTGCTTGTATCCACAGCTAGAATCACAAAATCTATTGCCATTTTTCCAGTTAATTGAGATTGTTCGATGATTTGTTCAAAAGAAAATAAACGAAGAATAAAAATCTTCCATCTAAATGACCCTTTCGAATGAATTTCTACTAGGGCTTCTGATATTTTGGTTACTATTTCTACATTAGCACATAAAACAGCAACATTTATGACATTTTTACAAGACTTAGGTCCAACCCATGGTGCTATGCTGCAGCTGTCTTCTTCAATCGAAGACATTTTGCATTGGATTTAAACAAAAGCACTTACTTTTGCTATTTGAACTTTTTATTTTCAACGTTATGTTTTGGTTTAGTTATGGAACGATATTTTAAATTTAAATTATCGTTCCATAAACTAGAGTATGCATAGTCTATGAATTAGTGATGTACCGATTCAGAGAGACTCGAGTATTTGTAGATGCTCATGTGTTCGAGTTTTCGAGTAAAGTATTTTTCGTTTGGTACGGTTACATATATACTTTAAAGTTTAAATACATATAATTTTTAAATACCGAAGCAAATTCTTTAATCGTGACTTGTTGTCACGTATGTATATGTAAAGGTATAAAACATATGTATTTATCATGAAATCAACATAGCATGCTATAAAAATAATAATTTTTTGATTTGTTTTGTCTGAAAACACCTATGTAATTTCCAATTTTATTTTTGTTTATGTTTTTGATTCACTTAAATACTCGAATGCAAAGTACTTAAGTACTTGGCTTACTTAAGTACTCGAATGCAAAGTACTTAAGATTCTGACTAGAGATAACCCAAAGACGCGAGTTTGACTAATTTTATTTTCTAACAGTTACTAAAGAATTTGAATACCAAAAACAGTATAAATGATGTTGCAAAAAATATTCGACTCTTCTTTTTGTTGTTATTTTAGAGTATGTAGAACTCTTATTACGCTAAATACGTATTAATTGACGAATTGCTGTTCCATTTGGCACGATTCTTAAGTGTTGATCCTACCCTACACAGAAGTGTATTTTTTGTTCAATTATATAGTATACGGTGAGCTGGGAAGGTGCAGTTTGTCATTTTGTTTATCTGATTGGCTACTTCCGCGTCACCTGATCGCTGTGTAGACAAATATAAACAACATTGATTCATCATAAGTGTTGTTTACACATGTCTTTCAGTAAGGACTACACTTCTAAGTAATATTATATTTTATAATAGTGCACAATGCACAAGTTGCTTTTCACTCTTTTGTTGAGCGCTCATGATGAATGCGATAAATAATATTAAGGGCTATACCGCATCGTACGTATACACATTATTCTTTAGATGCTATAGGTGTAAAATATTATACACTAATTCTACTAAACTTTTTCGAAAAATAATGTTCAATGAATAAATGTTCTGTATAACGTGTATTATAAGAGTAGAATGTGCATTAGGGTAAATATATGTATTATATCTTAGTCCATTTACTAGAATAGAACAAAGTCGATACAATGAAATAGGAGCGAGGTGGTGTAATGTGAATAGCTATAAATTATTGTTACACGCGAAAATTACATTTGTTCCTTTTTATTACGTGTTTCCATTACGACAAAAAAGAGGTTAAATTTTTTCTTGGGCATATAAGAGTATATTATGATTGTCTAAATTGAAACTTGAATAAATATGAGAAAAACTAACAAAGTACTAAATATTATCTAGAAATAAGTAATTTATAATTCTTTTATATTTAATAAAAGCTAATTATCATTTTTTTCTCACTCACTGCTGGATTATGGAGGATGACGTTGTTAATTGTTGCCTTTTATCCTGTGACTATTTATAAATAGTTAAACAACAAAGCTTTAGTTAGAGAGCCACCTGTCTCAGTATTTAGTGTACTGTGGCGTGCCAGCCGTTCTTCTTACGGCGACACCCGGGATCTTTAGGGGGTTTTTATCTTCTAATAAAAAATTCTTCAAAATTATATTATTTTATTCTTCTTATTTCTTTTTACATTTATATCATATTCATTATTATATCTAATACTTACACTTTTACTTTTTAATTTACATTTTTTATGTATGTCGAACGGGTGAGATGTCTATTTTTATAAAAAACGTCAATTGAACTAATCATTTTGTTTCAATAGAATATTATTTCTTTTTAATTTTAAAAACCGAATTTAAAAAGAAATAAAACAAAGAGTTTTATTGCATTAGTGATACATTTATTAATGTATCACTACAGTACCTAGGTTTATTAGTGAACGCAGTAGCAGCAATTTACTTATATAATTATTTATATTAAGTACATATTTAAAATTATTAGTAAGGAAAAAAAAATCTCATACACCGAGTTGAGTTTCATTATTTTAGAAAGTAAAAATCAACGAATAAAGTTACAATAGAAATGCTACTAGTTTTTTATAACTTATAATTAGTGATAAACAATCAATTTTAATTTCCGAGTTTAAAATGGTATATACTTATGTAGATATAATTGGTTCATACATATTAGTTGTTTAAATCAAGTTTTTCTAAGATATTTAATAATATATACGCAGTAATGTTTACACGTTTTCATATCAATAAGATATTTTTCTTTATTTTTTTACATTTGTATATTTGCAAAAAATAACAAACATCATGTGATGTATGATTTTTGTTATTTTTTTTGCAAATATACAAATGTAAATCATTTATTTCATTTATTAAACATATCATTTATTAAATATTCTATCACTAGAGCTTACATTGTTCTTATTTGATTATTATTTTGTTTTTATGTCAAAACTTAATAAATATTTGAGATACATATAGGTACATGCTGTATCATTTAGTACATATGTACATATCTATATATTCGGTAGCTGCCGACCGTGTCCTTGTTACTTCACGCTTGAATAAGTTTCAATCGTCTATTTCAATTGATTCTTTTTGGCATGTCTCGAAGTCACAAAGTTCAAAGCGAAAAAGGATCTTGTATTCACGGGTGAATTGTTGGTTGTATTTTGAAAAAGGAAGGTAACAACAATAGAATGATGTCATGACACGTGAAGCAAAATAAAATATGTTGAAATGATTTAAGGCCGATGATTCATAGCAATCTGCTTCTCTGGGTGTTGGTCCATTTGGCCATGATGACTTCTGCGGGCGTTAGTTCATCTGCCCAGGGTGAAGGATACAGACAATTATCTTGGAAAGTTTATAGTTTATTTAAGCTTATGTTGATAGTTTACATTGAAAATAGGAAAATGAAAATAATATGTGTGTAGTGCTTGAGATGCTTGTTCAACTCATCGATTATAAGTTTCTACATAATAAAGATTTTTCTACAAAAATAATGTTTTTATTGTAGTTCTTAAAATAAATCAAGATATTTTTTAAAATATTGAAACAACTTTTCAGGTAAATAAATAAATATTTTATTCTTTTCTTTTGCTTATTATATCTTACATAAACTAATATTCAAACTTAAAATAAATACGCGTCGGCTATAAAAATATTTATTCTTCTAGCTCCTTAAGTTTTATAAATATTTACGTAATAAGCATTAAAATTATCTTTTAATATCTACGTGTCGCATGTCTAGAGTATGTTATGCCGAAGATACGTTTCTTTTATGACAATTGGTTGGTAAAATTCAGTAAACATTTTTTTTATTTAAATTAGGTACCTTAAGCACGAAGAATTAAAAATAAAAAATAATACCTAGTTGCAGTTGAATTTTGCCAAGCTAAAATTCTGCAGTGCATCGCTTTATTTTTTAACCAAGAATATTTTCGCAATGTTGTTAATGGCTATTTCCGACATGACACGGGTTGTTGTCTTATTATTTATTTAGATATTCCTGCAGTTATTAAAAGAAACATTATTAGTTTAATAAATATTTTTATAAATAATACAATTCACTTATTAAATAAAAACAAGGTAATTAATTAAAAATAGAATAGTGTTGAATAGACAACAAAACAAAAATATTATTACACGTATATGAAATTAAAGTAATTAATGCGTCATCAACTACAGAGAAATAATAGGCACTTATTACATATGAAAATAGCACTGCTATTTGAATTTATTTTTTAACCACGAATATTTTCGCAATGTTGTTATTTGATTGAATAATTATATTTCCAAATATTTTGTATTTTCAGTTACATCGTTACCAATTTAGTCTTTACCAATTTGTCTTGCTCGCTGAATTAGCAATTGACAATCGCAGAGTTAGGTATTGCGCTGGTATGCAATAGCTTAGATTATTTTTGGACCGACTATTATTGTTATTTAATCAGGACAGATATGTCTTTAACATTATAAATGATGAAATACTTTACTTCAAAATAATAAAATTATATTTATTAATCAATTTAAACAAGCTTTAACACTTTTAAGCTTTTATGGCTATTTTATTATTTTAATATCCAAGGTTACATTGTTTATTTAGGTAGGCAAATCATTCTACTTTTATAATATTAATAAGACGTTATTTGATGATATCGTGGTGGTGATTTGAAATGATATAAGAGTTGTTTCCCAATATGCAGGAATTCTAACGATTTTTTTAATTATCGAGCACTTAGTAAGTCCTAGTTCATATTTTAGTTTTAAAGGCAATTTTAATAGGTGAAAAACATACATCCCAGATGTCATAAATTTTTGGTTTTTTTAAGATATGTTAAAACGCCTTAGATATAATTATAGCAACTATTTTCAATGCAACATAAGTGCTTGAGTGCAGCGGGGTAGTATAAAATTGGTAGATATTGGCGAAAACAAACTAGATCTAGCGTTAGCGAAAAAATCTTCTGCGCTATTGTTAGACATGTTGCTTGTGTCTTTGTAGCATGTATTTATTTTGAGGGCCTTTTTTATACATCAAAAATGGTAGAGTTATTCTTATACGATAATGAGCTGCTTATTATTCATTATTTCACTTACGCACTAACCAACATTTATGATCATAGATGCTGCCTAAAATACATGTTTCTTAGGTATTACTTAATTTTGTACAAAGGTATTGCTTATAATACTTGCAAGATTTATCAAACTGGTGGTATGTAGGGAAGATATATCTATAATACTATATATATTTCAAAACAATACAGACGACTTCAGACTTAATTTTAAAACCAACTTTATTGGTGTACATGTAGCTGTAAGAAGTAAACGCTAAAACATTTTAATCTCTTAGCATCGTAAAGCGAACATCTCATAAAGTTGTTGTAATCCTCTTGACGAAGTTTTAATTAACAACATGATGTCATGCTTAATGCTTTTGTTTTTGAATCCAACGAACTTATTTACAAGGACCTTTATGACTTTCTGGCGAATAAATTTTAACAAGAGATTAATACTGTTTACCATATAGCTATTTGATTTTTTTTTATAATCATTAAATGTATTTCTCCATAAGGATACCGATGTTTAATATTTACTACTAGCTGACCCGACAAACTTCGTACCGTCTATATAAATAAAAAAAGCTGAACGATAATTGCACAATTGAAACATTCTTTATTAAAAAATGTGGTCAAAACTTAACAGGAATAAAAGAAATCGTAATCAATAAAAAAATAAAACAATAAACATTTTTTTTTCATTTTTTTATTGATTACTTTGAATTTAATTTGATTTCTGAACAAATTTTAAATTTAATTGATTTCTGAACGACGGGACGAACTATATTCGACACGTAAGAATAGTTTCTAAGGGAAATCGAAATTGTTGATTTTACTATATATTTTTATCATATTTACTCATCTTTTAAAGCTTCCCTGGACTTCCAAAAATAATTCAAAACCAAAATATCCAAATCAAACAATTGATTTTTATATATATAGATAATCATCTCGTTAAAATATTTTAAGATAAAGGTAAAAAAGAATGCAAAAATTAACAAAAAATTGATTGAACCCATTAAATACAGTAATGTTTTTAATTTTGTCAAAGTTTCAACAGAAATAAATCAGTTTGTTCGCTTGGTAAGAATTGCGCTTACGATTTACGGTCGTAGATTCGATTCCACTGTGGGACTGTTGGTGTCGACCATATTTTCCTGCCTATTTAACAGTAAAGTTTATTTGGAATGGTTTAAAATAATTCTAATAATATTAAATATTACTATTCTTTAAAAAATAAAGAAAAAAATTTTTTAGTGAAACTTGATAAACACATAGACATTTTCTCTATAAAATAATACGATATTCCTTTAATAAGACTAAATTATATTTAAGAAAAAAATATAAGACTTGATTATGGAGAAGGAAAAGATTTAATTTAGAAATAATACCAACACTTCATGATTAATATTTATAAACGAAAGTTGTAACCGTTTCATTTTATCAAGATAAAATTGAAGTAGCAAAATTAGATAAATGCTTTGAACGACTACTACTTTACTACTTGAGTTTTTGTTAGCCTTCATTGGATAATAATTAAAAACCGTCTCCATTTGTAGAGCAATTTTCATGGAAGAAATTGCGTTGTGATATTACGGTGATAATTAGTTTTACGAGCTTTTATTTAATTGAAAACCATTATGTACGCTTTTGCTTAAGAAAGGCTTATTCAGTGTATTGTATTTAATAAGTATATAAGATATAAGGTGTAGGTAGGTCTTTGATAATATCGGACAAGCTTAAAGTTAAGCTAAATTAATTTAATCATTAATGTTATTATCAGCTTGTTTTACAAGTTGTTACAATGTTACACGGTTATAGCTTTTTGTATTCATTTGGCCCTATAAGATTATGGCAGCCTCATTATAACCTAATCTTAATATAGCAGTAACTAATTATAATAGATTTACATTTATTAATTTTTAGTTGCTGCTGCCACATCCGGATAAAGGATTTATTCCAAACAATTCCTTCTTTCCCATTATTAAAAGCGATATAAGACGTTGAGAGAGATGTGGCATCCTTTCGTCATGTCAAAGAATCCGGTAAGATCAGCTCTTTATTTACCATTGGTATAAACGAGTACTGGAGTGGAGACCGCGCCTCGGTAATGTAGTGTGGGACGCCCTTTGATTATGGAGCGACAGTCTGCGCAGTGGCTGGCAGACTGAAAACGTGTAGCCGAAAGGTATTGATAGAGGTTTATGTTCGTCAGTGGATTACCATGGTCTGACGATGAATGAATGAAGGTTCCCTTTCTTATAGATGACTTTGTTCTATAGAGGAAAAATATTTTCATTGTGTAGTCTTGTGATAAAAGTGTCACTGTGTAATATTCACGAGCTTGCTCCAATCACAAAGCAAGAGTAAATGGTGCACAAAACGTGTTCCTTGATGTGGAATCAATGTTAGCACACCATACTGTGATTACGTCCTTAAGTCACGCGGAAAGGATCTTTTCATACGTAGTGTATAGCGTTGTGAAAATTATTATATCAGATTCTTTGCAACCGTTGTGGGTAAAACCCACAATGAAAATGGTTGCAAAGAATCTGAAAGGGGTATCAAATTTTTACATTTTAAACTTTTACATCAACACTTTTCATGTGTGTGCAATATCTTTTATTTATTTTTCAAAATTCCATTCATTGTATAGTGAAATAACAATTGACTTATACGATTATTTTAAACACATCTAGAAAAGTGATCTTTGGAATCAAAATGGACGTTCTCAAATTCAAGAATAATACTCTTTCTAGTTTGATAAATTTCAGATTCAACCCGTTGAACCCATACTGAGAATCAAATATCATCTATATATTTATAAACAGTTCACTGCTGGACATTACGTTCCTCGAAACTAAGGGGCGGATTTATCAGCAGTCTGAGTGGGCTGGAGTCTAGGGCGGCAGAATTTGGATGCGTCACTTTCCGGGCAAAATTTTTCTTTTTTCTTATAGAAATTAAATAAATTAATAAGATATTATAATCTATAATACGATTATTAGGCCTATTCTAACGTATGGCTGTGAGGCTTATTGTCGAATTGTGTTATTGAGATGGGTATGTGTGGAAAAATGATTAAAAACTAGGTTATCGAATTGTATTATTAAGATAGGTAGGGGCGGCAAAATGATTTAGAATTTGGTTATCGAATAGTATTATCAAGATTGGTAGGGGAGGCAAAATGATTGAGAACCGGGTTATCGAATTGTATTGTTCAGGTTTGTAGGGGTGGCAAAATGATTTAGAACTAGGTTATCAAATTTTATTATCGAGATTGGTAGGGGTGGCAAAATAATTGAGAACTAGGTTATCGAATGGAATTATTAAAGTGAGTTAGGAGCGGCAAAAGTTGAATAGCTTGTTGGCAGCAAATGTGTAAATGCACTAATGTTGCCATTCTATTTACGCTTTTCGTATTTACCCCTGTAGACATTCGACATTCATAAAAAGAAATGAAATGGTCCTATTCTATGCCGAAAGTCACATAGCACGCTTGGCTTTATTGGCTTAATTTGTCATTGATGGCACTCATCATTTTTAGTGTTTCCTTCAGCACGGCTGTTTCTTATGAACTGGTTGTAACGATGATAATTATCATTTTGCGATAAAAAAATGTCTGAAATGAGATGAGTAGATCCATGAGATATATTATTCTGTTTTATTTTATACCAAGTAGCATGTAAAGTTTTTGTTTGTGGATACCAGACGAATGGATGTAAAATCTTATACTTACGCTTAAATGATAAAGGCTTAAAGTAGCAATAGCTCAATTCGTAAGGACTGCATTTACGATATAAAGTCGTGGTTTCGATTCATCCACTGGACTGTTGATGTAAACCATATTTATCTAGCATAAGCACGAGATTAGTTGGAATGGTTAAGAAAATACTAGTAATATCAAAATATTTTTTTAGTCTTATTTAAAAAAAAATTAAACAGTTAAGTTAAGGACTTAAGTTTTCAGTTGACGTCTCTATGTACCGTAAAATATTTAATTCAAGTCTGCTCGAAGCATAACTGAGGAGGTTAACTCCATGTTAGCGTGCTTACCTTTCCGGAATGTTTCACTACTTACATTTCTTTAAATTAAAAAAATACTTTATTAATATAATTTTCATGGTGATTTATTGTTACTTAAGCTAGAATGAAATACAAATTACATTAAAAAAATCTCTAAAGCAGTCAACGTATCTGTGACGTTCCCAACGTTGCGAAAGCCTTTTAAAAAAAAATCAATATTTTATTTTTTTATGTTTTGTTTTTTCTATACAATTAAATTATCCACTGACCAAATAAATGACGCAATAAGCTAATCATGAAAAAGCAACTTTTATTTTTAGACAATAAAATACGTAGAAAAGATTAGCAAAATAACCCGGTAGGAGGCTACGCATGGCTCCTACATGCACCATTAAACGATCGAGTAGGAGTCGAAATTAAGGAACACTTTTGCGGTAGCCAACTCGTCTTCGTACATTGCTGGATATAGGTAACTTAGCCCTAAATTTATAATACCTACACACATCTAGTTCCTGCCAGTCGCCCTTAGCAGATCGTAGCTTTATCTGCTAGGAGGGCGCTCCGCACTATAGTTGTTAAGACTAAGAGACTATTCGTCTATTTGAAGAATTATGTCGATAACTTTGGATTTTCAGATTTCTTCATATCCACCAGAGAAACTCTGAGCATAGCTCTCTCCATAGCTCTTGAGTAACTTTAAGGTTGTGAAGCAGATGGAATTCCAGTTTTCACATTTCGGTGTCGTAAGTACAGACATGACGCATTCGTCCTGGTGATATTGTTAATTGTTAGAAATAGATTTAATATTACCAACGTAAAAAGCTATAAAAGAACTAAATTATATTTTCTATTCAGAAGACCAACTTCTTAATACTAAATAGAAAAATTTTGTAATGAGTTTCTGGATAATTGCAATTTAAATTTATTTATGTCAAATACAAATTTATATTCCCGTTTCCTTCATTTGTCACTTCAATGTAAATTGTAAAGTTTGTGGTTTCATAATTTTCTGCTTTAAGTTCAAAATTAAATCTTAATTGCTTTCACTGAAATATTGAGGACCCTTTCTGCATTTCATTTTGGTCGTTGCTTATTGCTATCAACCTTATTTTCTTGTTTCTTATCACCGTGTTCCTTAATTATGATCATTATTATCATGCTAATCTATATTTAATTGCCTAAAACTTTAATCGGATTTTAACTGCCTAAAGTTTAACCTTGATGCAGATTCAGGAAATATTTTCATTCTGCGTTAGCTTTAAGATGAAGAAACTCCTATATATTATGCATCAATGCGCCGGCTTGAAAGGCTTATGCTACGAAAATATGGTTCACATCAACAGTCCAGTGGAAGATTAGAAACCACGACTTTATATCCTAAATGTAATCCTTATCAATTGAGCTATGGCTTCTTTAAGCCTTGGGCCAGCGGAACTCAACCGCTCACCGGACGAAGCGCGATAGCTAAGCTACCACTCAGATGCCGGTTTTCTGCAGGAGTGTGGTAGTTCCCCAGGTGAGCCGGCCCATTCATGCTACAGACAAATAATATGCCATTCTTGTCAAAGTATTCATCTGCAGCGTGGCTCTACCACTACAGTAATGGCAATACTCCTTAGTTTTGTGAAAGGCAAAGGCTTTGCAAAAAAATGTACACCTTACGAATATAAAATTATGCTTGCAAGGAAAGCATCCTAGCCGAGCACAATATGGCTGTTTTTTGAATATTGTATTTAACCCACTTATCTTGACCGAACTTGGACAGAGGGGCGTCCAAATTTTTACAGATAAGTCCATTCACAGAGGCTACTTTGGGTACAATGACATTTGAATAAACGTGTCACATAGACAACTTATCACCTCGATGGTTGTCCAACGACTGCCCGAGCTCCTGACTCAATAATCAAAACGCTGTTTTAATCCCACCACTCTCAATCCTTTCACTGGAAGTTGATTTAAGCAAAAGAAAACTACCTTTTATAAAATTATTACAAATGGTTCTTGCTTATTGCGTTGGTTCTTGCTAATATACGTTTTATTAGAACACCTGGCGCTGGTTTTCAGCAAGAACCAATGTGGTCAGATCGCTGACCACAGTGACATTTGTTGTTCCTGTAAAATTTACTCATATGGACTTACGAATGCTGATAACTAGGCCGACGATATCTAATTAATATCATATCAAAGTAACAGTCATTGCCGCAAGCCTTTGGTTTTCATCGAAGTATTATGTAATTAATTAGTTTGCTCAGAATTTTCGAAGACTGGCTATGTACTCGTATAAAGCTTATGACGGTCGCTTCTTCATAGGTAAAGTTGTTGAACATACATCTCATTTCCCCTTTCCTGATTTGAATTAAAGTTTGAACGGAAATTATGCTTAAAATTACATAACTGCCTTTGATCTTTTTATTCACTTTCAATGTAAGCGACTTATATATACTATACGTATATTACTAGATATGCAACATGTATATCCTTAGTTAAAAGAGGAAGGAAGTTCTTTGACAATAATTTCACGATAGGCAATATACTGAACAAAAGAAGATATAATAAAGAAATATGTTTCTCTAAATCTTGGTCCTTGATTAATTGTTTAATTAATTTTCTCTGTTACTATATGACCCGGTGAACTTTGTTTCACCTACAATTTATGTTCCCCTGTATTTATCTTCTCCTGGTATGTAAAAATATTAATATTATCCATAGAAAAACCAATAACGGTAAGGTGCCCGTTTTTTTGGAAAGAAGATTGATATATGTATGATCTTCAGCTTCAGCTTCAGCTTTTGAGTCTGGATGCCCCGCCATTCCGCTTAAGACAGTCGTGGTAGGTTAGTGCCATGAAGCAATTAAAATATTAACGGTGATCTAGTTTCATATTTCAGATAGGAAAATAACGCTGAAAGCATTGTACCGACGAATATCCGATGTGGGCAAATTGCCGGTTGGCGGAGGTCAGCTTCAACATGTTATAAAAATTTATTCAACCAGAATGGAGAGCACGCAACACACTGCATAAAACTAATGGCTTTTCTAAAAACCTCAGACGATAAATAAAAAAGTAAAATGAAAGGATTATATAGGTTTTAAGCCAAAATAAAAATATAAAAATCATTATTTTTCAATCACAACAGACAGCAGTAACAATTCGTGCTAAGCATTTTCGTATCAAAAGAAGTTTCAGGATTTTCTAACAAACATTATAAAATGGAAATAAAAAGGTGTTAATTATTATTTAAATAGATTTCATAATACATTAAAAATTAGAAAGAGAAATAAACAAGAATACTTATTGCTAAGCAGATGTACATTCGATGTTATTAAAAACTTATATAAATTCCAAAGAAACAAAGTCACACAGAGATAAATATTCGAGCTCTTTGACCACTTAATAAACTAAACATCGCATCGCGTTTAAAATATGCAGCAAATCATACATCAGTATATCGCAATATTGATAAAAACAATTAACTTATTACACGTTGAACGTTGCAGATTATTGGATTTTATAACATTTGTTATGTTTTTAATTGAATTGCTGATGTCTGAAATTCTGATTAATTACAAAAAGTAAATTATGTCTAGCCAATTGCCTATAATTGTCTGAGAGCTATTCAGTCGGATGTGAGGTGAGGTCAGATCTAACTTCAGAATTTACTGGAAAGATGCTGAAAATTTTTAGTTTGCCTTTACTTATAATCCATCAGTCTTTATTTAAACAAACCCGTATACTTTAATGGCTACAGGGTAAGAATACTTTTAATAGTTACTAGTCTTATTTGATAGGTTTAGGATTGATAGGCCAGGCAATAGCATATCAGTGTGAGTGTGCGAATATTTCATACGCTCAATTTATCTGTTAATTTTTTTTGTTTGTGTATGAGATGCATAGTATGTCTTATATTTTCCATAATAAAATTATCACAGAGTGCAAAAACATTCTAGATATGGAAATGAGAGAATTATTCTATAAGCAATATGATTCGCATAGTATAGGCTCAATAAAGAAAAAATAATTTAATAATAAAAGTTAGCACTGACACTGCATTACATAGTTTATCAGTTACCGTCGTTAGGTAGATCATTCGGCGCCATGCGGCCTCACAAACAAACCTATAAAAGTAGGGGTTAAAACCGCAGAGGTAATTTTCTTATCTATTTGCTGACTACAATAAGGTTGTAGATGCAGTGGATTGTGCGGAATGTGATTATAAAATGTACTGAAAGAAAAGATAAAATGGAGAATATTATTTTTTTTTCTATCAGGTGTTTGAATTCTTTTTTAATTACCAATACAGTTTAGTTTTAAAATCCTGTACTAAGTTTTTAACTCGTTGTATATATTGTAATTATATTAAAAAAATTTTATAACATAGATTATATTAAACTTCTTAGTTTTTAGCGGAAAAGAATCACAATTAGTTATGATTTATATATTTTTTTCTTTTTTTATGGTATAGGAAGGCAAACGAGCAGGCGTTTGACTTTTTACTTTTTACGCAGCAACTCCTAAACAATATTTTATGTTTTGATTGTAGGTTGAGTCGGAGAGAATTCTTAAATTCGTCTGTGAATAATTTCTTTGGTCACAAAATTTTAAAATGAAAAACGGGTAATGTCTATGATATGGGCAATAACAATCAATATTTGAGTAAGTTATTTATTATCATAGTAGAACCTGTGATGACAGGTAGCTGACACGGCGCCAAGTTTCTTCGCAAACAAACCGATAAACGTTATCCCCCTGCTGTAGAATCAGGAAAGACGCAATTCTTTACCCTACTTTTGATGTATGTCGCTGATATGTTTTCGAACTAATTCACTTACCTGAGTTTGTTAAGCAGTTACTGCACTTAAATTATACATGCGATGTAATTTCTCAACAAGATCCTTCTTGGGTTTTTGGCTCATCGTTGAAGGTCGTGATCGAGAAAATTTGCTTCCATTCCTGACGGTCCTCAGGTTATTCTATCGCGCATCCCGCGTTTCACTAATAAGATTTTTTAAGTGTTAAATATGTTTATAAAAAAATTGTGACATAAGAACATATAATATTTTACCTAGTTTATAAAATGAAATAAAATATAAGTACCTTAGTACGTGGTTAAATACCTTGGGAAAGTGAACAAGAAATAAAAACCCGTATTGAAATGGCTCGTAGCTCCTTCAACAAGAAGAAACGTGTCCTTTGTAATCGCAGCCTCAAACTTTCCTTGCGCATTAGAATGCTCCACTATTACATCTGGCCCGTTCTTCTATACGGACGAGGTTTGGACGCTTAAAGAAGACCTCAGAAAATGTATAGAGGCGTTCGAAATATAGGGATATAGACGGATGCTCGCTATAAGCTGGACTCAAAAGGACTTTTGCAGACCGGCAAAGGTAGAAAAGCTGCTTACCTGGGTCATATCATGAGACATGACTGGTAAAAATTGCTGCAACTGATCATGATGGGAAAAATCCCGAGCAAAAGACAAGTTGGTTGAAAAAGAATTGGCTACATAATATCAGGGAGTGGACCGGGATAGCGAGTGCTCCAGAACTGCTGCACCTCGCGAAGGAGGAGGAAAGTTGTGCTGAATTGGCTGCCAACCTTCGCAAGTCAAAGAGGCAACCTTAGAAGAAGAATAAAATGAAACTATTAATTGTAATCAAATTACGAAAGATTTATTAATAAATTATAATAAAATAAACTGTAAAAACAAAACAATTAATAGATGGTTTAAGTATATCAAACTTTTAGAATGATAGATACAGTGACGGCGACGTGGTTCGCCACCCGTCACGTCCTGATTCTCACGAGGGCGAGAAGCGACTAATAGAGACCCGTTTCGCTGCGATGAATGGTAGCGGATGGAGCTCTGTGGTCTCTACCAACCCCTTCGTGAATATATATATAAAAAATAGGCGTGAATATATATATATATATATATATATATATATATATATATATATATATATATATATATATATATATATATATATATATATATATATATATAAATAGGATGATACATCCCTAGTCACTTGTCCAATTGTCAGTGTGTACAGTATGCGACGAAAGTTTTTATAACTTTTCACGTATTGTTATGAATTGAATTATGTTTTAATGTATCTTAAAACATTACTTAAATTAATGAATAAGTATATTCTACATTTTTCTGCGGACCAGCGAAATTTTCTCGCGAACCTAGTAGTCCGTGAATGTTGAAAGTGGTAGTTTGGCGACTTTTGGACTAGAGGATAAATTTAAAAAAAAAGGCTTAATTACGTAATAGAATGCGTAGAATAGAATTTGAAGCAGCAATTGCTCAGTTGGCAAGGCTCGGACTTACGATTTGTACGTCGTGAGTTCGTATTCTTTATTGAACTATTGATGTGGATCATTTTCTAGCACATTTGACCATATTGATTTCTTTCATAGTTAGGGGTGTTGCTGTAATCTTTACGCTTGGAAAGTGGTTTGGGGATAATGGATTGATTTTTATTTTATTAGAAACTGTTGCTTATCTACTGGTAATTGCTCCCATAGTCACTACCCAGGGACTGCACAGGGATCGCTTCGCTTGGGATGAGGATAGATGTGTTGAATTGGCCGTCAATTTTTGCTATACGGAGAGGTACTCTAAGAAGAAGTCACTACGCACGGGATGAAAAAGGTTGGTTGGTTTTATGCCAGGAAGGCCACAGTAAAAATTAGAAAACAATGTTGTAAATACAAGTTTTGTAAAATTTTAAGTAGAACAATATTATAATTGTAAAACATGTCTTGTAAACACGACCAAATTTATAATATTTTATAATTTTAAATAAAATTTCATTCTTCAATACATGAATTTACAATTATTTAAAATGTATGTTTTCCTACTATTTCTAACTTTTCTATTAAAGTAATTTAAATAGGCAGTCTGGCGACCGCATAAAGGCTTGTATGGACGTGGTTTCTCAAAGCGTAACATGTGGCTTTCTTTGAACCTTAGTTACAAGTTTATATAAAATGAATGCTAACTAAGTTTTCAGCCGCTAAAAAATCTCCGTATATATTTTTATAAGACTGTTATAATTAAAATGGAAGCTTGGAATTACATTTTATTTACATCCAATTCAATTACAGATGTAGTGTGTTCATAAATTCATATACACATAGCTGAAATAGAAAATTATAATACACTCCTTTGCAAAATATTGGGCTTCTCTGATGAGTCTCGAATTAATCTGCATGGTGAGGAACGACGTCGGCGAGTGTTATGAAGATCAGGAACACGCTATGCTGATGTGTGTTTTGACGAAATCACCTCTTATGTTTGAGGATCTGTTATGTTTTGGGCGGGCGTAACTAGTAGCTATCGTAACGAGATAGTATTCATTGAAAATGGCTCACTAAATGCGCAAAGGTATATAACA
This sequence comes from Baronia brevicornis, assembly GCA_031353405.1. Lineage (NCBI taxonomy): Eukaryota > Metazoa > Arthropoda > Insecta > Lepidoptera > Papilionidae > Baronia > Baronia brevicornis. The sequence goes on from JASFAT010001585.1 coordinate 175,500, forward strand.
AGAATCCTTTGTCAAAATGCACAACCCGCATTGACTATAATCGGTGAAGATGCCATTTAGATGGATGATAATTCTTTGGCCCACCGTTTTGGCGAAGTAGATGTTTATTTGCAAGAGGACATACTAAAATTATTATCCATAGAAAAGCCACTGATTATAAGGTGCCCGTTTTCTTTGCAAAGGGGTTTATTTTGTTATATGTAGTTTCATCATCATGAGCATACGTCAGTCTACTGCTGAAAATAGGCCATGCCAAATATCACCAGATTATACCACAAATATTTATTTTATTTCGTGTCCATTATCTTATTATATAGTATACACATTATAATTAATGTCATTATATAGTATACACATTATAATTAATATTTGTATAACTTTGTTCCTGAATATAATAAAGAATATATCTATCTATCTATTTAACTGTCAGTTGGAAATATTCAGAATATAGACGATTTATCTATAACAGAAACTTTTTATAATTTGGCAGGAAAATTTACAGAACTATTTCAAGCTTTCGTTTATATTTTAAATTCAATGTATCCTTCTATTCCAGCTAGGAAATTTAAAGAGGCCCTATAAAATGAACGCGAGTAGAATTCTGCGGCAGCTGCTGAGATATCGTAAGATTTACTAGTTCAAAGACTTTGCGGGAAATAATAGCTGCAGAGGAATGTGCTGTATATCGTTAGAAGTGTACATTTTAAATTTAATTTTCTTTTATATATTACTGTAATAATTTAAAAAAAAAGCAAAGGAACATGCAGGTCATTTTAGTATCTGCAACGCAATAAGCGTTAAAAATGCGTTGCCAGCCTTTAAAAAACATACATTACACTCGATTCTTGAATACCCCAATATCATAATTCGATGGGAACACCACAAATTAAATGAAATGGTTGACATGTTTTACGAACTGTAAATACATTGTGACAAAAATTGCGGTTTAATGTCTTAATGGTGGATTAACAACCCTGGACGATTAGCGGTATCAATTGGTACGAATCACGCTTAGAATATGACGTAGGAGACATCGTGATTTAGTATTTTCTATTGAACTATTGATGTAAATTATTACATTAGTGTAGTTTGATTAAAAAGAATTATAATGATAATTAAAACTTTTTTACTCTTTTCCAAATAATAAGGTACAGCGATGATATCGCCAAGTCGAGCCAATTTGTGATTTTATGTATTATCAATTGTGTTGTTAGTTAAGTACTTGTGTTTTTCTTTTGGTGTTTCCCTTTTCGGTCTTTAAATATAACATTTCCGAATGTAATTTTTGTTTGTATCGTTTTTATTTGGAGGCTTGTATTGAATGTTAAAAACCTTTGGGACGTGTTGATAACTTTTGTGAGGGAATAAAATAGGTCAACAGATAAAGCCTGCCAGACAATTTCCGGGGCGTACCGGAAGGTAGTTTGGAAAAACGGATAACATGAAAATTCGATTCTAAGTCATGTTAATCGAATGCGAAAATCAGTTCTTTGCTAAATTTACAAAACTAAACTGTCTCTCCACTCTCTCTCTCCAGCTAAAAGCTTAGAAGTAGTAGCCTACATACTTCCCAAGTTTTTTTAATTGGAAATAATAAGAGGAAGCGTATCGCCTGATGGAAAACAATCATGCCGCTCATATTTTTTATTTGTGACAATTTACAAGTGAAGTTGGATGGAGCATAGTAGGTCGCACTAGGCGGACCCGTGCTGATGCGTGATGAGATCTTCCGATTCGGTCATCATTTAAATTTGGAATACATATATATACACATAAATAAGTCCATATATACATAACATATATATTTATACACATATCAATACTCATAAAATATTCATATCTATTCATATATAAACATAATAAAATAACATAATATAAGTGCCAGCAAGTGATGCTACTGCCCTGTAAAAACATGTCAATTTGGTTCTTATTAAGTAATTTTATCCATTTTTTACTTTGCCTTTTTTATTTCTATTTGTCTGGCCCAGAGATTATCTCGGAAAATTCGGTATATACTTTTACCATCCTCCCTTGCAGCTCGTGCGATACACTAAGACGAATTTAGTATATCTAATTTGTTGAAAATGACGGCGACGTGGTTCGCCACCCGTTACGTCCTGATTCTCACGAGGGCGAAATGTGACTAATGGAGAGCCAACCCCTGCGGGGATTGGTAAGAAATGTGTAGGCTTGTGTTTAGAAGATTCGGAAATACAGCGGTATTTTCGAATCTTCGAATTACCATTACTCTGTGGACTCAGTTACCTTCAGCGGAAGGTAAATTGGTCCACAGAGTAATGGTACGCAAAAAGAAGTTTCGGTAAAAACGCACCGTAACGGATTGTCATTCATCTTGATGGTAGGGTTGAAACTTAAATGTTGTCTAGCTAAACCGATTGCTTCGGGTATGCTTCTATGCAGAAATATTTGAAAGAAACTTCTCTCTACCCGCCAGTCAGTACTATATTTTCAAAAATGAGCTAGAAAACTCAATTCTTAAACCGTGTCGACACTGATTTGTGATAATCGAGTTTTAAAAATCTTCAAATTATATGGAATAAATAAATATATTAATAGAAGCAATTTATATACAAAAATATTTGTTTATATTATATAATAATATATTTACAGTGAATAGAAAATAGTAAGTAATTATGCTATTAATATATTGTTTATTGTAGTTCAAAGTTTTATAAAGTTTTATATTTAATTTTGCCGAAGTACATACGTTGCTTAGGTTCTAATGTCCTACAGAAGTTTAACAGAAGTTACTGAAGTCGTTAAACGTATTGGACTTATTTACTTCGTAGTTGGCTTTCCCACTAAACTTAACTTCAATTTACAGTGGTTTGTTCCTTATATGTACGGAATTACAAGAGTGTGCACTACATTTATGCACAGATATAAGAATGTATGTATATATATATATATATATATATATATATATATATATATATATAAAAAATAAACCTCCTTACATTTGATCTGTTAAAATATACTCGTACTCATAAAGGTGTCATAGATTTTTATAATTACAACCTTTTTTGTAGCAGAGGAAGTAAACGAGCATGCAGGTCACCTGGGGATAGGTGATCACTGCTGGCGGTCACCGGCCTTTTTCCAACACATATGATCATCTCTTGAATGCCCCTATGTCGTATCTACATGGGAACACCGCAGGTAATAAGTCGTTACATATTTGCACAGCTCGTGCCAGAAAACTGCGACCAAATTGCACGTTGGTAGGCGGCCAGCCATCCAGGTGATGGGGTTGGAAACTTTAATCTCTTAGTCATAGTAGCATGATTGGAACAGCTCGATAGGGGAAGTACCATATCTTTTAGAAAATAGGCTTGAATGGTTGCATTTTTCAACTGTTATCACTTTGTGCGCGGTGAGTGCATGGTTCCAGATGCCCAATTTTTGTTCCTTTTTTTTACTCCATTATTCCCTTTCAATTACTTAAAATTAAATTTAAATTAGGTAATGCATCCGCAGTGCATTTGGTGTTGTTCGTTGGCGGTGATAATTACTCACCATCAGGTGATCAATTTCTTTTTTGGCTACCTTTTCCATAAAATAATTAATCGAATTTTTGCATTCAAATCATAATTTATCTTTTTTCATAGATAAATTATAAAAATACGTTTGTTACGATCTATGGTCGTTCTTTACTGAAACACTACTAGTTTAATATTTAGCTGGTCGAACCACCTAAAGTGGGTCTTGGCTTCTGATACGAGACCACAATTCTTTTCTTCTTGTGTAGCTTCACACCCTTCCGAGGTGCCCAAGCTAACGAATCTTTTGCCTTTATTTCTCCGATGATGTTTGTATCTGTCACAAGATTTTCTATTTCAGCATTTTTCACTTGGTTTCTGCTTTGGACTGATAATATTTCGAAGAATTTTTTTTGCTACTGGAATTCTAATAGCTCAGTTGGTCGGGCTTGCGATCTGTATGTCGTGAATTCGTATCTTCTGTTGAACTGTTGATGTGAACCGTTTTCTAGCATAAACATTATATGCTTGGTTGTAACGGTTAACAAGAATTCTAGTAATATTAAAAAAGTTAAAAATAAAAGAAGTGAAAAATAATTTAGGCTAATTTTTATGTAGCGATAACTATAACAAAAATAGTAAAGCAAATATTTAAAATACAGCAGCGTATGAAAAATAAATTAAATATATAAGTCTTAAGAAAACAAGGTAAAATAGCTCATGTTTTAAGAATGCAGATTACAACAGTCAGCGTTTGTTGTAGATTAATATCTTAAATGGTGTTAACAGGAAACGTAGGGTGGGTAACGGGAGCTCGTTTGGGGACCTCATTATAAACACAAGTTGCGAGGATTCTTGCTAATGTTAATGTAACGTAAACATTGACATTTATTACTTTACCTTAAAACACATTTTTACTTTATTATATACTAATTACACTTCAAAATATTACTATGTTTATTTTATATTTTAATAATAATTATTATAATTTTCTTTATATTAGAATTTTAAACTTCATTATGTAATATTTATAAAAGTGTTTGTACATTTTGTATATAGTACGTATATATTTTTAATAAATTTACAATCGAAAAAGCATTTTTAGTAAGCGTGCTAAATGTGTTAATGCATTTGAAGCTATCCCGCACCCCGCAGAGCAACAAGGCTGAATAAGTTGGCATTATGAAATTTTCAAGTTTCTGTACATTTCATAAGGCAATTGAAATGCCGCTTTTTAATAATTCAGGCGCTGAGGAACCGCAAATGCAGTAGACCTCAAAAGAATCCTTGAAGAGATACCTACGAGGAGCACAAGTAAGCATATGGGCTGTGAGGAGGAGGCTAATAATGGCTGATATACGCAGTCGATGACCAGCACAGGCCTCCAAGTAACCCCATAAGCACCGGATTGCTCGATTGAGGTTCGCTAAAAATTCCCTATCATGGTAACTGGAGTAGCGTACTCTTCTCCGATGAGGCTTGAATTTGTCTGCATGGTGAGGACCCACGTCGACGAGTGTTACGAAGACCAGGAAACACTATACTGACGTGTGTTTTGAAGAAATCACCCCTTATGGTGGAGGATCTGTTGTTTTGGGCGGGCGTCTTCCGTCATCGTACAGAGATAGTATTCATTGAAAACGGCTCACTAAATGCGGAATATAACAGGAATCTTCTGACAAAATGTACAACCCGCACTGACTGTAATTGGTGAATATGCCATTTACATGGATGATGATAAAGACGTAAATGCTTATATGCAAAAGGACGGTATTCGTTGTTTGTACTGGCCAGCGCAGAGTGCCTACCTTAACCCTATTGAGCACGTCTGGGATATCCAAAAAACGATCTGTCCAACCACTTCCACAAAACATCAGGGAGCTTAAACGTGCCATCTCGGCTGAGTGGGAACATATTCCACAGGATACCATCAAAAGCCTGGTGGAAAGTATACCAAGACACGCCGTAATTGCTGCTAGGATAGGTCATACTTATAAGTATGACCTATCCTAGCAGCAGTTATAAGTACATATCATATTTTTATGTATCGTATTTATAAGTAGAAATTCGTGAGGTCATATGTTATTAATTTTTGTTTTTTTAATGTCTCTTTTTATTAAAATACCATAAAAATACTCGTACCCTTAATTTTACTATATCCACTGATTTCTGTTTACGTTGACTAAAACACCGATTTAAGTGTTAAAAAAAAATTAACAAACAAAATTCTAGTCATCTAAGCGAATGACATACTAAAAATATTAATATTATCCATTGAAAAGCCAATGACTGTAAAGTACCCGTTTTTTTTGCAAAGGAATTTATTTATAAGCCTAAAAACTATATGGTTTTTATTTAATTCTTTTACTGCATGGGAAATATAAAGTAATACACAAATATAAAGTATTTTAAAGTACTTAATACACATCATTTAATTTATGTATAATTAATACACAGGGCTTTTCGCAATGTTAGTAACAAACCAGGTCCAAAAATTATAAACACCAATTTCCATTTTCCAATATGCAGGTATCATGAATCGAAAAAGCACCGCTGAAGTGCTGTGGAAAGAAATTAAGCTCAATTTCTTCCTAGCTATTGTGGCACAGTTATTCAAAATAGACAACGAATCCAGAATGTATAGTGTGAGTAATAAATTGTTCATGGTAAACGTATTCTCAGTCTTGTGCTCGGTTCGACAAAAATGTCTATTTAAATGTAGATTGCTTTCGTTTGTACTTTCATTTGTTTTTGTCTAGTAAGCTTCCTTAGGGATATGACTGGAACAAGTTGGCGTTTTTGTGGGCGCACTACGCTAACGACTTTTGTAGACACTCACTTATGTATACTTATTGTAGGTATAAGAAGTTCATGTAGCACGCATAGGGATTTTTATTATGGTAAAAAAATGAATGTTATGTGCACATTTTATTAGTTAATACATACATATAGTCACGCTTGTCTCCCTGTAGGGTTAGGCAGAGACAACAGATCTCCATCCGCTACAATTCCGACACACCTTCCTTGCTCTCTTCACACTCATCCATCCTTCCTCTCACATTCATCGTAGCGAAACGGCTCTCCGTTCATCTCTTCTCACCCTCGTGGAAATCTGGACGTAACGGGTGGCGAATCACGTCGCCGTCATTTTTTAACGAATTAGGTATATTAAGATTCGTCATAGTGAATCCCACAAGCCGCAAGGGAGGATGGAGGTCAGCCCCAGTAGAGCCCCGCATGCTAAGTTAAGGAACTATAGTACCCGGGGAGCCCGATCCCGGGATGGTCGGCACGCTTGCAAAAGCCATGCACCTTTTGACCGTGGATTGGCGGGGAGGAAAAGAAAAGGATAGGGAAGAAACGAAAAAGGCAGGGGAAAAAAAGGATGGATTTAGACAGGATGATAGGGATATATATGATGCTGCCGCAACGGAAAACGAGGAGTGATACAGTAGTAGCTCGAGAGGCCGGAGTCGCGTATCCGTGTACCAATACTATAAATACCGGACAAGCGGCTAGGCAAAGATACTGCCTGACATATAGCATGTAATAAATGCAGCCTATAAAAATCAGGCATATAGTAAATGCGGCTTATAAAAATCAGGAAAAACGATATTAATGATTTTCGAGGTTTCTTTTTCTGTTTATTTTCGTTCAGAAGAATCTCATCGTCAAATGGTCGTAGAAGATTGATTGTTGGCGGACGGACGTTTTACAAATTAAATGTAATTTCTTATGTCGAAAAATAAAGAATTCGAATTTGAATTATAATAATCATAGTAGTCAATTAGAGTTAAACTTAAAAAAAAAGTAAAAATTCTGTAAAGTTAAACTTAAAAATAGTTAAGAAGAGATATTTGTAAAAATAAAAGTAATTTTGTCGAACTTTAAACCTGAACAGAATCTAAAAATTCCCTAAGCCTGTATCGGCAAGCGGCTTAGTTTAAATTGAAACGTATAGGAAAGGAACGAAATCCTTCCCTCACGTGTACAGTGTCGGTCTTCATATACTGAAAGTTAATTTAGCTTCATTAGACTGAAGCAAGAAATAAACATATAAACGTTATTTTACGTTTCTAAAGAAAATAAAATAAAAAAATTAATGGAACGGGCAACGGATCATTTGAAGGTAGGATTTTGCAGTGATAGAGCCACGCTGCAGAGGAATACTTTGTCAAGAATGGTATAATATTTGTCTGGGCTAGCATGAATGGGCTGGCTCGCCCGGGGAAGTACCACATTCCCGCAGAAAACCGGCGTCTGAGTGGTAGCTTACCTACCGCGCTTCGTACGGTGAGCGGCCGAGTTCCGGAGGCCCAACAACCACGCAAATCACGTAATACGTGAACCATGTAAATCAAAAAAATGCCATCTTTTTGATTTACGTGGTACAGTGTGGATATGAAAATACACATAACGCTTTTTTTTATTTGATAGAAAGGCAAACGAGCAGGCGTGTCACCTGATGGAAAGCAATTAAATCTGCTGTATCATAGGTATTGTAGAACGTTGCCGACCTTTGATAAATTAGTAGGATTGTCAAATGTTTAGCTTATAAGCCTTTAGTTGACGTTCAAATACGGTGACCTTTACTGCAAAATTCGAGAATTTTCAACTGAACAAGATATGTACACATACATGTCTTGAGTTTGTGCGAAAACACAGAAGGCACTTTATCATCCAAATCTTACTTTTTTACAATTCTTCTTCTTAGATTGACAGCTTATTTAGCACAACTATTTTGATCTTAAACAATGCAGAGTATTTTGTAAATAGCTAAGATGACCTTCTCCGACCAACCCGTCTTTGTCCATGAATTTTATGATGATTTTTTTGATTGCAACAATTTTTACACGTTATTATGTGATCCAAGCAAGCAACTTTTCTGCCTTAAATACTCTGCAAAGGTTATTTTTCCAATGTATCGATATTTTCAATTGGAGGACAATCCGAATGCAGTGTCTTCGGGATACATTTAAAATTGATTTTATATTGAAATTATACACGAATTACACTCCAGGGCCTCGAAAACTAAATTTATATTTTTAAAACAAATTTTAATTTTCCCGTCAACCATTCATTATTCATCAGCTTTGATGTCAGGTATCTAACCTCTAAACCATTAAACACTAATATCTCATAAAAAAAAAAACTCGTAACCCACATGCTCGTTTGCCTGCTCTAAAATAAAAAAAGTATTTTAGTTATTATTAAAATATAAAGAGGTAACAATTTTAATGATGTAATTAAAATATTATTGTCTTATATAGTTATAGTTCTTGCTGTCATTAAGCTGGTATGCTGCGGAAAATAAAATTTATTTACTGTTATGACTTCTCTAGATATAAAATTTTACCTCTGATAATAATTTTAAAGAACCCCTGCCTGAAATGATTATGGCCTTAGCTATTATTGCAATAACTGCAATAAAGTTTGTTAATGCTTTTCTGAAGGGTCGAAAGAGGGAGTGCAGTAGGGTTATTAGTTCTATATAATTGTGCTTGTCAAAGTGCAAGTTATCGATATTACATTTTATATCTTGTAACAGACTTCATATACTATTAAAAAACAGCTGAAGTGGGTAGTTAATTAAATTTTTGAAAGTACAAGTATAATTAAGAACATTATACTCGAGTAGAAGATTAGTGCAAAAGTGGAGACCATATCTAAGCAAATGTAATGTCCAGCTGGTAGAGCCTGGATGCATATAGCCGAAGATGAGCTTAGGTAGCGCATCTTGTGGAAGCCTATTTGTACAGTAGCCTCTCGTTTTATAATGATGATATTGTTTTCCATTTACTACTAATTATGTGAAAAAATCATTGCCAATTGAAACAATTTTTTATTGGAGAATACTTTAGCGTATTATAAAATAACGTTGCATTTTATTTTGTATATGAACGTGGAATTTCTTTTATTGCGCTGTTACGTCGTGTTCAAAAAAATTAAATTGATTTGCTATTGTATCTTCTTATTATACTTTAACGTTTTAAAAAAACAAATGACCTTTCTCCAACTAGTCATTTCATAACTGTAGAAGAAAACATATTACATTTTATTATTGTATTAACTTTGCAGTCGGAAAAAAGTCATGTATTGAAAAGAAAAAAGAGAAAACCTCTTGAATTATATACATTTAAGACCCTTTTCATTCTACCCTTGGAATTACCTTCGCATGAAAAAAGCTACTAAATCTAGGTTCTACTTATATATAATAATGAATAGCAGAAATCTCTGTATGTGAAAATGTAAAAAATATTTTACTAAGTCTGTCTTATAAATTACGTTGGGCTTTATAATTTTAAAATTTACTACGCCGAATTCTGTAACTTTTTATTATGACAATTTTCTATATCTATTTTAAGAGCACCTGCTTATTTTAATTAGGTTTTAGACAACCCAAATCGCGCAATAACGAAGTATGATAGGGCTGAAATCAAATCATATTATTTCCTGTCTAAATTTTTAAATAAATTCTTCATGCACATGTAATGATTTTTGTAGTTTTTAGATTGCGCTGGTATACTTCTTTTGAAGGATATTTCTTTTAAAATATTCAAACAATAGAAAAATCTAGTACAAAAGGATCGGAAACGAGACGTCAGTATTATTTTCGGAGTCTTTTGTAATAATTGTTGAAAGTGTATTCAGTTGTGAATGAACGATTGTTATCTTTGAAATATAGTTTGAAAGAAATCTATGTAGAGAACAGACTATTAAAAAATATTGTTTTTTTTTAAAAGTATTGAATCCGCTAGAACAAATAACTTTGATTTTTAATTTTGTGGATTTCGATTAAAACTTCATGAGATTTTTGTATATTTTGTATATACGTAATGAGAAAGACAATATAATTAATATAATAATTTGTAATATTTTGATTTTTTTTGAATCATTTGAACCTAAGGAAAAATTGTAAAATCAATGTATTAGTCTAGTACGGTAGTGTTTATAGAAGTATTTATTTCGTTCTTCTTTCGGCGCTACAAACCATTGTGGGTTTTGTAATCCTTGAGGATTCTCCTCCATTTTGCTGTTTCTACCTCCCGGTGTTAAACTCACACATTTCTTATTCTTTTAGATTTAATTCTATTTTATTAATTAATATATTCTGTTAAAAGTTAAATTAACTTATAATAAATACCTTCATGAAATGAAATAAATGTGTGTATCGTGATTTTTTAACTTAGATGTAAAAGTCCACAGCAAGTTTTGGTAGAATTACAGCCATTTTATCAAGATGTAATGTGACAAGCAGAATAGATTTTACTGGAAATACTTGGAATATACTTAAGACAAAATATTTTTGGATCGAGTCAAGCATGGAAATATTAATAACGGGCCAGTGAGATTTAAAGAGGCGTTTTATTATTCACTGTTGTGAGGCACCTACCTGCACGAGTCGGATAAATGATGCGGAACAGAATAGGGTTAGGCGTGAATGTGATCAAAAAGTACAACTCATGGTAATGAGATATTCGATATTAGATAAAATAAATTACATTTACGTTATATAAAATAATTTTATTAAATTAAGCCTCTATTAAATTTATTAATATCGATCATGTTATGGTATGAATAAAAGATAGGAGGAGAGAAAAAATAACAACATTTTTCTCTTCTATAATAGACAGACATTCTCAAATTTTATTTAAAGATTCGAAAACGAATTTTTGTTTCAAACCTTAAGTATCGACCGTGATCTAAATCCTAAACTCACAAATCAGGTTTATTAAAAAAGAAAACACTACACTAATTTTTAGTATTATGCACTAGCCTTCATTAATTTGAAGATCAGTGTGCAATATATCTATTGCTGACGATAAATTTTTCTCCAGACGCATCACTTACGCAGATTCTAGCACGGTCTTGTTCAAATAATCGCACGACATGGTGTTGTATAGTAGAGAAAAATCCCATACATCCTTTACCATGATGCGTTGAAGATTGTTCCAATGATTATTTATCGCATATCTTTAATTTGTACTTTTGATTGAAGAACTTAAGAGGTTGATTTTTATTAGAAATTAATTTATATTGATTCGCAATATCATAAAAATTATATTTGTAAATATATATATATATATATATATATATATATATATATATATATATATATATATATATATATATATATATATATGGTCGCTTCTCGCCCTCGTGAGAATCAGGACGTGATGGGTGGCGAACCACGTCGCCATAGTACCCGGGGGAGCCTGATCCCGGGACGGTCGGCACGCTTACGACTAAGTTCGCCCTTAGCCATGCATCCTTTGACACGGCCGACCGTGGCAAAAAAAAATATTTGTAAAAAACGTGTTTATTTAAAATACTAATAATTGAATAAAACGGCGAACATATTGCGCGTAAAGTGATTATAAATATTGTACATCGCGCCATTACGTCACCGATGTGATGTTACAAATTGAAATTATTACGAGTATGACGTAATTAAACGGTGGATCATTTATGTTTATTGTGTATATTTCCATTCAATTTGTAATATTATAAATATTTTTTTACGAAATAGGACAACGAGCAAACGTGTTATCTATGGTAAGTCCAACACAAGCGCGCTCGCTCATGAACATCTGCGATACTAATTCTCCAACTCTGTGAGCGAGTTAATGCATTCTTTCTCATAAGAACTTTACGAGTAAATACATGTTTGCACGGAGGAGTGTGAGATTTGACATAGATTCTAATCTCACACTCCTCCGTGCACGCATTGTATTTAGAAAGGGATATAAACTTTTTTCAGCGTGTTTTTTCTTATATGGATAAACAATAATTAAACATTGTACAAACATGACATTAATTGTCACTCGGTGCGACTCTTCAAACTTTTATTGGTGCAATTAAAGTGGATTTCCATTTTATGTACATATCGTTCGTTTTCCTTTAAAGAGGCATTCGAAAATAAATAACTGCCTCGGTAATGACCCTTCACAATATCTTTCTCGAGACATCGTTTAATTTAAGTGCCACATTAATGAATAATTGCTCTTAAACAATTAACGATGAAGGTTCCTTTGTTGTATGGCCTATAAATTTCAGTACTGACACTAACTGCCTTGAGTACAAAAACATTCGCTCGGATACATCCAACACTCAAGCTCAAATGTTGATATGACTGTCGTTTTTTTTTCTTATTAGTTCCCTCAATCCTTAGGATCTTTATGTGGATGGTAGATAGTGCTGTTGCCTTGGCGCAAATTGTTCGATGGCATTCGTCTGTCACATGTGTCGCTCTCACGGCTTTCTGTCCCACTGCTGAGCACGAGCCTCCCCATTTCTGGAGGAACAGATGTTGTCCAACGCTTGTCCAATGTGGATTGGCGGGGTTATCAGACTTGGAATAAATATTTGTAGGCCATACCTACATATATTTATTCCGATGCGGGGATCGATACCCCGACCGTGGCCCAATGGACGGGGTGCCCCGTCACTGAGCCAATCGGTCCTCTTCATTGGTTTTATTTTTATTATTCCATAGTTATATCTAATCGTCACATTTTTGTAGAGTTTTGGGAATATAGTAGAAATGCAGCTGCAGGGGGTCTGGAACCAGCTAAATTTTGAAAGTGATCTATGAGAAAAAAGTCTGGGAACCTCTGCTTTAAAGCAACATGTTAATTATAAAAATAAAGAAAAATGGTCTTTATATAGCCCGTATAAGTTTTAGTTACGACAGTTTTCTCAATTTTTGAAAAGGTTTAAATTAAACAAGTTACAGTACCTACTAAGGTAGCCGGCTCAGGGAATACGTTTGGCTAACACCCGTACCTTTATTAAGAGCATCTGAAACAGTAAGTTGAAGGTTTCCACAGAAACTTCCTGAAAGCAAGCTGAATAACGGATGCCTAATGAAGGCAGGCTACTAACGAGCGCCGTAATTAATTCTTGACGTGTGTGGTGCCACTCGTAAAGATATCCAAATTATTGTATAGAAAATCGTTTCGCCCGGAAATGTATTTAAAGGCGTTGTTATAAAGGCACTTAACATTTGTGCATAGCAATAAGATAATTGTCATCTTATTGCTATGCTCAAATATTATGTGTCTTGTTAATTCTAAATTCATTTAGAATTAAAATGAAGGTTTAAAAATAATTTAGATTTAAAATAAAGATTTAGAATTAAACATTTAGAATTAAAATAAAGGTTTAAAATTAATTATTTTAAAAACCTTTATTTTAATTCTAAATGAATGAATGAAATAGACTGACTTTTTTGAACAATCTAAGGTTAAGAACATAATACTAATATACTACGATATACTCGTAGATGACGCTGTGGTGAAGTTTCACATTCAAAATCAAGAGTTGCAGGTTCGAATCTTTATCAGAATAAATATTTGTATTTTTTTTTCACACGCCATATTTGTACAGCTAAGCACGTCGATCGTTGTCGGTATATTTGTATAGCTTAGAGTTATTTATTCAGGGTCTGAACGTTTTTTCTTGTTATATGTGTGTTTTTATTGCACACACGAAAGAACAAAACTGTAGTATAGGAGTATGAGGATATAATAATTTATTATTTTTTATATTAAAACCAAAAGTAATTTTGACATTTCCACAGATGAAGGAAGTATTTATGTACAAAAATACATTGAGTGTCTTCGTAGCACTTGAAGGGGAAGTTTTATAAACAAAATTACTATAATACGCCATTTAAAATCTTCAGTGTCTCCATATTTACGGCATTTAGTCTTCGTATTTAGTAGCGAAATTAGCGCTTTCAGAGTTAAGAGTCACGTGTTTGATTTCCAAATCGGGATAATTAGTATATCTGTGGCTTATAGGTATTTATTTTGAGTCTGGTTGCCTTGCTAATCTGCCGGACGAGCGAAGTAGCATAATAAGGCGACTTTTCCTTTAGAAATGGGAAGGCTCCGTACCCAGCAATGGGATATCTATGAGCTGTATTTATATGTCGTACTATGTTACGATTGCAAGTCTGTACCACAGTTTGCTTAAAGACCGGAGAACATAAGAAACGTTTTAAAGAAAATTAAAACGGTTAAGTGAATTTAAATCTGCAGCGGAGTTGGGTAAACAAAATAAAACGTTACTCAGTAAACAAGCAATCAGTAGCCTTTCTAAATTAATTTTCTAGCTTCACAGCTGAACGTGTTACTAAAGAACTTTCAAATGTAAGGTAGGTAGGTACTTAATTTGTTGACTGTTAGTTTTAAATGCATAGAATAAATATTGAGTTTTTTTTTATGGGATAGGAAGGCAAACGAGCAGGCGTGTAACCTGATGCAAAGCAATCAACGCCGCCCATAGACTTCCGCAGCGCCATAGGCAGTACGGAAGCATTGCCCACCTTTTAGGAAAGTGTCATTATGGGAGTGGTAATGGGAGGGAGAGGGTGTTGGGCCTCCGGAACTCGGTCGCTCACCGTACGAAGCGCGTCTGAGTGGCTCTCAGACGCTGGTTTTCAATGGGAATGTAGTACTTCCCCGGACGAGCCGGCCTATTTTTGCTTTGCCATTTTTGACAAAGTGTTCGTCTGCAGCGTGGCTCTACCAATATTAAATGTATATATATATATATATATATATATATATATATATATATATATATATATATATATATATATATATATATATATATATATATATATATATATATATATATATATATAGTATGTTTTTAAAATATTGAGATAAATATTGAAGATGTAATTGTAATTTTTCATTTATACAGTTTGTTGTTTGTTTGTAACTCATTCTCATATTTTATATAGAACTGCTTTTATAGTCTTATATATCTCTTATACTTGTATATCCGAATGAAGAAGGGAAATTAATAATTGATGAAATAATATTCAATCGATCAATATCACGAAAGTGTTTGGTAAGATCTAAATATAGAATGGAAAAAGGTACAACTCCTGATTTAGAAAGAAAATATAATGAAAGTGTAAATATAACATACATACACATATACATTTAGTCACGCCTGTCTCCCTGTAGGGTTAGGCAGAGACCTCAGATATCCATCCGCTACGATTCCGACACACCTTCCTTGCTTCCTTCACACTCATCCATCCTTCCTCCCACATTCATCGTAGCGAAACGGCTCTCGGTTCGTCGCTTCTCGCCTTTGTGGGAATCAGTACGTGACGGGTGGCGAATCACGTCGCTGTTATTTTTTAACGAATTAGGTATATTAAAATTCGTCACAGTGAATCCCACAAGCCACAAGGGAGGATGGAGGTCAGCCCCAGCAGAGCCCTGCATGCTGAGGTAAGGCACTATAGTACCGGGGGGAGCCCGAACCCGGGACGGTCGGCACGCTTGCGACTAAGCTCGCCCATTGTACTAAAGAGTATGTTGTCTGTGGTGAGGCGTGGCCTCGACATAACACTTTGTGAACAAGTGTATTAATTAATAAAGTCATATGAAACATATATGGATTGTGATCATTAAAATTACACCCATAGCCACGCATCTTTTGGAACGGCAGACCGTGGGTTGGGCGGAGAGGAAGGGAAAAGGATAGAGAAGAAAGAAAAAGCAGGGGAAGGAAAAGATGTAATGTAAGAATACCGCAACGGAAGACGAGGAGTGATACGGTAGTAACTCGGGAGGCCAGGGTCGCGTACCCGTGTACTCATACCATAAATACTGGTTAAGCGGCTAAGCAAAGTTACTCCCTGGCTGAAATATAACATCATTAATAATAACACTTTCAGAGTTATTGACACGTAATACTACATGATTCCTTTCAGAGTAGCAAACAACGTAACACAAAAGAGGCTTTTGATAGACGGGGTTCATTATTTATTTTCTGGTTGTGAGCACATTGCTGTATTGATAAGCGAGTAATGTACAACCATTTTTTTGTTCATAAAATACACTAATCATGTCGGATCGATGTGTTTGAAATAACCAGAAAAACTATCTTTCAAAATTATGCTGTTCCCACAATCTGCCTTCAGCAGTAGCGATTCAATACCGTGCGTTTTTCCCGAAACTTTGTACTTCGAGTTATCATTAGCGGTATATGCCAACATTGAAACTTAAAAAAAAACAAGCTAACATAGTTTCCAAAGGTCGGTAAAGCTTCAGCAATATCCATGGAGTTATAGATGTCTAAAAGCGGTGTTGGTTGCTTTCTATTAGGCGACACATTTGTTTGCCTTTCAATCTCATTATAAAAAGTCAAAAAATTGATTATAATATTGCAATAAATATAAGTTAGATAGTTTTATATATGTTCTGAGGTTAAATAGACGCTCGTTTCTAGTGTGCACTAGAACGCTTAGTTGGAATACTACGTGAAAACTCTGTGAAATTGAATGGAAATAATACAAGAACCTTAAAATGTATCGCTTTGAAAGATTTGTTTTTAAAAAATTTCGTGATTTTCTGACATTAATTACACGTTGTAGTTATATTAAGATTTACGTTGCCAGGCTAGGCTTTACCCCAAAAAAAGGTGTTCTCTATACCCAGTGCGAAGGGTTGTTTTGTTTCTGGGCAGGGTTGAAGGTTATTACTTTCTCTTCTCATTCATCACATGGTTTACATAATATTTATTTATTTAGGCTTTAATACTTAAAAGGTGCGTAAGATGGATTTAAAGCCAAAAGTCATTTTCTACCGATCCACCTTCAGGCAAAATGGAAAATATATATCCTAGATAGTGTAGTGAAAAATAAATAAATAAAGTATCTAATATAAACATAATAATACATATAATAACACATTATGAGATTAATAAGTCAAACGATTTTTTAAGGAAACGGTTCACCTGATGGTTAGCAAGAATGTCTTCTGTTAACATTCGCAGCACGATGGATATTATGTACAGATGCGTTGCCTATTTTATAGAGGAAGTAATGGGAGGGAAGAAAGAAATAAAGGAAGGGAAAAAGAAATGGGCCTTTGGATTCCTGCACACGACAAGCGCAAAGACAGTAAATTTGTTTTCATTTGTCGCTCATATTCTGGTATCCACGACCACCAAAAGATTAGCTCCAATAGAAATAGCTCTACAGTTACTGTCTTAAGTTTCAAAAAGCGAATAAGTCGTATTTTTATATAATATAATCATGTTTTTTTAGTTTTATGAATAATTTCAGTTTTGGGCACAGATTAAAGTCATCTATGATTAATTTTTTTATTAATAAATTTCACGTTTTGAAGTATGCTACTACATACTCCAAAACGTGAAATTTAGTATTATAATATATGTGTATTAATAAAAAAAAAAACATAATTTCCATGAGTGTATCCATTTCAATTTATAATATAGTTATTTTTAAGATGAAAGACATTCATATTTTTCTTGATACTTGTAGAACAGAAAACATGTAAAATGTAAAACAGAAACTATTTCTAACAATTTATAATCCAATAGCTTAGCTATTTTGAAATGGGAATGAAATTTTCTTATTTGTATATTTGTGCAATAAAATGAAATATGAAGACAACCCCTATATAATTTTATGAGAGACGCATTTTTGATTCAATCGCAATTGCAACAACAGTGTAAGCAATATGACGACGGGACAGGACTGACAAAATAGATTCGCTCTAACACCTTTTGATAGACTACATATTTGAATGCTGTGCTAAAATGCATTTGCTGCCTTTGTTTCGATCTGGTGTTCAATAGCTTTTTCCTATTTTTTCAGATAAATTATAATTAAAAGGAATAGACTCTCATCTGCTGCATTTGACTGGATACTATCCAGTGAGATGCAGCATTCGTTTACTAGGGTTGTTGGCTCTCCAACAAATGTGACCAGCATTTGCATTGACACTTCCAATTACTAACCCAAAAAGCTATTTATAGATTAAGGGCCTAAACAGGTGAAGCGCCGTGTCCGCGCGGGCCGGCCGCAAAAACAGCGGCCGCGACTCCATCACTTTGGGCATTATATGAAGCGGCCGCGGGACGGTATTAAACAGGTACAAACTCGCAAAGTGACCAACCCGCTGTTCATATACATACTTGGATATGTAAATGTTTCGTGTAATCTCACTGTATAGCGGACGCGGATTTGTTTGCGCGAACGCATATAAATAGGCCCTTAAATACACCAATATGATATGTTAAAGTAAAAAATAAAATGCTCAGCTTTTTAAATTTGTTTTTTAATTTTGTATAATGTTTTTTATGCAACATATAAAAGTTACCATATTATTAGTTACACTATAAAATACACCATAAAATAAAGTGTTAAGTTTATAATATGGTGAAATATACAAATTAGATTGTGCACCTGTACATGTATGTACATAACTCGGCATTGAAATGACACCAATGGCTGCTAATTATTCGACCGTCGGTGTGAAAGACATTTGCATTCTAAATAAGCTCATACACGTGAACCACAGAATTAAACGTCTAAATCCATTTGAATACAACTGTAATATAAAGTCAATTTTGCGAAATTTTCAATATAAGTTCTATAATCGAATTAAAAACTAGTGATGTAACGATTACCGACTTGATCAATCCGATATCGATCACTAGTATCTATCCATAGTGATTATGATGCTTATAACTTTATCTAAAAAAATGTCAAAAGAACTCTAGAAAAATTAGTTGTCTAAAATATCTTGGATATCTTGACAACCTAATTGGCTTAGCGGCAAAGCTACTGCTACGGGGTCAATGGTTGCGGTTTTGTTTTTCACACTGTGATACTACATATACTTATGGCCTACAGGTATTTATTATGAGTATGGGTGCCAGGGTCAGGGTCATTGACTCTCCATAAGTCGGGTATAAAAAGGTAAATATTATAAAGCATATAATATACAGTAAATATATACTATTAGAGTCATGTTTGTTTATACAGCTCTAGCTGTTATGTACGTTACATAATTATAATATAAAATATAGATTTTATTCAAATATTTTGTAAAATGTGATATTACAAAGTTAAATGTAAAAATTGCAAGATAACTGTCGAAGCTGGGAAAAATATAACCGTTTTATGATAAAAACTAGTTTAGGTGAAACGTATATTTACTTTGAAAAAAAAACTTCTAAACTTAAAAAAAGTATTTTAACATTTATTATTTTTCGGTTTTGAACTATACTGAACACAAGTCAAAAATACTGGTTAATGCCATTAAGGACATTAAAATTTTTACATATCAAAGATGAAATTAAATTCTATCTTCACATTGTGACAGAGAAAAGAATGAAGAATGTGTTCAATAAAATGTGCAATATAAAAGCAAAATAAATGGCAACATTTTTCCCGCGCTCGTGAAATTTGCATTTTTAAACACTGCACTTTCATGCTGGAAGCGGAATACATTGCGGCATATTCTCTAAGCACTCCAAATATACGGATAGTTATATTTTTTAGTTTATTATTACTAAATTATTTGTTCTTCCAATAGCTGTTAATTAAAAATGATTTTTGCTTCCTCTGACCACCAATATATTATAAAGTTCTTAAAATTAATTTATACGTAGAATAATATTTTGAATGTATTTATAGTTTATTTATTTTCAAGATTGAATCTTAAGTAATAATCAGCTACCACGATAAGCTGTTTTGTGATAGACCTCCTCTAGTTTCTTTTCTCCATTACCCATACCATACCCGTAATTTTGTTAATCGCAATTATATATATATATATATATATATATATATATATATATATATATATATATATATATATATATATATATATATATATATTATAGTTTTTGTTGTTAATCACGACTATCAAAATAAACATATTTTATACATATAGTTCCACCATATGGTTAAAGCTAATCTAATGCTTAGCATTTTCTTCATTTACAGTCCTGTAACGTACCGTCATTATGGCCTCAATCGGCATTTAAAATACCGTTTAAGTGCACATTTACTATGTGCGAGGGTGCCGGTTACCCCGCGCATTAAATTTATTTGTGACGTTCATTAGTAGCTTGTTTCCATTCAGTGCTCGTCGCACCACCGACTTAATCCAAGCTTTTTACTACTACGGTTCATTGTATCACGTATTCATTAGTAACTACTGAATGGTTTTACGATGATCAGATGTTGAACCTAATTACGCTTTGCTCAATGAAGTTAATAATATTAAGGTTGTCTGGAAAGTTCGTGCTGGAAGGGAAAATTAAAACGTAGAAGATGTACATTTTAGCATTATCAACGTTATCAACATCCCATCGTAGCCCACTGCTGGACATAAGCCATCAAGATACGCCATCTAGATCTTTCTTCTAAATGCATCCAGTTCCTGCCAACTACCCTGCATAGATCGTCGCTCCATTTGGACGAGGTTGTGTTCCGTAAAACGTTTGCTAAAACCTGCACTCCAATTTTAGTAAAAATACATACTTGAAAAATTTGTTTTTCAGATTCTAATATTTTTCAGCCAACAATTTTTCTTTTTATAACTTTTTTATTTCACAAGAATAATTAAGCCATTTGACCTCAAGCTAATTTTTTTTTAAATCGGCTTTTCCTCTACTAGTAATTTATATCAGAAACATTGTATATAAATTGGTTATTCCTTTTATATTGTCATAATAATTATTAATTTTATGCTTCAATAATAAATCAATAATTTTATTATTAATTTAAATTAAATTATATAATTAATATTTTGGTGTAAGAATAAAATTGATAATTAATTAATTAAGTATTTGAACGCCCATTTGTCCAAGTTAGGTTTAGGTAAGTGGACTAAATTCAAAATTAAAAAGTAGCTATATTGTGCACGGTTAGGATTGTTAGAAGATTCCTCTCTTTGGATGGCCAAATCCATCGTTGGCACGGTTTATCCCGCCATTAACCATTTTTATATTGATTATTTTTATATAAATAATTTTATTATGAAGAGAGAAATATGTAAATAAATAACAAAATACAATAAGCTTTTCTTGGATGTCTAATCTTGGATTGGTTTATCTCGTCACGAAGGATCAATAACTCAAATTATAATATTATTTTTAAAGTGTTTGTAAAAACAAACACTTTAAAAATATTTTTATAATATTTTTAGTAAGAGAGAATTTTATAAATAAATGTGAATAATAAATGAATAATATGGATGAAAGACCTTATTAAAGAATTTATTTTATGAGGCCTTGTTAATTGATAAGAAGTTTGTAATAGAGTTTGAATTCCTATATGAACCCGTGTTCTAAGTATACAAGTGTTGTAATTACACGTCTTTGGAAGATATGATAAGTCTGTTTCTACACACAATAGATGATACATTAAACGCGCTTTGTCGCTGAAGCAATTTATCCTCAGAAAGTAATAATGAAATTCGTCAATCAAAAGCTCCTTTTGTACCCTTACATAACGTGCTGTAGATTAAAACACGTTATCAAAATTTCTTGTAAATAAGGGGACGTTTATTGAGAAAGTTTGCATAACGTGACATAATTTTTCCACAAATAAACCGAATATATCGACGTAAATGCGAAAACGCTGTAAATGACACAGAATTTTTTTATCGCATTTTCGGGTCAGAGAAAAAATACTGCGTCTAATGCTCTGAGTCTCACAGCTCTATGACCAATAGTGATTAGATCAGAGTAGTTTTTTTGACTCTAGTTGTATTCATTTTGTTGTTTACTACGTTTTCGCTTTTTTGTTTAGAAAATACTATAACATAATAATGAAACTATATTTTTTTTTATATATTCACGCCGATCGCCCGCAGGGATTGGCAGAGACCACAGAGCTCCATCCGCTACCATTCATCGCAACGAAACGGCTCTTCATTAGTCGCTTTTCGCCCTCGTGAATGAAACACTCTGGTGTAATGTCTTGGTTCATTTTATTTTTTGTTTCACCTACACGTTATATCTCATTATAGTGTAAATTAAAAGAGGATTTTATTTGGCATACAGTTCTTTATCGAATAAGAAGGTAAATGAGTAAGCGACTCGTTTGATGCAAAGCAATCAACGCTGCCCGTAGATAACAACATCAGAGATAATGCAGAAACGTTGCCGGCTTTTGAGGCAAGCATAAGTTTATGTTCTAAAAATCTAAATATAGTTCTGCTACGAAATGTTGCTGAAGATTCTGGCTGGTTTCATAGAGTGTACTACCACACGTGGAGAGAAGTTTTGAGAGAAACGTGCGCACCTTACCAGAACGCCACTCGTTCAGATGATAAGTTTGGACTTTTTCTTATTGGCGATTCGTGTGGAGGGGGAGTTTTTTCTCTGTTTGTTTTCAATTCAGAACAACCTTATTATGAAATAGTGGTAAAAGTTAACATACTGATGTTTAACAATGAAATAAAATTTCTGATTTCGAAAAATAAAGAATTTTAACTTGACTAAATACAGAATAATTTGTGCTGGTTTTGATTAATTGAGTTATTAACGGAAATAGTACTTTGCGGAAATCCATTACTATGTGGACAGTTAGAACTTTTACTTACCTAAGATTCGCGACACGCTAACAAAAACAGAAACATAATAATGGGTGTTTTCTACTGGAAGAAGTGGATTTATGGGGAATTTAAACTAAATCTTACCCAAAAAAAAAAAACGCCCGTTAGCAACGCTCCACTTCCCAACCACTATCAACAACACCAAACACACACCACCACTTTTCCACACTGCACACGACACGTGTTTCGCCTCAACACGTGGCATATAGGTATAGTAGACTCTACGGAAGGCAACCGATAAGTATTAAGTTTAGTGTTAAAAACGGCTATTATATGAGTCACGCTATTTCGGAGTAATGGACATTAACCCATCACCCTTGTTAGCGGCGGATTGGCGGTGCAATCCAGAATCGTAATGAATATCTGTAGGCTATATATATATTTATCTCCATGTTTTGTTGGTATAACGAGGAAATTTTCATTTTTATTGTTTTATTCAAAATTTGAATACAATAAAATAATATTGTTTTGATTCAGGTTTAACAGCTGAGACCGCCAAATAGCCTTGAATAATTAAGCTCGGGAGTCGAATGCTGTTTTAGGACGTGAGAATGAATAATTCAGTTGAGTGTGGGGAATGAATTTCATTGTTTACGGGGTGGTGAAATTATGGTAATATATTATATAAACAACTGTAAAAATATATAAGATTAATGAAAAATATATTGCAACCGTGTAATGTCAACTCAAACAAAAATAAATAGAGTAAGTCTTTAAATAATTCTTCGATATGATATTCGATGATATGTCTGCATTAAAAGCAGTTTTCAACTGTAAATGAATGTACAGTACAATAGTACAAAATGTCCTCATAAGGTCGACTTCCATTACAAGCAATAATATAATAATTGTCCAATTATAATTGTTTTTTTTTTATGTCGATTGTTTTGGTTAATAAAACGTTAACAAAAAGTAAAACTAAAAATATCTCTCAGGACTTAAAAACAATAAAATCGTTTAATCATGTTCAGAAATAGATATGTGTATATATTTAAATGTCATAGCTGCGATGTTAATTCTTATTATTCACAGTAATTGGTTTTGAATCTTTATATGTTTTAACGCACAGTAAAATGCAATGTAAAGTAAAAATCAAAAGCAGAGTAAAATTAAGGATAAATTAATTGAGAAAACGCAAAATAAACCCTGTTGGACATACATAATTTTATGAAAATACGCAGAATAATGTACACCAGCTATTTCAAAGTCTGTTAACTGTCTACTTTCACAGACAATGAAGCCCGGGCGAGGTGAGCTTTCTAAATATGTTGTGAGAATTTCTTAAATGTATTGGACTCAGATCCAATATATATATATATATATATATATATATATATATATATATATATATATATATATATATATATATATATATATATATATATATATATATATATATATATATATATATATATATATATATATATATATATATATATATATATATATTGGTTTTTCATATCCTATTATTAGATAGCTCATAAAATATATATTCTGTCAAACCAAAGGTTGACTGGCTGGGAATGCCTTGCAGCATTGTTTTTTTTATGGCATAGGAAGGCAAACGCGCAGGCGTGTCACCTGATGGAAAGCAACCAACGCCGCCCATAGACATCCGCAATGCCATAGGCAGTGCGGAAGCGTTGCTGACCTTAAAGGAAAGTGAAATTATGGGAGTGGGAAGGTGAAGGTGTTGGGCCTCCGGAACTCAGACCGCTCACCGTACGAAGCGTGGTAGCTAAGCTACCACTGAGATGCCGGTTTTCTGCGGAGGTGTGGTATTTCCCCGGGCAAGCCAGCCCATTCATGCTACAGACAAATATTATGTCATTCTTGACAAAGTATTCGTCTGCAGCGTGGCTCTATCACTAGTAAAACTGTACCACTAGTAAATTTGTACTAGAATTTGCATAAAAAGAATAAATAAGTAAATATAATATATATATATATATATATATATATATATATATATATATATATATATATATACATACATATAACATTTACGTTCCTTACTTTTGGTACCTACAATAAGCAAACTGTGGTGATTTGTAATAGAGTGTCCGATGCCATTTTATTACCCAGATATGCTGACCTGTGTGAAATTTAAGCCGCCAATTGGCAAGAAATAGCGCAGGACAGATAAAGATGATAGACTGTCTATGAATCTACTTTGGGTCATTGAGCCAGTAGAGTAAGTTTAACCTAATTCTACTACCGGATACCCTATATCATCAAGTTAATTAAAATTTTGATTGCTTACTCTGTTAGTTCAATGACCCAAAGTGTGTTTTGACCTTGATACGAGACCACGCCACTTCTCGTTGTCTTGTATGGTTTTTCGTCAGCATCTGAGGCGACGATCGCACTTTATTCAGATGATAGTGCTAGGTGTGCTCTATTGGGTGCAGTACTTTTTCCCATATACCCTAGTAGCCCGAGCCCACGGAACCTAGATGCCTTCGTTTCCCATTATGTTGATGCCGGTTATGAGCTTTTCGAGTGCTTAAATATTGAGCATTCTCCAAATTCCTTCCAATTTCTTATTCTTAACAATTAATATTTTATTCAATTTAAATAAATACACGACAGTATAAAGGTTTTCCAACACCGATAAGAGAATATAAATGATATGAAACCAATTTTTTTTAAATTAAATTACTTGTTAATAATTCTTATTTAAAAATCATACAATATAATTTCAATTACGGCCACCCACTTTCCACGTAGTTTTATACTCTTTTAAGTGTTTTATTAAGGCTTGGAGCCAGAGGCTTCTAAAAGAGGTCGACAAGGAGGGAAAGTAAGGTACGATTCAAGTGAAGCCGGGTCGAGATTGTGAAGGTAACTATGAAAAACCAGTGAGTTTCCTTGTGTAGCGCACTTGTAAGAAGTTGTATTTTAACATTTTTTAAAAATAATAGGGTTATAGTAGAAAAAAGGTTAATAAAAATATATTTAACTCATTACCAGCCAAAAACAGTTCAATGCTATACGCAACTAACTAAATAAACAACTTACTAAACGTACAACTTACTTAGCGATTAGTCGTTATGTTAACCAGGTGGTTTGCTGACCAGTGTTAGGCGTTTTGAAACTATAATGTTTCTGACATTATTCATTATTTTAAAAATAATAATTCTTTACTAAAAAACAAATAAAATACATTGACCTCGCTTATAAGATCTTTCCCATGTAGCATGTAGCGTGGCACCATTGTACTTTTAGTAATTTCTGTGACTTATTGGTTAAATTCAAAAGTTATATATATTGTGCATAGCTAGTATTGTGAGAAGGAAAGGAACCTTCTCAAGATACTAACTGTGCACATATAATATATCACACAGCATAAGGTGTGAATAAGTCTCCTTGAACATCTTGTGAATATAATATATTGGTGATATAATAAACAATCATAGATAGAGACAATTATTTTTCATACACACATAAACATAATATATTTAGTTTAAAATAAATATACGCTGCATTTATATATAACTTAAATAAACAGAAAACAATGCAGTGTGCATTTTATAGAATGCAATTCGGCAATGGTTCTGTCTAAACTTTCACTCAGCGAGCAAACAACTGATTTTCTGGTATGACCCCACCCTCACGGATATGAAATGCAGCGCAACATGCGAAATTCGTTGTCTGTTGTTATCCGACCCTCACAGAGATGAAGCGCAGCGCTACTTGCGGAATTCGAGCCTTTATTTTAAACAATTTGTGACAACAATGTTTAAACAAATATTGTTGCAGCCCTGTAAACCTAGGTACGGAATATGGAGGCAATAACAATTAAAAAGAATGAAAGGTAGATAAATTCTTTTATTAATTTTCATTTTTGAAGCAATTGTTTTTAATCAATAAATTAAAATAGGGCATGCCTCATTACGTTATAAAAGACCAGTCAGCTGCAAATAATGAGCGCAGCACAAGGATGGTTTAATTATCGTCCTTCACAAAATTTCTATTGTCTTCGTAATTACAGCGAGAGTCTTCCAGATATGTTTGATGCTCATTCTACCACGAAGTCTGTCTTAAACAAATAATAGTTTTAGCTTTATAATGGTTTGGCAGTGTGATGGAGAGTAAAATTTAATATTTCATTGATATTATATGAAATTTATTGCATGTCTGGTTTTGACATGTTACAATTTATTTACAAAGTAATAATGTGTTGAAAAGAGAGTATATATATATATATATATATATATATATATATATATATATATATATATATATATATATATATATATATATATATATATATATATATATATATATATATATATATATATATATATATATATACGTATTATTTTATAAACCTTAAAAGTATTATATTATTATATCACTAATCTACTATATATACATTCATGACCGACATGACATCGGATTGGGGTCAGCGGAACCTAATCCAATTCAGTGGCGATCTACTACGGTGCGCTTCTCTCGAAACTTCTTTCCACACACCACCAAACTATGGAACCAGCTACCTTCGGCGGTCTTTCCGAACCGATACGACATTGGCACCTTCAAAAAATAAGCTTACACATACCTGAAAGGCCGGCAACGCTACAGCGAGTCTTGCGGCGTGGCGGTTGCCTATGAGCGGCGATGATTGCTTTCCATCAGGCGACACGCTTACATAATGTAAATTTGACTTTTTAATTCATTAAAATGTCTTCAGTGACAATTAGGCTAGCGTTCGAACGTTAAAATTCAAATTTAAATAAAGTGTGACGTACTTTATTTACATACATTCTTTGTATATAATTATAGCAATAATTTATAAAAAATATATATTTTTTTTATTTTACGATTAAATAGAAACTATACCCGACACATTAAATAACATTTGGCCGCATTAAGGATTACAACTCATTTATTATTATTGTGACAGTCAGTGCCAAGCCGTTTTTGTTCGACTTGTCTTCGGGACATACGTTTTTTTTTATTTATTAAAGATTGATATATTTATTTTCATAAAATATTTTATTAAATTATTATTTCGTAAGTAATAAGCTTGCTTGCGTAGTTCCATTTACAGGTTGCCTAAGGGGTCAAGTTAAACGTGTATCATAAATGGTACATATGACAAATATAATTCCAACCACGTGGTTTTATTATTCACAAACAAATTCATAAAATCTAGCCAGGGTGTATATCCGATAGATGCGGCTGAATCGCATTCAATCAAGTTCCTTGCCGATTGATTTACGCTAAACAAACATTGTTATCGTCATTATGTACGCATCTTAGTTGTGTTAACGCCTTCGTAAGATAATGCAAATTATCAACGGCTTAAATGCATATGGTACTGCGGATGTTTATGGGCGGCGTTGATTGCTGTCCATTAGAGGACACGTCCTGCTCGTTATGCCTTCCTGTCCTATAAAGTCCGTAATTCAACCGCTCACTGGATGAAGCGCGGTAGCTAAGCTACCACTCAGACGCCGGTTTTCTGCGAGTGTGTTACTTCCCCCGGCGAGCCCCATTCATGTTACAAACAAATAATATGCCATTCTTGACAAAGTATTCGTCTGCAGTGTGGTTTTACCATTAAAAAGTAATGTATTAAGAAATAAAACGTCATATTTTTTTAAATCAGGGCAGACATATAAGCCTGGACAAATTCGTTGCCGGCCTATGTTGACATATACACACGACATGTAAATGTCAAGTGAGCTCTACAAAGTTAGAAGGAACACCTTTTCATAATTGGCTACTCAATAAGTGTTCTGAATAACTTCTATAATATCGAGGCGGCAGCGTCAGTCGTAACTTAAACACACTAGACTAATAAGTAATCCGCGCAGCAATTGCTCTGACGGCGGAGTAAATTGTCGAAGTTTCTAGATTGGATCCTTAGGTCACATAAACTCCCACTCGGTGATATTTCATTAAATTCTAATACGTATGGAATTTCATTATAATATAGATAATATTTTTTCTTCTAGGTGGTATCTAAACTTATATTTTCCTTTCTTATGCGTTCGCGTGGCAGATGTTTTTTCGCACTGTTACGATACTTTCGCTCAAAAATACTCTCAAGAAGCATTAAACTGCATCTGTATAAGACCTTGCTGAGACCCATATTAAGATACGGCTCGGAGTGTTGGGTGCTGATATAAAAAGACGAAAAATGTCTACTCACCTTTGACTGAAATTTTAAGGCGTATCTTTGATCCTGTGTTTGAAAATGAGCGATTGCGTACACTTTACAACCACAAGCTATATGTAGCTGTACAATGAGCCGAACGTCATTAAAATCATTAAAATTGGATGCCTTCTTTGGGCTGGGCACGTGGTAAGGATGGACGAGGCTTGAATACCCAAACGCCTACTTGACGGCAAACCAGATGGTCGTAGAAGCTGCGGAAGGCCTAAGCTCAGATGGTTAGATAGAGTCCAGGACGACTGAAAGGCAATTTGTGTGAGGAGCTGGAGGGAAATAGCTAAACGAAGATAGAAAAAAATTACTGAAGCAGGCTAAGGCCCACCCGCGGCTGTAATGCCTTGATGTTGATGATGATCAATGCCGCCCATAGACAACCGCGACCCCGCAGGAGTCGCAGAAGTGTTGCCGGCCTTTTAGGTATGTGTAGGCTTGTTTTTTGAAGGTGCCAATGTGGTATCGATTCAGAAACACCACCGAAGGTAGCTAGTTCCACAGAGTGGTATGTGGAAAGAAGTTTCGAGAGAAACGCACCGTAAGAGATCACCATTCATTAATGACTCATAAAGATGGTGGTCCACCACCATCATTGTGTTACGATACAGCGTCTCATACGGTGAGTGCCAATTCCTTTCACCGTTTTTAACTTTTAGATCTTAACGTAAAGTAATATTTTTAGATCTTAACGTAAAGTAGATAAGTTGCTATCAGTAGCTTTGTTGTTTTTTACTGATCATCACATGATTTGTCTGTTAATTTGCCTATCTTTCTCGTAAAATTTTTACATTTTCGATCCGAATCAAAACCTCGGCTTGAGGAGCGAACATTCCATCACTGTTTCACTTGTGGTGTCTATTGTACATTACACGTATGTTTCAAATAGCAATATTTCAGGTAACTTCAACCTCGACTACATTCAATACAAGTCTACAATTGAACTTGTTCTTTTGAAATACCTCCCATTTTGTACGTATCGTTTGTTCATATTTCAGACTTATTGAAACAAAAGATAAAAACTTTTAGCAAAAATTGCAGAAAATTTCGACTGCAAATCGAGCCACGCTTTGTGATTAAACTGACGAGAAAACAAGATAATTAACAAATCTGTGTTTTCCTTTGTGAAAATTCAACGTAATAGTGATGCGTGTTTTCAATGATACATGGGGACGATGTATCATTGAAAACACGCATCTGAATAATCGATTTGATTTCGCTTTCTCCATTTAATTTTAAAGGTGACTTATATAGGACTATAAACAATAGACATTTTAGTTATTTCAGTTAATATTTTAAGCCGTCAATTTCACCGACTGAATTAAGAACAATTGTTGATATATTTTATATAGAAAAATACGGAAAAACGGATTTGATGTCCAATTAAAGATTAAAAGAAAGTACCTTTAATTCAATATCAAATATATCTCATCGATATATTTGACCAAAATCTATTAAGTTGATATACTGGTACAAAGCAAGGTTTCTTTAATTATAGTGAATATCAATATTATTAAAAATAAAAGGATACATTAATACTAATTTATTTCGTTAGTGTGTCCGATGCACTTTCAGGGCTTGTTCTCATAATTCAATGTAAGATACACAGTTAATGAGTATAAAGAAAAAAAACTGTATTCCTATGGTACGAGTATTTGATTTTATGTAAATTATTATAATATTAAATAAAAATATGCTTTATTCAAAGCCCTTGAGAAAACTTAGTATTTAAATGAAAAAGGAAGCTATCCGTATCCATTATAAATGTTTCCCCTTCAAAGAGTTTTGGACGAATAACGCAAGTGCGACTTGATTGTGTCACCCTTATTTGCATCACAAAAAGATTCTTTTTTAATTACAGGACTATTCTTAAGTCAGTCTTGCATATAAATGAATGGTATAATGCTGGATTTCAAAATGAGCTTTCGTTTCAATTTTTTAAAATTGTAGCATGAAGTTGATTAAAGTGTTAAAAAAGTTTAATAATAAACTTAAACTTGGAAAAGTCATGTAAATGTCTCGACCGGGACAGTTCTAAATCCTCATTGAACGTTCATGGTAGCGTTTACTTGTCGCTTTTGATACAGCAGGGATACGGAGGTCCTCCTTTCTCTTCCAATACTTTGTTCTGCCTCTCTAATTAATTCCTTTTCCATTTTCATTATGTATATACTCATCCTCAGATAAGTAACGTATCTGCAGTATTCTTACAATAGTCCGATGATTGAGGGTCTAAGTTTTCAAGCAAGATGAGCGAAGCC
The DNA here is from genome assembly GCA_031353405.1 of Baronia brevicornis. Taxonomy (NCBI): domain Eukaryota; kingdom Metazoa; phylum Arthropoda; class Insecta; order Lepidoptera; family Papilionidae; genus Baronia; species Baronia brevicornis. The sequence goes on from JASFAT010001585.1 coordinate 206,851, forward strand.
ACAATCGCAATTTAGATCGAATAAAGAAGATAAATTTCAGTTTTTATTTTTGGAATCCTAATATGTTTATGCAAAATGGAATCATCAATCAGATGAAATATGATATGAAGGCAAGTTTGAATGAGTCAACAGGAACGTTAATGCAAATCAATTCGCGTATTATATTTCAGAAATACGAGACCTCGAACAATGAGATCAATCATAAGGGAACTGTCCTCAATTCCAATTTTTTAACAAACTACGACCATAAAACAAAATTTTTTGGGTTATCTTGTTTATGTGGCCGAAGTTGAATTGTAAACAGATTGACGTTTGACAAATGCAAATAATAATAATAATTCTTTATTTGTATAAAAACTTTATATGTATAATGTGAGGTGTAACAAGATGAAAAAATAACGTATAAAAGCTCCATCACATTGACACTTACGGCGTACAAATTTCATTAATTATTACACACTATTAGAAATAACTAAAACAATTATTACAAATCTAAATACACAACTAAACTATTATAATATCATTAAAATTATAATTTATTATTACATTTATATATCACTTTATGACAACATTTGATCGACTCTTTAAAGCAAAAAAGTCCTGAATATTATAAATATTGGCATCTATTAGCCATTCATGTAGTCTTTTTTTAAATAATTCACGTCATAATGTTGTATTAATTACAATATGCAAAATACATTTCAATCTTGTTGAATACTTTTTTGATATAATAGTTTCATTTTTATTGTAATATTTTATGTTGCTCTAGTACTTTTATGAAAGTAACTACGCTGTGAGATTTTCTTGTTAATTTTTTTTTGTCTTGTTACTCCCATGACTGAATTGCCTTTGGCGGTTGCCCCAAACAAATAATTTAATTGAATTATTTGAATTCTTTGTTAACTAAGCTGATAGAACTTGTTCTAGAATAATATCGTTCAAATCTATAGCCCAATAGTAGAAACAAACCTAAGCGATTGCAAGCATAGCCCTTATCAATTGAGATATTGCTACTATATAGAAATAAACAAATTAGTCTGACGCCGTTAGGGTCAGGAATTTCTTTTTTAACAGCCCATATATGTCCCTCTGCTAAGCACGGGCCTCTCCATTTTTAGAGGAAAGGACGTTAACCCACTCCGCATGTCCAATGCAGACTGGCGGGATTACCTGGTTTGGAATAAATATTTGTAATCCATACATATATTTATTCCGATGGGGGATCGCACCCGCTACCATTGACTCCGCAGACAGAGGGAGGCCACCTTTCATAATACACGTATTCATCATCACACCGTCTTTAATACACGTATTAATTTATATAATTATATGCACAATAATTTAAGAAGTTCACTATTAATAATGTTCGTTTTCGAAATTTTATCCTTTGTTTCCTAATCTTTATTTTCATTTAAATACTCGATGTGTAAATTAATAAATAAATATGTCTATAAATTTGATATTTATTTTCTATCTTCCCGTAAAGACCTGTACAATTGGTTTAGGCTGATTTCCTGTAAAAAAGGCAAGGATGAGATTATTTTACGGATTAATTAATTAGAATAATTTTACCATTGATAGTGATAGAGCCACGCTCCAGACGAATACTTTGTCAAAAATGGCATAATATTTGTCTGTAGCATGAATGGGCTGGTTCGCTCGTAGAAGTACCATACTCTCGCAGAAAACCGGCATCTTACCGGTTCTAGCTTAGCTACTGCGCTTCGTCCGTTGAGCGGCTGAGTTCCGGAGGCCCAATACCCTCCCCCTCCCACTCCCATAATGACACTTTCCTTAAAGGTTGACAATGCTTCCGCACTGCCTATGGCGCTGAGGATGTCTATGGGCGGCGTTGATTGTTTTCCATCAGGTGACACGCCTGCTTCTTTGCCTTCCTATGCCATAAAATAAATATGTATATTTATAATGTATTTAAAGTTGGATTTTAAGAAGTAATTAGTCACAAGAACATCAGCAAAATGTCTCTGAAACTGCTTTAAAAATCGCACTCTTAATATAATTTGAGGACAATAGGACTGCTCCTTTGCTTTGTCCACAATGGGTGCAAATCCATTATTCATTTGGCTCTGAATCAAGCTTTCCATAAAAGGCGTTCAACGGAGCGAGAAGATCGCACCGCTAACGAAATTTATTGTAATATTACTGTAATATCAAACAAAGTACTTGTGGGCTTGTTAATCTTACGCCAAATGAGTGAATTAAAAATATTAAATTATCGTTAAAAGCTACTTAAACTTTATTCATTACCAACCAATTATTTAGACGGCCGTAACAGTCCAGTACATTATCTTCCCTCAAAATTGAGGAGTGATGATTTATGTTATATTATATTACCTACGCTCGTAGACGCTTTTGCCCTTCTAGGTATTTTTTTCAGTCCATGTATATATGTCCCACAGTTGAATATAGTAACTCTCAATTACAGAGTAGTTACTTAAGAATATAATCAGTTTAAGTATGTGAAACTGGAAGCTTAAAACACTTGAAATGATTATATCTGTACCTGTAAAAAAAATTAACTGGATATGAATTATACAGATTTATGTTTTATTCTTTTGTTTTTTTTTAATAATTTATTATATTATAAGTATAAAAAAAACTAAGTATTTATCAGATTCATAGGATCTCGGAAAAAATAATTTCTTCATTATGTGGGTACATCAAGAGTTTTTAAAACAAAGTGTTGTTTTTGAAACAAGTTTTAGTTTTACATAAGATTGAAACCTCGGATTTATAGACAATAACGTAAATAATCGACCAAAGAGTCTGTCATAAGATAAATCTTTGATTGAAATATTATTTTTAAGTGTTTTTAAAAGTATATTCTCAAATTTTCCACAAAACATTATATTCTTCTAATTTTATTTATTTATTTTTGGCTAAAAAAATGACTCGTATAATAATAATATTCTTTTATAATTTTGTGTTTAATATTAACAAATGTGGCCAGGGTTCTTATTTAGAAAATATTTCGGTTCGAAAATGGCGTGCTTTAGGAAAATATGTTTTCACTAGTCAAGTAAGAGAGCAGGCAAATAAAATGTGGATGCCACATTTAAAGCGAGTGAGAACGTTTGGTACGCGTTCACGACGGCTTTTGCATTTTTAATGTAGGTGGCATTCCAACGCTTGCGTAATAAATTTGGTTCCAGCTAGTTTTTAGTAAGTTTTAAAGTGACTCTCTAGTTTTAAAAATATTTTATTTAGTTGCTTTTTTGACTTGAAATTCTTAGTAAGCGAAATAGATGATAGATTTTAGCGATGACGTAATTTTCAATTTTCGATGTTAAAAAAATCGATGTGTTGAAATATGAAAATAAAATTATAATATTTTATACTAAAAAGTTCATAAAACTTCTTATACCTAAATATCTGTTTTTATAGTTTTGTCCCTAAATTTTATTAATATTTATGAATAAGCCACGGTTTCTTTCATCACGGAATTTGTGTTAATAAGAACTTTGATACTTTTCAATATTATATATTCTTTTCTATATTATATACATGGCTAAACAGCAGTAAGAAAGAAGGATTTGATAAGGAAATAAGGATTGGAACGCTTGTTATTTGAAGTTCATCTCTAGGTTGGACACTAGCCCGCCACTTAAGAATTATTTCCAATTCTGTAACTGATATATGTAAATGATATATTAAAATATAAATAGCCGTTATTTCTACAGTTACTAGTAGAGTATTAAATTGACGACATATAGACGCCGTGTAATCCAGTATAAGATTATAATGCATTTTTTTTGTGTGAAGCAAATATCGGAGGACGGGCAGCTATCTGAGTTATAAAAACCAATCTGTGATCGCTAATTTGGCATTAATCTGTGAGAGTTGGCAATGTCCAATAGAATTGTTATGGCTGTATTGATTAATTGATGTTGATACCTTTATACTTTTTATACTTCCTCATAATTTTTAAAATTGTAAAAGGGTAAAGCCAGTTAGTTATGATGAAAGTTATGGTTAAAAAATAACTTAATATTCATCGCTTCGTTCGTCGCTAGTCTGGTGCTTCCCACACGAATGATACAATGTTCGTTACATATAAATATTGTATTTTGAACAAAAATCACTTGCCCCGAATTTTAATAATTACATTTTCCATTACGTTATTATAATAAAGTAAAATTTACCAACGTACAATGTGAAATAAAACTGAAGGGAAGTAAAAGTACATAAAGTTGAGAAGAAAAATTGTAATGGGAATTTCACTGCGGACAGCTGCTCATCCAACCATTTCTTCCAAGTGGAGAGACAAAAGCATTGGCCTAACTTACTTTGTTCTTACAATGATTTGTCACTATACTTTGAGTACAGTAACAGTATATTACTTTACACGTTTTTTGTTGCGTAAACTTATTTTTATTTATGAAATTATGCTATGTACGTATTACCCATATCTTCAGAAATTGAGATGTCCCGCGCCCAACTGTGAGACATACATATATAAATTAACCAATCAACAGCCCGCGGAAGTCCATTACTGAATATAGGCCTCCCTCAAAAAATTCCACCCAGTCCGATCTTCGGCTTCAAGCATCCAGGTTTTGCTAGCCGCTCTGGGTAGATTGACGCACCATCTGGCCGGGGAGTGTACCACATTACGTTTGCTACAACATTATTTCTTCCAGAACTCATCTATTTCAGCGAGAAAAACAGTTCTCTGAAAACCTTAACCACCCCATTGCCACTTCAGTTTGCTAAAGCGAAAGTCTACGTCGGACATATATAGGACGTTAAAAATATATGGAAGTATTTGCCACATCAGTCCAAAAAGCGCAACAACTAAGTAAGTATTCACTTTATAAGTGTGATACTTATTTATTTGTGTATAAAAAGGAAAAGTGGACAAGAGCAATCGTGGCATGGTATCCCAGGAATGAATAAAGACAAAAGGGACGGCAAATAAAGAGATGGGAAAACGATTTACCAAAGGGCTGGAGAAGATTAAGCCTGGACAGGGAAAAGCGGATAAAAGGGGAGGCCTATCTCAAAGGACAACCTGACAAAAAACTGGTGGCGAATAGTAATATTTTTTCTATAAATTTATAGTGTGTTAATCTTATATTTGTAAATAGGTTATCTTATTGTATTTGTGTTTACCATTTGTGTTTTAATAGCACTTGAAACAGGAGATTCTACTATGAGCATAAATCGTTTAGTTTATAATTATTATGCACCTAAGATCTACAAATGGTGGACTTAATAGCTCAAGTTATTAAGCTGGTTAAAAAAGTAGGATTTTAATGGCGGCGCAAAGAAAGAAATGATAAATTTCTTTCTCATGTGTCATGTGGCACAAAATGAAATAAATAGGAAATACATTAAAAATAATTCATAATGATTATGAGCATGAATAAAATATATCATTACCATCAATACAACTATAAAAGTCTGTAGTTGAATGATTGGTTTCTCTCATTCACATTTAGGGATATCGTCGTAATCCCAGTAGGAGAATTGAGAATTACAGATTTTTTTTATAACTTAGGTATATGTTGCTTATGTATTGTTATATAACTTAGGTATTGTTGCTGCCTATGTACTATTATTTATTTCCGTTGTCTTTGCTTATAATTTAATTGTAATTGTAACTTGTCTGATAGAATAAGGAATGAAGTTATTGATAATGAGTAATAGAAGATGTCGTGAAAAAAGTTGAGACGCGGATGCTTAGGTTGTTTGGCCACAGAGAGAGGAAAGAAGCTCTTAACCGATGAGCTTGTATGAAGAGAGTGAGGAGTGTGGATGGAGAAAAGAAACTGCGTCGAGCTCGTAGCAGATGGACGATTTTGGTCTCTGCTTACCCATGCAAGAAATAGGTGTAATCGTATGCAATTGAAAATTTTCGGGTTACCGAAGTCCATCTATATAGACATTAATTAGTAATTTACGTATGCATAGTGCGACAGTCACGTTTTGATGCTTGATCAAAACAATACTATAAATTAAGAAAAAATCAAGACATTGAGTTCCAGAAATACAAACAGAACATTTGTATAACAAACAGGCAATCAGGGGCATTGTGAACACGAACAATGTAAACACACTCAAGTGAAGTGAAGTCTCACCGAAATGCTTGCAGATGTAGCGATCAAATAAAAAAGTCACTCGCTCTTGCCGCCTTCCCCTTAACTCGCATTAAGATGAGTAAATACTAATACTTTTGATAACTTCGGTATAGTTTCAAATATTTTATATTTGGGACTGCTACAAATCAGGGTTTATAAATATCTTAGTCTTCATTTTATTAATTCATTTGTGATTTGATTTAAATCAATTGACATCATCTTGTTGGACCTCTAACTAGGCAATTGCTAGTATCTTAGGGCCTAGAATTGTGTAAAGTGATCATTACTTATAGTTTCATGTAATTATTTTTTTAATAAGCAACCTAAAAAAATTAAAAAATGTTATAGATAATATATTGAGTCGTTTGTTAATGTGGGTGTGTGTCTGCGTTCGTCTATATCGGTATGCTTTTCTTGCATGCGTATATTTCGGGTTTTGCTATTCCATTTTATATAGGAACTATGGGATACGGACAACAAAATATCAATATGTTTTTACGGAATCTCGTATAAAAATGAATATTGAATATAAAAATGAACAACTTTTTACTTACAAATCTTTTTTTAAATATTTTGTTTAAAAAAATTCAATCGTAAAAATAAAGGAGTGCAAACGTTGAACTTACATATTTTGTTAAGTAAAGGGATCAATGAACTCTGTAAATAGACTTGTCAATGAATTGGATGTTGCTGGCGCGATTCATTGACGCTTATCCACGTGACACACTTTGTCCAAACGTTTGTGGTTGTGTGGAGCAGTATTTCTAATTTTGTATATAAATATGTTAAAAATATATTTTGTAAAACAAAATATTTTATTTTTGGGATAAATTAAAGTGGGTAATTATTTTCCCACTAATGCCCCACGCATTACGTTGGTATTATAATGTGATATAGGTATATACTTCAAAATACACTTATGCATTTTATATTTTGTATAACAACCGTTAAGATATAAGCTATAAGTTTATTTCGGCGTTTCTCCAGATGACATTTGCTTCGCTCATGACCATAGAGGATTGCGTGATTTGCGCTTATGAGATTCAATTTCACGCACCTGTGTGATTTACGGGCGCATAGAGCTAAGTCAGGTTTTGTCGTTTTTCTTTTCCTTCTTTCGCTTCACCTTATTACTTAACAATTTTTTTTAACATTAAGTGGTAAATGGATATTTAAGTCTTCTCGCATGGATAATGACTGAAGGAACAATATTAAGGAAATAGCTTAAAAAAGTAAGGATAACGGCAATTTAGTATTAAAATTTAATTTATATAGTTTTATAAATTCTACACATTGCTTTTAAAAATGTATGGATTGAAAAAGTCTAAAAGAAAATTAATATTGTTATTATATATTTTTTTATGTTAGAGCTACGCTACAAGCGAATTTCTATAAAAAATGTTACCAATGTTTTTTTATTAAAACTATCCTGGCATAATATACTATTGCATGTATAATATGTATGTAAATCGCAAAACGGACATGTTTGGTAGTTTTCCTATTGTGCTTCGTTTGATGAAATCTGAGACTTTGAGAACCTCCTTAACTGCCTTTTTTCCCCTTTCATTATTCACATCTTATCCTAAGGTAGATAAACCATATCTGTAGTGCCCTTTATGATTTGTGCGGCGATTACTTGCCGTCAGGTGAACAGAGAGCTCGTGTCTCCCTATTTCATATAAAGTACATCAAACTTTGCTTTTTAACATAAATAATAATTAATAGTTTTCTTCTTCTTACTTCAAATTTCTTTTTTTTCTGTCTTCTTGTCTTAATCATATTAAGTTCTTATGTTGCATGTTACGTTTATATAGGTAAATAAAAATAAGACGGGGATAATGTCGCTGGTTAAGCTATGAGTTATTGTTTAGTTTATAATATTTTAGGTTAATTATATATTGTGCTACTGTTTGTTGTCCTTTAATAAATCAAATATATAATATATAAACCATATCTTTCTAGAAAGGTAGTTGAAATTCGATGAATAAGCTTTTAACTTACATATTGTTAAAAATCTTTAACTAACTAATTTTGTTGGAGTAGCGACCCAAAATGGATCTTGGCCTCCGAACAGATCTTGCGCCACCGTGCTCTGTCCTGCGTCACCTCCTGCCAGTTGCAGACTTGAAGGTTGCGCAAGTCATCGTCGAGCATGTCTCTCCAACGGTATTTGGGGCGCCCCATCGGACGTCGTTCAGTTGGGCGACCCACATACGTTCTCTTGACTGCGCGATCCTCCCCCATCCTCTTAATGTGGCCAACGAAGTTGGTGAGCCTAAATTACTCCTATTACAGTGTGTTTTTCCGGCATTTTTCGAGTTCGCCAACTGCCATCATCACTTCTGGTTGGGCCCAGGATCTTTTGGAAGACTTTTCGTTCTGCAACTAGAAGTTTCTTCTCTTCCTTTAGCGTTAGTATCCAAGCCTCACAGCCCTACGTTACAATAGACCTAATAATCGTATTATATATTTGGAGTTTCGTCTTTATACTGAGAAGTTGGACACCGAAACCTTGTCAAGAATTAGTTGGTCTGCACTGCAAGTTGTTTTGTATACGGATGTCGATTTCGTCCTCTCGACTGTTGGTTTCTGTCACAGTGCACCCCAGATATTTAAATTTGCGTACACTCTTATACACAGCATTTCCAACTTGAAGGTCTTCACAAGGGATAGTTAAAAATATTTAGTTTATATAATAATGTATTGCGTACTTTTTATACTTTGGTAAACTATATAGTTTGGTAAAATGACATAATAGTGTTTGAACATCGGCAGGTATATCACATGGCGCCAAGTTTACACACAAACAAACTCATAAATGTCGTTACTTTGGAATATGTCGAAGTAACAAACTTATTATTTATGTGCTCACTTTATAAATAAGTGTTTGTAATAGAGAGCTAGTTATTTTGAAATGTAACAACTATAAATAAGAAAGTTTAAAAAGGAATTTCGTTTAGAAAAAGGAGGATTTTTATGGGATAGGAAGGATAGGGAAGGGGAAGGGGCTGGGGAGGAGAGGGGGATGGTATTGGGTTACTGGAACTCATCCGCTCACCGTACGAAGCGCGGTAGCTAAGCTACCACTTAGACGCCGGTTTTGCGGGAGTGTGGTACTTCCCCGGGCGAGCTATTCATGCCACAGACAAATAATATACCATTATTGACAAAGTATTCGTCACGTGCACGACAGCGTGGCTTTACCGCTAGTAAATTGTTATTTGGGTTTTCTGACTTCTGCGTCAAACTAATCTGTCTTTGGTTGTCAAGCTATTCGTATTGTTGATGACCAAGATTTCACTGAATAGCTAGATTCTTTAGAACTGCTGAGGGATATCTCATCTCTCAGCATCTCCTATCGATATTACAATGGGGAGTGCTCCGAGGAATCGTTCGGAATAATTCCGGCCACTGAATTCCACTACCGTACAACTCGCTACAGGAAAAAGTTTCATCACTACCATCTGTATGAGTGGCAATCCAGTACGGTATATTTTTTAAGAAACTTCTTTTTACTCGCCACTACCCTGTGGAGCTAACTGCAATAATGTTTCCGAACCACTACGGCATTGGAACCGTCAAAAAAAGCCTACATTTTCCTCAAAGGACGGCAACGCTTCTGCAGTGCCCGTGGCGTTGCGGATGTCTATGGGCGGGCGGTGTTGATTGCTTGTCATCGGGCGACACACCTGCTCGTTTGCCTCAATATCCATAAAAATATCTTCTTTCTTAAATGTTCTTGCGAAAGTAATACATTAAACATACATACATAAATATCGTCACGCCTGTCTCCCTTAGGAGTAGGTAGAGACCACAGATCTCCATCTGCTACGACATCGGCATACTTTATTTGTTTCCTCCACACTCATTACTCTAATGCAAACCCGCCGGTTAAGAATACTCTTGACCTGGCCTTTCTTAAAAGCTTCAGCAATTTGGTCAAGGTATATTTTCCGTGGTCTTCCTCTACCGACCCTTCCATCCACATTCGTAACGTAAATTTCTTTTGTCAATCATCTTACATCCATCCTCTCCATGTGCCCAAACCATCTAAGCATACATTAAACTTAAACACAAAATTACTTCGAGTTGAAAAGAAAGTGAAATGTTAGTCCGATCTGTTACTTAATTTGAAGTCTAGGATTAACTGAATGGCTAAAGTTTTAACGAGGTTGTCCTCCGCATAGTATAGCGCGCCGCTTTACAAACCTAGCGCCACAATTATTTAGTTTTCAAACAATCCTTGTTTCAATTCCTAAAGGCGAGTTTTAGTCTGTTTTATTCGAGCGGTGCCAAAATTTTGAACTAAATTAGTTTCTGTCAGTAAGTGGCACATAGACTCTGATAGTTCGGGCAACTTGAGAGGACGGGAAAAAATTCCGCTGCAGAAAGAGTTCACAAGGAACTACCGTCGTCGCGGAAGTGGTTCGATTGGCTACCGACCGCAACAAATGGAAGTGCCTAACGAACCACTGGGTGAAGTCTTGTGACCGCGACCTTCAGTCATGAAGTATTGACCAGAGAGAGTAGATAACATTAAGAATTCAACACCATTTAGTTAAGTTTAATGTGATGTGAAACAAAATATTGAAGTGTAATAGTGGAATAAATATTATGTTTCACTTCGTTAAATATTTGACCGAGGCACAATAAATATATCTTAATTAAACTCAAAGAAGCAGCGTTGTATAAGTAAGTTAAACAGTCCCTAATGAATTACAATCAAGAATTCAAATAATGATTTACATCGTACAAGATCTAAAGAGAAAAACATGAAACATATTCGTAATAAGAAAATAATTTTCCTTCCGTTTTCACAATGTTTCATTTTTGTTACCTCCTACAACGGCTCGGGTATAAATATTCGTTTGCTATGATGCAAGTATATTGTCTACTGGAATATTTTTACACAGTATTTTGTCGTTAAATAAACATTTTTCTTTTTTGCTTAATGTTGTTGACAATTAAAATGACTATCATGACTATGAGCATACTACTTTTGATGTGAATGGTCACGGTTTGATTTAATACATCCATATAAATATATATATATATATATATATATATATATATATATATATATATATATATATGTATGTATGTATGTACATATCATAATTTATCATTCATTAATGATCATTAATGATAATGATGCTATGTTCTACAAGTATAAAATATATTTTTTTTTTTTTATTCATTTTACAAAGAAATAATATGTTCTACAGGTATTTATTCCGAATCTAGGTATCATGCCAATCTGCTTTGGACAAGCGTAGCAAAGCGTTCATTCCTCTAGAACTGAGGAGGCACGTGCCTGCAGTGGAATGGTGGATCTGGGTTTAATTTAGATTTAAATGGCTTCATAGAACATTGCTGGTACTTGAAATATAATAATAAAAATGGATAATCTTTATATGGAATAATATACGTTTATTTATTTTAGGTAATATTTTAGTAAAAAATAAAAACGCTTTATTGTAATTATTTGTATAGTGTTAAAGTTATTATATAATACATAGTTTCGATTGATATTAATAATTATTTTATTTATGTATTGTGCTCTATTTTGAGTTGGTTGAAGCCCACCAAAATAATATAGTATAGACATATACACCTCAGCAACACCAAGGTCACGCGTTCATTCCACGCACAACCACTCTATGGAAACAGCTGCCTTCGGCGGTATTTCCGTGCCGATGCGACGTTGAAACTTAAAAAAAAAAACAAGCTTATACATAAATTATAGAGCGGCATTCGTGATATCTGTGGTATTGCAGGAGTCTATGGGCGGCGTTAATTGTTTTCCATCAGCTGATACGCTTGCCCATTTGCCTCTCTATCCCATAAAAAAATTGTTTAGCTTTTGATGAAAATTCTTCTGCAGCATATGTAGTAGACCTCTACTTCTTTTATATTGTTTTTGAATTTTTATTTATATATTTAAGCCTATCCCCCGCAGGGGTTGGCAGAGACCACAGAGCTCCATCCGCTACGATCCCGGCACACCATCCTCGCCTCTTCCACACTCATCCATCCTGTCATCCATTCTTCCTCTCATATGGGTGGCGAACCACGTCGCCGTCATTTTTCAACAAATTAAATATATTAAAATTCGTCTTAGTGAATCCCACGAGCCGCAAGGGAGGATGGAGGTCAGCCTGGGATGGTCGGCATGTTTGCGACTAAGCTCGCCCCAAGCCACACATCCATTGGCCCGGCAGACCGTGGATTGCAGAGAGGAAAGTAAAGGATAGAGAAGAAACGCAAGGGCAGGAAAGGAAATGCGGATGGGGGAGGGGGGGTTTATCAGACACGGAATAAATATTTATAAATCCATACATATATTTATTCCGATGCGGGGATCGAACCCGCGACCTTTCAATCGTCTTGTTTTTGAATTATTATTCAATATAATTAAAGGTTTAATGCAAATGTTTTTCACTACGAGTCAGTAAGAAATCAACATAACTTTCTATAAATAAAATGGTATTTGCCGACGCAAACTTTGCTTTCACTAAAACTTACTTGGGCTGATTCTTAATTGAATTACCGTCAACTTCGTGAAGCGCTCACGATGCCTGGTTAATGTTTCTACCACGGCAAAGAATTTACAAGACTTTTGGCTCACTGTCGCCAATTTATATATATGTATATTTTAATTCAAATTTGTTATCATATTTATGTGGACAGTCAATACTTTTACTTAGTTAAGATCTGCGACAAGCAAACAATAACAGAAAATTAATAATGTGTGTTTTCCTGCTGGATGAAGTGGATTTACCTGGAACTAGAAGAAAAGACTTTTCGGTTGTCTTCCGTAGAGTCTACTTTACCTGAAGATGTCAAGTGGTAGCATTTTTCTATCCATTTTGGAGACCCAACTGCTTTCCGATCGTTTATTTGGTTGAAGTGGTGATTACTTACTGTCAAATGACTCGTTTGCTCAGGCTGCTCAAATCAGGCTTGACCTCAAGATTGTGATATTTTAGGATGAATTACTTTTTGTTCTAGACTTATTTAAAGTGTTAAATAGATACATAGCAATACTGAAGGTGTCATTCCTAATAAAAATTGCCGCGTTAAGTGTGCCCGCGGGTGTCGTTAAAGTAACAAGGATCTAGGAGGCTAGGACTGTCGTAAATTAACCTGACGACTGACAAATGGCGGTAAAATCGTTCCATATCGACAGGGGTTAACAGATGAGACATGGAAACGGGCAGCAGAGCATTCTGTAGGAACCCTTGTCATTGTACTCATCGTCCTATATCCTCGTGAACGAAATTAATTCAAATAGGCTCTTCCCAAAATTGTTCTACTCAACATAACTACATGTATGTATTTCTCACGTTACATTTAACTTATCAAAATGTTTTATACATTTCAGCTGTTCTTTCTGAACTAGAAAATTAAAATAGCAGTTTCTTTAAAATATTCAAAATGATACTTTCACCATCACCAACAGCAATAGTTCCCCCGAGAAGCGTCACCTAGTCCGACTATTGGTTTCACGATTCTGTCAGCCACTTGAATATGAAGTTTTTTGTATTTAATAGTAAGATATCACAGATTAAAATCTTTCAGATTGTTAATGTGTTGTTATATTTATTATTTAGACTGTGAGAAGTTCTAAACACAAATATTGGGTAAAAGTGTAAATTATTGTTAGCATACAAAACTATCTTAAAAACAAACAATATCATTTCACAATTTATATAGGAACTAATTCTAATACGTAAAAGAGTTTGCTTAGTTCTTTTGAACGTTTAGTTGAGTTGCCATACGGGTTGGCAAATAATCCCACATCGGAACAAACTGAATTGTTTGTTGTTATAGAACAAACATCTACATAGTTCTTTTTACCTTATTTTTGATTGAAACTGTGCAAATATGTGAGTAACGTTATCATTTTAAAAATACGTATTATAAGACTATTTATTAATCATTTCTACTATAGGGCTTATGTTAGGAAATATGATTCTCGTTATAATTCCAAGGAGGGTTAACTAATAAAAAATATAATTAATTTTATAAATTATTTTAATAATATTTTTATGAAGGGAAAGAGTTTTATTACATAATCATACACTATAAGCCTCCTGATAGACATTAGTTTATAGATGCAGAAGAGGGAGAACTGACTTCATTGAGAATGAATCAATAAAAAAAAAAACATTACTGGCTTTTTATATTGGTAGAGCCACGCTGCAGACGAATATTTTGTCCAGAATGGCATAATATTTGTCTGCACCATGAATCTCGCCCGTGGAACCACCACATTCTCGCAGAAAACCGGCATCTGAGTGATAGCTTGGCTACCGCGCTTCGTACGTTGAGCGGCTGAGTTTCGGAGGCCCAACACCCTCCCCTCCCCTCCCCTTCCCCCCTATCCCCCTCCCAGAACCCATAATGACACTTTCCTTAAAGGTTGGCAATGTTTCCGCTCTGCCTATGGCGCTGCGAATGTCTGTTGGCGATGTTGATTGCTTTCCATCAGGTGACACGACTGCTCGTTTGCCTTCCTATCCCATAAAAAAAAAATATTAGCACAGAATTGTAGGTAATTAGTATTTCTTATGATCAATTGAGCTTTAAGATCTTGTTGCGAATAATCTCTTTTTTTATATACTATAAAATAATCGTTTATTCTGTAAATGAATCTGAAATGGATTTTTGAAATATTCGAAGTTAAATTGTAACTTTATTCACTAAGGTACAAGATTATGACACCAAATCATAGTCCTTTCCTCTTGACAGGTTGAAGAGTGATTCTATAATGCCATCTCCCTTACATTGCGCTGGAATTCATTGTGATCCTGAGTGACATTCCTATTTCTGGCACAATTGTAAAGATTGCAAGTAACGTTTTTGTGTGACCCGTAAAAATTATTAAGTGTCAAAATATATTATATATTTTTCTTTTAACAATATAGGAATAATATAATGTTATACATAAAAACTATTTATATAAATATATTATACACATATAAATAAAACCATCACTGTATACCGTTGGCCTAATTTCCAGAGTTCGTAAGTCCTCTATTTTATAGACAAATAGAGGTTTTTAGAGGTAAATACGATGTATTCTATCAGATACGCTTTTAGATTATTCGTTAGATGGCATCAAAAGTGAGAAGTGTCAAAAATGCTTGTTTGAAGCTTCAAAATCCGTTTGTCTGAGATTCGACAACCGTTGCAGTAGACGAGTTGTGGAGCGGAGACCGCGTCTTGGCAAACATAGTGTGGGACGCTCCGCGGTTAGATCATGCGACTATTTGAGCAGGTTGGCTGGCAGAAACTGGATGCGTGATGATTTTTGGATGAGGCTTATGTCCGGTAGTGGACTGCCGCGGGCTATTGAGTGACGAACTCAGATAGTTAAGTTTGTAAGTTTTCAATGTCGTATAGCTGAAGATCGTAAATTTTATATCCCATAACTTGAAAAACTACATGTTAACCTTTTATTGAAGTAACAACGTATTTCCATATTTAATTTAATTTAAAAATGGTACTCCCCTTGTTAAAGAATATAACCAACCTTTTGCCCAAACGTTAAATGTATTCAAAGAGAAACGAAGCATGTTACGCTTTGACTCAATTTAGATGAATGCCTCACATACTCCTGACGATACGTTGAAATATTTAAAGCTATATTACTATTGCCTCCCACAGGTAGAACAGTGGTTTTATCTTATAATTGAAAAACGATGGATAGAAAATGACAAAAATCAACGTTAAGAGTAATTATTTGGTTTTATTCTTAATTTAACTTGTTTTAAACATAATCTGTATTAATAAATAAATAACGCCATGTGACGCCCCATGGTGATGAATGGTGCGACAATCTGCACAGGACGGTGGGTAGACTGGATGCGTGAAGCTAAAGATCGGGTGAATTGACGCTTCTTGGGGAAGGCCTTATTCTAGCAGTGGACAGCCACGGGCTATTGATGATGATAGTGATGATATTTAAACCTATACAATGAAGCATGTAACCTAAAAAATAAGTGAAATCCATTCGTTACGTCACAGAAGTAGTGTGCTGGCAGCGAAACTTTAGACGTTATACATGGTAACGATGTAAGGGGTGGGCCCTTAGGTCACTTGAGACATCACGAAGGTTAGCAGTGAGTTCTTTGTGAAATTTGTCGCTTCTAGACTCTAGGAACGATATTGTTTTAAATAAAAAACTAGAAATGTTTAGCATTGATATGATTCTTGTTATAATAGTGAATAATGATTGTATTGAGAAAATATGTGTAACATTAGTAGATGACCTACTTGGTTCGGTGGAGTAGCTACCACTTCCGGAGACAATGGCTACGGGTTCGATTCCCGCATCGGGATAAATGTGTGGATGGCCTACAGTTGCTAATTCCGAGTATTGGTGCTTTGCCAATTCGTCTTAGATATGTGTGGTGGGTTTACATCTATTCCGACAGACAAAGAAAGACCTCTGTTAAGCAGACGGATATACGAGTATGTAGATAAGGGGTGAATAGGTTGATAAGTCGACTTGTTTTTTTTTCTAAATATGTATTTAGATTTCTTAGTCTATCGGGTAAAATAAAGAGTAGGTTTTACCGCTTAAATTAGACTTGCGAATTGTTAAGCCACTTTCTTATCAATGAGAGCAATATAACGTCTAAAGACATTTAAAGACATAATTGATGATTTTTTAAATTACTCGAATTATTAAGTTTTGGCCGCTACTTACACGAATAAAGTAACTGAACAACAAGTGATATTTAGTTATTTCGCATAACATGGGCTGAGAAAAAAGAAAGTCTAATGTTAAAATCGAACACACGACCTTAGATCGTGAGCCCAATAATTTGTCTGTTACTCGTTACATTCTGTATAGCTTTGAAACTTGTACTCTTCAAACTTTATTAGAGGTTTGAATTGTAAACCTTGTAGTACATCCTAACCAGACGATATGTTGCTCCATTTGTACGCCATTGGGCATATTTAATATCCAACTTAATTAAATTTTCGGTATCCAGGTATGAAAGGGAAAACAAAGGGATGATATTGTCTTAAAGTAATTAAAATGAGTAAAAATGTTTATCGATACCAAAAATCTTGTTCTATAACCTCTGAATCTTATTAAATTCTATTTTGAGTTTCCTTCTACCCTTTTCGATAGTGGTAGAGCCACGCTGCAGACGAATACTTTGTCAAGAATGGCATAATATTTGTCTGTAGCATGAATGGGCCGGCTCGCCCGGGGAAGTACCACACTCCCGCAGAAAACTGGCGTTTGAGTGGTAGCTCAGCTACCGCGCTTCGTATCGTGAGCGCGGTAGCTGAACCCCATTATCAGACTATTTGCCGCAAAAGAAGTTTCATCCCTACTATCTGCATAAGTGGCGATCCAGATTCGGTTTTTACAGAAGTTTCATTTCACAAACCAAATTTGAATTATAGAACTTCAATGGTTTTTCCAAACTAACATTGAAACTGTAAAAAAAAACTCTACATTTTTAAATAGCCGGCAACGCTTCGCCTCTGGTAGCTTAAGAATCGATACGCTGGTACGATTGCCTTCCTATTCCGTAATATAATGTTTTTTAAAGTCAAATCTTACTTGTATATCCTACTAAATATGTTATATAAGAGATTTTTTACTACTATTACGCATATAATACTCAATTAATTAAAGAATTAAAATTTGAAAAAACTGTATTAATATCAAGTGTCATTTAGCGCAAGTTTAACAAAATGTATTTGAACTTGAGTGGATGAATAAAAAAGTATTTTATTAACTATTGAAAATTTTAACAAGATATAAAAATATATAACATATAGGCAGAGTGTGAACTAATAGGTATTATAGGCATAAAAAATCTGAACTACGTAATAGTGTTTGTAATAAAAATTATATTGTACCTTGCGATAATTATTGTAAAACGAAGTATAATGGCAATGAAATATCATTCCCTAATCACCACATCTAATTAAAAGCGCTGCTAAACAAACAAATCAATTTAATGTTTTAAAATTACTTAGTAACGTAGAAAGGGTTACGCGGACCAAAAACGAATTGAAATTATTTTGTAAATTGACCCTTTATATTATCAAATTGTATTTGAAACATTGCCTTTATTTTTCCAATCGGCCAAATTAGATATTGAGCTTTATTGAAATGGGATTGGTCGGTATTTAACGTCTTAATATATTAAAACACTAGCTTTTGCCCGTGGCTTCGCTCGCGTGGAATTTGGTCTGCCACATTAAGATTCGTGACAGATCATTTTAAATAAATATATTTTTTTTACTTAATTTATGGTTCACAATTTTGGTCATAGTGGCTTACACATAAAAGGTAGATATATGCTGTCGCGGACTTTTATTTAGAAATATTCAAGACAAACAATCCTACGGTACATCATCTTTGTGTAACTCCAATGGTTTAGGCAGCGTACTCCAAGATAGCTCTTAGAGGCCAGATATTATGACGAGTTAATTGACATGTATCCTTATATTTTAGGACCAAAATTACATAAAATCATTACAATTGTAGCCTATATGTTATTCCGATGTATAACCTATATTACTGTAAAGTTTTATCCAAATCCGTCCAGTAGTTTTTTCGTGAAAGAGTAACAAACATACATCCATACTCACAAACTTTCGCATTTATAATATTAATAGAATAGGATAGGATTAGACATTATGTTGTGAAGATTGTAAAAATATAATGTTGTAAAAACTTTATCTTGAAAAAGAAAATAACATATAAAAATAAATAAAAAGCCTTCGTTTCGTCGTAAACAGTGCCCCTGATCGTGGCCTTGTGCTTTTTCTTGCAAGTTGATTTCTTGCAGCTTGTTTAAATCGTTAAACTCTGCAACGTTCCAACGATACTTGTTGCGTTGACCGAACTGTCTTACTAGGCCACCATTTGGCATATACGTATAATATAATATATGTAATTTTGTTTATCATATAACCCTAGTCATAACTGTTTACCTATATAGAGAATACGACTTACACTCAAAACATGAATCAGGTTATAAATATTTAATTTTATATAGCAATAAAATTCTCAACGACGTTTCAAATCACGAAAATGAATTTTGTAACAAACATTTTTTTATGGGAGTGTTTTTTCTCGTAAATTAAAATCTTCTTTACAACTCTCGTTTCAATATAAGGAAACGTATGGAAAATTGTTATACACTCCTTCGCAAAAAAAAACGGGCGGTTTTAAAGAGGTTTTAATAGACAAAATATGTAACTGGCACTTAAGTAAGAGTCTGAGTTTGAAAACAAGTTTATTCCAAATTCGAAGCTTTAAAAAAACAAATTAAAAAATAACTCCTTTTTAATAGTTTGTTAATTTTTACTTACTTTTTGCGAGTTTGTTGTTAGAAGGTCAGATTTAGGCGACTAAAAATAACTTCTTGTGATTCTTAGTAGAATAATTTCTTTTTGTCGCATCATTCTGCCTTATTGTGATTTAAAACAGTCAATCTTTGTGTCTATTGTAATGGTAGAAAAAACAATAAGACCTAATAAAATTATAGCGATGCTGGAAGAGCGGTGAATTGAAGAACTGGAGAACTAGGTAAATTTCCAATACCCATAAAAATTTTTACACGCATTTCTCTTTACAGTAACTTAAACACCGATTCTACGATTTAAGCGTTAAAAAAGTTCTAAAAAAGAAAAAAGAAATTTCTAGTCATCTAAGCTAATGACATACTAAACATATTAATGCTATCCATAGAAAAGCCAATGACTGTAAGGTGCCCGTTTTTTTGCAAAGGAGTTTGTATACTTTTCTGTTGTTATTGTTATTGTTATATTTAAGCTAAGTAACAAATTGCATATAAGCACAAGCGATTGACAAGAGTGAAACGCAAATATTTCAACTGCTTTCAAGCAGTCTTTACTGATACTGACTGACTTTAATGATAATCATGATATTTAGGTTTGAAAAATAATGTTTTTTTTTGTTTCCTATAAATACGTTCTTAAATCATTGATTTAATTATAATGAAACTTTTGTCTTATTGTTGGCAATCTCGGAAAAGTTTTTACATTAGTACAGTCATTCTATTATAGGTGGAGTTCTAAGGTAGTTAACGGATAGTTTTCATATCTTATACGCAGAAGCGTATGACTACATTTTGTCCTTGCATTGGAATACGTTACAGGGGTTACTTTTTCATTTTTTGTCCTAGTCCTGAAGATCGTGGCTTTTGATATAAATAAGTTGCCTCCAGTAATCACATCGCTCCGACAACCTACTGCATGCGTATTTACAAGTATAGTATGTCGGTTATTTGGTCTGCCCATTGCGTCAGCCTTAGACTTATGGTTTTGTGCCGTCTACTCTTTTTAGTAAAATATTCTTTTCTAGATTTTCGTAAATCACTAAGAAAAACTTGATTTCATTTCGTTTTGTTAAAGAAAGAAGCTTTTTGTAACATTACCTTTATTAAAGGGCATACATCTCTGTTCCATATTCTTGATTCTTACCTGGTGTTGATCTATTAATTATTTACTTGTTTTCTAATATAAATATTAGGAAATGAAAAATACGCTCCTTATTTTATTTATATATAATAAAATTAAAAAAAAAAAACAAATTTAGCGACATGAATCATAATTAAATAAATTGGATATATTAATTTGTCGGCAAATTATTTTTACTTCAAGCCATATCAAAGTACAAAACGGTTGACATAACTTTCTTTGAAGTTCATTCAGAACAGTTCTGTAAGATCAACATTTCAATTAAGATTCCACGCATTGAATATCACCTACCTGTTCAACGAATTTCTTCCCCTCTTCATTCAGAATCATTCCCATAAAGGGTATCAGGGAACGAATCCCGTTATAACACACATAAGCCTCCAATTAAGGGCTGTTTTATTATGATGCTCGCAATTCTGAGCGAGATTTAAGATCCAACAATTTTATATTTACTCTTCTCTAGAATGTCGTTCCCTACATATAAAAATTCAATGTTAATACAAAAAATGTTTATTGATCACTTCGGTTAACATCTGATAATAGTGAGTTAATAAAAATTAATAAAAATGGATCAGATTTGACTCAGGTTTTGCTTCAATACAGCCATAACAATTAAGACATTTTGCTGTAGTCACTTAACAATTGGAATGAGGCCTAAAAATTTGCTCTTATAACCCAGGTGAATGCTACTGTTCGTTCACTTCGGTTTTTATCTTCTAGACCTTAGTACCTAGGGGACTAGGGGACTAGCGGACTAGGGAACCTATTACCCTAGTGTAATAGGTCCATACCTCCCCTACACGTTTAAGTAGCGTCATAATGAGTTTAAAATCTAAACACATACACTCACACATACGTGTCCGATGCGGCGGTAGGTCATTTACATTTATTTTTTCTTTTTTGTAGAAATTAAAGTGGACGAGAAGTATACCCTTGACTCTGAAAGGGAATTTGTTTACTCTAATAATATAATATATCAGCAGACATTAAGAGAAGAATGCTTGCAGCGAATAGATATTTTTTAGAACATTCACAGCAAGAAATGAGATGCGTCATTCCATTTATATTCTATGCCGATAATAACAATACATCGCCATTTTGATTGCAGTATTGCTATTTATAGATATTTGTAAAAGAAACGATATTTTTGAAAGAACCAATTAAATATTATTATTGAAAATATATTAAAAAGATCATTTTCTATCAGTTTGATGATTTTAAAATAGTAGATTGTATGTCCTAAATAACATGGAACCATGTTATTCGCAGACACGACTGGTAAAAAATATATTCACAATTTAGCTAAGACAGATTGAGTACCCACTTGTCTGCTAGTTTACATACAGTCCTACAGCTTTGTCGTAAAGCAAGCAATAAAGCCTCAGCCAAGTAGCTCCTTTGTCTTGGGTAAACTCGTCCAGTGAAGCGGTTTACTTAAGTCTCCGTATGAAAACATGCTCTTCCTACTCTGGCTTGTTCTGCCCAGTAATTGTGCTACATAATGTTCAGGTATCGAGAAATTTATGACACCCTCTTCAAATTAAATAAATAATGATAATTATTAATGATTGATTAACTTGAAAGTGGGTATCAATGGGTATCGGGCCGGCTAGATCGAGAAAGTACCACGCTCTCATAGAATATCCTCGCTACGTAGTTGCATTTTTTAATTTCCCACTGGAACTCAATATACGGAACGTTTCACATGCTGTGAAACTATAATAAATAAAACATATTTACATTTGTATAAATTCTCCATTTATTCAATATAAAATCACATTATCAGGCCATTTTTAATTTAGAGAAATTACTGTTTTTTCATTCATTTAATCATATTAAATAAAATTTATTCACTTGTCATCAATAAATAATTGTTAAATGTAAACTCTGTACAATATAATTAACAGAAATTGAAAATATTTGAGGCAATTATCATAATCTTATATGGCACTACTTAGATAAATATTTCTAAAACCTAACAATTATTTACACGTTGAGGTTCGACGAAAACAAGTTTTTTTTATATTACGAGCATTTAGCAGATATCTACGGCGTATTTACATTCACACAACCACTTTTTAAATCTAATTACAAGACAGACAAGCATACAATCTTATTAATGCTTTATTTTATAAAAACAGCGAAACATCTTAATTTAACTTTAATTCTATATCTATACATAACATTGTAGGATCACTTTACAGTCTTAAAATATGGGTTTAAAGTGGTCATGTTATTTACACAGGCTTATATAGTAACTAATTTTTTGAGCAAGACCTTATAAGCAGATTAGCAGATAAGCAATTTGTTTCAATAATTGTTATGTATCATTTTCAAAATTAAATCTAAAAAAGGAAGTATATATGATATAAAATGAGCACATATATTAAATTTTTTATCTAATATCTTCTATAAAAGCAATAGTATACATTTGTTCAAGTGACTGCAATTGATATTTTTAAATAAGTCTGAATATTTTTATTCCACGTCAATGTTATTTTTTGATACATTTTTTTTTGTAACTGATAATATTATATTAATTATAAAATAAAGGTTTTAGTCATCGATAAGCTAACATGTTCACTACATTGCTATTTCCAAAGAATTCTCAGGAAGGGATTATGATGCTTAATCAATCTTTTAGAACACTACATTTGAAAAATGTGTATCTCGCTCAAAAAAATTAAAATATTTATATATATTCGGTTTGAGTTACAGATATTGCATTGCTGTATCTTTTAATCGTTTCTACGTTAAACATGGATTACAAAGTGAGGTATCAATTGTATTGTAAAAATTTAAAAGGGCGAGAAAACACTATTTTAGTCGCTACATCGAATGAAAGACCGGTAGGAGATCTTTTAGATCCCTTAACGTAGTAAATGTCGTAATATAGACTTTGTAGAAATACCCATTTTAATTAACGACATCGAGCACTTCACCGACGACAATCCTGCAACTTACAAGTTAAGTAAATTACATTTTGTTAAAATCATATACTTAAATGAGATCACCGTTCACTAGTCACGCAAAATATGTTATACCTTATATCTAT
Organism: Baronia brevicornis; assembly: GCA_031353405.1. NCBI lineage: Eukaryota > Metazoa > Arthropoda > Insecta > Lepidoptera > Papilionidae > Baronia > Baronia brevicornis. The sequence goes on from JASFAT010001585.1 coordinate 230,494, forward strand.
TTGTATATTGTACGTGTTCCAACAATGTTATTTATTATACACAACTTTCAGGTCCGGGTACGTTCTCTGCTATAACATGTTCTCTTATTCGTGTACAATTTTTTCCTTTACTTCTGTGTAGCGTTGATGAATTCAAACTACATGAACTTAGTGTCGGTCCAGTTAGTACCATGTTATGTTCTTCTAAAGATGATTCTAAATTTCCATTAGGACATATAAAATTAGGGCTGCCCAATGTCGGACTATTGGTTGCTATGAAACTAGATCTAAAGTTATTCGTTAACTCGGGTGCTAAGTTTTGGTTCATTAGATCTTCCTTTCTACTACTCGTCAGTATGCTATTTATTGGTGTCAGCTATAACAAGAAAAATATATATATTTTAAATTTATATTGTACATACAAATGATTTATTGAAATCTTGGCTTTTGAATTTGAAATAAAGTTACCTGTTGTGGTTGTACTGCAGAATCGAGCAGAAGTAAATCATCAGCTGAAAATACTGCACCCGATTTTTCCCACTCACCTATAAATAAATCATTAGGATAAGTAATTTAGTTATCTATTATATTAATTAGTTTATCTAACGATTTACAATTCAAACATTCTGAGATTCACTTTATTTATATTTTCCCTCAGTAGTACTGTAAAGAGTCATTCAACGTTCTCTTTATTCAGAATTAACTCACCTCGTACTTCTTTGATACTAGGCCATTCATCGGCTTCCACTGTTTTGTGTCTTGAGTTTAGACTTTCTACGTCTGCTTGAATAGAAAAATATTTAATCACAAAATTATTTATGTACTATAATATAAATTCGTCCTGATAACGTCCTGATTCCCACGAGGGCGAAAAGCAACTAACGGAGAGCCGTTTCGCTACGATGAATGTGAGAGGAAGAATGGACGAAATGATAGATGAGTGTGGAGGAAGTAAGGAAGGCGTGCCGGTATTGTAGCAGATGGAGATCTGTGGTCTCTACCTACCCCTACGGGAAACAGGCATGACAATATATATGTATGTATGTATAATATAAACACAATTAAAATGCTGTTTGGTTTTATAATAGTTCTAATTAAATAACAATTTAGTATGAGTACTAGAATTTATTTCGAAACATGTAAAATAGCATCCATTTACAATAATTAAAATTTCACTGATAATGTTATATTACAGATAATTTTATATCAATACAATGTTCAGGGGACTAAATAACTATATAAATAATCTGCTACTAAGGAGTTTCTTCGTAAAAAGGTATGATTTAAACCAGAAAAACAGGGAAGTAAAATTATGAGAAGTATGTGATAATAATGTAATAATAATGCTTTGAATACCTTTTAATTCTAAAATTTGATGTTTAGTTATGGTTAGTATTACCTTGAGCATTTAAGATATCAGGTTGTGGATCTGGAGTTTTTACTTCTGACGGTGGCTTGATTGTATATGCCACCACGTATCTGCGACCGCCGTCGCTTAATTCCAACATATCGCCTGGTGGATGCTTATGTGGTGGTTGTGAACGACGCCGACGGATGCAGAGTGCTCCAAGAGCAATGCTGCCGATGGCTAATATGATACCGAGTACTGCAGCCACCATCACACCCATCGTGATATTGCTCATAGCACTTTTTCCATCTAATATCACAAAAATTATTCATATTTATTATTTCTTTATTGGCGGCGCGGACGCATATATAAGTCCTTAGAGTATAAGAACAAGTACGCAAGACGAAAACAAAAACAAAGTTTAAGAAAAGTAAATAGATTTTATTTCGAATGCAATTTTTTCTACACATATATACACTATTAATGTAATGATAATATAGACATGTTAGAAAAAGTTATATATGTATATATTACAGATAGGGTCTTTACTCACCAATATGTTTCGCGGCGTCGTTGAATGCGATGTTTTCTAAAAGGGTCTTTTCTGATTCCCCTTTAAGATTTTTAGCGTAGATTAGTAGATTGAAAGTAGCACGGTCGGTTTCCCTTTCTGTATACAATTGAGATAAATCCAACCAAAATACGGCTAAACCATCTGCAGAAAAAAGTATAGTTAAACCTTGGAAATTTATATTTTTATAATTGAGTGTTCATAGGATTACCAACTTATTTTAAATATAAATTTATTTTATTATAAATGCAAAGTTCCGGTTATTGTGAAAATGGTGGAAATTTGGCGAAACGTGGTGGGAATTTTATATAAAAAAATAAAAATGTACGTTTTGAAATAAGTGAATAAATAAAGGTATTGAAATTATATAAAATTACATTTTTGTAGAATTATACATAAATACACTTAACTACCCTTCCTTAAATAAAAACCAAAACACTTGGTAAGAATATAATGCTATAATAAAAGAATACTGTTTAAAACTTGAGTAAAAAATTTCTTTATCTGTGTGGAGGTTAAGTCCACATCTCTTAATTTTGAATTATTCTAATGTCCAGCAGTTGACTATTACGGCTGTATTAATGATGATTGACCATTTAATCGAAGTTAAACTCAATGGTGTTTGAAACGACATTAAAATGTAACAGTGAGTATTTATTATACTACAAATAAAACTTAAAATATATAGTGGCTTTTCTAACTTTTATTTAAACCTAAAGTCGAGACTTTTAGGCAAAATAGACTAGAAGCAGCTTCCAAGCAGAAAATTCAAGTTTCTTACCTAATTCATTTACGGAGTTATTAAATTTTATTTTGCCGGTTATAGGATCAAGCGCTTGCAGAAAAAACGTTTGCGGCAAACCTCCGTCATAACCTGCCACACATCGGACCTGCAGCCACTTGCTTGAACCATCCGTATTGTTGACGTCAGATTGTAAGGAGCAATTGCGGGGAGGCGTTGGACGCGCTGAAATTTTTTAATATATATAGGCATCTACTAAATAATAAGAATAATAATATTTAAAATAAACATGATTGTAATGTCCACTGAAATATTGCCAGTTGTATTTGCTATTTCTTCAAATTTCACTAATTTCCATTTCTAAGGCTTTTTTGATCTTATACGATAAGAAAAGTGCCTGTCACCTACGTTACACTTCAATTGATGGAAACAACCTTAGTCCAAATAGTGAAGGTCTGGAGAACATAGCGATGTTCTCAGGTCATCATAAGTTGGTTTTCCGATCAATACAAATCTTATTTAGGTTTTTGGGTTCTGGTAATGTTGTGTAGTAGCATAGCATTCTATTCTGTTTTGAATTATTTTGGTCCAGAAAGTATTTTTTAAGCCTCAAAGTTATTATATACGCAATTGAACCAAAGGACTCGGGATAATAAATATGTCTATGAGTTAGGTACTAAAAATCTATCGGTAACTTTGAATCACACAATCAATTATTTATAATTTACCTGCAGGGACAATTTGAAATACGCAAGCTTCAAGCTGCCTTCCTACGGAGTTACTTCCCCGACAGCTGAGGGTTCCATAGTCACGGTCAGTTTGAGGTTTGTAACTTAGTTCACTTGTACTGCCATTTGAGGTACCTGTATTTGTATAACAAAACTTTTAACCGATATTTGTGTCTTAGTAGTTCAATAAATATTTTGTTAAATTTACAATGTATAAACTCTATGATGTATAAAACAGTATAGACAACGCTTTTGTACTACCTATGGCACTGCGAATGACTATGGACGGTGTTAATTGCTTTGTATCAGGTGATACGCTTGCTCGTTTGCCTTCCTATTCCATAAAAAAAGGATATATATTTCAATTCTGCACTCTATTTTGAATTAGCATTTATCGAATTCAAAATAGAGTGCAGAATGTTATATATATATATATATATATATATATATATATATATATATACATATATATATATATATATATATATATATATATATATATATATATATATATATATATATATATATATATTTATATATATTTATATATATATATATGTGTGTGTGTGCGTGTGTGTATATGTATAGAGTCTTTCCATAAACACACCACTATCCTGTTCTTTCTTTCCTATCCTGAGCTTTCAACGTAACGCATCCACTTTTTGCCAGCCGCCCTACGCAGGGTTGATGGACGTCTCACTAACGACGACTAAGGCGCAGACCACACTAGGAAATGTGTAATTTCGTTCATGTCACTGAACTATAAGAGCTAAGTAAGCTATACGAAAGAATTCCACACCGAGATCTAAGGCGTCAAACACAACAGTAGATGTGACCTTGTTTTGGATCTTTAAACCTTCCTTTATCTCCGCGCGACGGGCGGTAATTTGTTTCCCTAGGACATTCAGGTTCGCCAGCTCACGTAATTCACATCGCTGGTAAAGTCGAGCTATGTAGTTTGTGTTGTGAAAGATATTTAGTATGAAAAGATGCGGTAGGGATATGAGCTTAAGAACCTAATTTAATTTCTCTCTGTCCCTGTAACTTAGCTAAATACATATCAATCAATTTATTGTAGTATGTATTTATTTATTAATTGTACTGATATAAAAGCTTTTAAATAATATTTAAAAACTTATTCTCTTACCATAAAATTTTACCATACCTTAAAATACTTGCTTAATTGATTTAATAATCTTACAAAAACAAATTAATTTTCTGATAACTCTATAGACAAACTTCTTTGAATCGCAATTAAGCTGTGGCTCTCAAACTAGTATTGTTCACTTCTTATATTTTGATTTGTTGGAAGTTTCTACATCAAGAAGATTGAAAGTAATTTAGTCAAATGACAACTTAGATTCGGAAGTCTGTCCTTAAATTTAAGGAGCAAGTCCATCTGAGCTATTGCTGTTTTTACCTTTTGCGATTGTTGTTAATAGAATTAGATCTGTTGCTTGTTGTCTTACCATATTTGGTGGGTGAAACGTCAAGACTTTCACCGCTGTTGTTGAACTGCCAGAAGAAGGTAACGTCGGGGGGGTTAGCTGCGACGGAACAACGAACACGTAGTGCCTCTTCAAGCTGTGCGCCAAGCACTTGAGGCGATGTATGGGCACACATCGGTGCGTCTGTTTCACAATAAACATCATTTAATAAATGATTGGTTCGGTGCCCATTGACGACCAATTGGCTCAGTGGCCGGGCTGCCAACTACGAAATCAATGGTAACGGGTACGGGCCTCGTATCAGGATAAATACATGTATAGCCTACAGATATTTCTTCTCAGTATGATTATTTCGACAATCTGCATTAGATAAGCGTGGTGGGTTAATATCATTACCTCCAAAAAAAATGGAGTCCCGAGAAAACGGCTGTGAAAAAGGTACACGATTTAAAATTATATAGTTCACATACAAAATCGTAAGCGAAATTATTTGTTCAGCTGTTAAATAAATTTAGAAATCGGTGTGATCATAAAGAATGTTATTAAAAACTTTAGGTGACATATAATTGTTAGAATAAATTACTTAATTATAGAGAGTTTAATAAATTAAATAAACTTGAAGCTACAGTTCAGAAAAGTCTAGGTAAGTTTTTAAGATGAAATATTACTTGAAAATAATTTAAAATTACAACACAATTTTTGGTTTTGGTTATCGTATAGTACCTCTATATATTTTTACATTTTACAAATTATTGTAAATTGATCATCATTGTTTTGAAATTAATTTTTAGTTTTAAAACAACACAAATAATTATGGCAGGTAAACTGATTTGTAAAAATGTCGCACATTTATACAAATCAAGTTATTCAATATACATATATGTATGTAGATTCGGCAGCGTTCAGGAAATTCTGTCAAGTCTTCTCGTCGCCCATACCACAAAGTCTGAAGACAAAAGTCTTCAACCAGTGCGTCCTGCCCGTACTCTCTTACGGTGCCGAGACGTGGACACTGACAGTCCGTCTCCTCGCCAAGCTCAAAGTCAATCAGAGGGCTATGGAGAGAGCTATGCTCGGGATTTCTCTGGTGGACAGAATTCGAAATGAAGAAATTCGCCGGAGAACCAGAGTCACCGACATTGCTCTTCAAATTAGCAGACTGAAGTGGCAATGGGCTGGACACGTTTGTCGGAGAACCGACAACCGTTGGAGTAGACGAGTGCTGGAGTGGAGACCGCGACTCGGCAAACGTTGTGTGGGACGCCCTCCTGCTAGATGGAGCGACGATTGGCCAAGGCGGCTAGCAGAGACTGGATGCGTGTAGCCGAAGATCGGGCTAGGTGGCGCGCCTTGGGTGAGGCCTATGTCCAGCAGTGGACTGCCGCAGGCTGATATTGATGTAGATTTGATTATAGAGTAGTAACTGTAATGTCTGTTTTAAAATTTATTCTTTATTGGTGTTATGATACTCACATAAATAATATTGTAAAACATAACATCAGTAATTGGCGGAAAAAGAAAATAGTTATAAGAATGTATGTACTTCCAATTAAAGGTACAAAATGGTATATTGCTGTCAGCATTCTTTTATTCAGTGGACCAAGAGGATATCTAATTAATTACCTTATTATTTTTGTATACAGATATCCTGTAATTAGTTGTAGCAAAGACTCGAAATACTAATCGTTAAAATAGATACCGTTCATTATATCTGACGTCTGATAATGAATGTAATAATTAAAATCTCTAAGGTTCAGCTTTAATTGTAATTTCATCACGAAAAATAAATATACATTATATTAAATAAACACGAGTTATTATATGTATTAAAAATAACATTGAAATTAAATAAAAAGTTAGTTATGAAGCTCAATGGGATTGTACAACAATGTAATATCGTTAATAAATTGCTGTCATTTGGAAAACTTCGAGAATGAAGCCGATGGAAGGATTCAGTTGGGTTAAGCGTTTAGGAAGCTTCATAAATTCTTTTTATCGCCCATATAGCGGCACCTTAGATGAAAGTTTTTGATCGGAGCACCTTTCTTGTGTTCCCTTACGGTGCTGAAGTGTGGATACTAACAGTCCGTCTGCTTCACAAGGATAGAGTAGCTTAAAAAGCTATGGTGAAGGCTATACTCACAGTTTCTCTGGTGGATATGATTCGAAACAAAGGAATTCGTCAGAGAACGAAAATCAATGATATAGTTATTCGAGCTAGCAAAGGCACACTATCGTAGACGAGAAAGGAGGTTATTTACCAAGGTACGGTGTTAAAGTATTTATTATTCTTATCGAAACAACGAAGGTGCGAAGTTAAAAGATACGACCTTGTATTCAGTTTGTTAAATCATAACAGAAGTTAGACAATATATTAATTTTATTGTCCAACTGTTCCCCTTCGTAGGCGGCAAAGTAGCAAGCTGTGATTCATTTAGGTATCTACTTACAAAACTGCGCTCACGAGTCATGCCTTAGATTTTCATTAAAATTTCAAATATTTGCTCGCTTTAAGCAGCACTTTCAAAGAAGGATTACGGAAGCGGGAATTTGAAATTGCGAATGTGAATTAACTTAACTAGATTTCAATATATAATATACGAGGAAATCATAAATTTCGTTATAGATGGGCTTAGCAAAATTATATCAAATTCACTATAGAAAGTACATACATACATATCTAAACGCCTTTCTCCCGTAGGGTTAGGCAGAGAATACAGATCTCCATCTGCTACGAGCATACCCTCCTTGCTTCATCCACACTCATCCATAGTTTCAAACATCCTTAATCTCACATTAATCGTAGCGAAACGTAAATCTTCGCATCCCTCGCTGTTCCATGATTGATGTGTCTTCGCTGATTCACTCTAACAACGTCGGAATTTTCTCTAGATGGTGTTAATAGAACTTGGCCGCTTCGTTACTTATTGTATTGATTATTATTGGCAGTAAATGAATCCCCGTGGATAAGAGTATAGTTTGTTATAGGAATTTGATTAATGTGTTGTTGATAGTTTCTCTTCGAGCCCTTAAGATCAAGTGTGAGATCGTGATATGTCGTTTTATTGAAAAAGTTGGTAAATTATAATAATAAACAGCATCAGAACTAATTTTATTCAGAATGAAAATTACCGCCCATGGATACTGACCTAATATAAGATATTGCTAATACACTACCTACTTTACGGTTAATAAATCGTACGAAATTCTTGGAAAATTGGTACTTTTTTACGGCGATAATTTGTGATGGTGTGGTATGTTTAATACTGAGTCCATTTTATGGTTGTTTAGAAGGAATCCCTATTAGTGATAAGACTATTGTTGTTGGTGTACAATAAAGAATATATCTATCTATCTACTTCTACAACCATACTGCACATAACATGAATTGAGAAGTGAAGGATCCGAAGAGATATCCGACACTCTTATAACTAAGGCAAAGTAATATACTAAAAATAAGCAAGTCTCTCGCGATGCATTCCAATCTAGATACATTTGTCAATAGAAACGAATTGCTAGTCGTTCCAAAGGCCGCGTTCCACCTCGTTTACAACAACAAATCTCCGTTACGCTCTTTATAATAATGATTGATGGCATTGTATCGGCGATGAGGGACCCCTCTGCATTGGAACAGGATTTATTGCCTTTTTATTGATAACTTAGAAAAAGAGTCATTTATTTTGTATAAAGTGGTAATACTCCCAATTTGTTTTATTTCATCATATTTATATATAACCATTATTATTTTTTCTTAATTTGTTATATTTTTATCGTAGATACGAGGAACTAGAATAAAAGAAAGTATAATGAAATTCTAATATTATTAAAATATATTAATGACTAAATATATAAATAAACATAACAAAAGTTATTAAATAGGTAAAAACTTAAAGAGATCTAATCTAAAACGTTTCTTTTTAAGGCTGCTACGAGCATGGAAAATTGAATAATTGTATGTTTTACGTTTAATTAAAACGATGAAATAAATGTATGTATCGTGGCCTCTTAAGATGACTGCAAAAGCTAATGCAAGTTTTCGTAGAACGACCGTCATTTTATCATGACAAACTTAATTTACATTTTAAGATGATTGTCACATTGTTGACTTTTCGGTTGTTTTCCGTACTGCTATACCTGAGGATGCCTCGTGTTGGGGCGAAACACGTGTCGTTTGCGAGGTGGAAAAGTGGTAGTGTATGCTTCGTGTTGTGTATAGTAGTTGGTGGGTGGAGAGTTGTTGGCCGTTTTTCGGTAGGTTTTTTGTTTAAGTTCCAAATAAATCCACTTCATCCAGCGGGAAGGCACACATTATTAGTTTTCTGTTATTGTTTGCTCGTCGCGGATCTTAGCTAAGTAAAACTTTCGATTGTCCACATAGTGATGGATTTCCGCAAAGTAACGCCTGACTCCATTAATCATAATTGTCATTATTTTAATTGAGAATGATCATCAAATAAGAAGAAATGGCTTCTATTTCTGTTATCGTTGTATTTAAAAATTCGAACTTACACTGTATGCTTAGGTGTGTAATTTGGCTCGCAGTCTCGCCTAAAGTGTTGGTCGCTCGACATGAGTAGTCACCGCCATGGTCTCGGGTTACTTTCCGTAAGACCAACGATTTGGTGCTCACTATTATACCCAATATCACGTTGTGTAACACCGGCTTCTCCTGCGTAATATAGACAGTGATTTATGCAAAACAAATCTTAATATCTAGACACAAGAAACATCGCTTATAGTCTTCACTCATCATAATTACCGCTGGTTATTAATGAAACTAAATTTTTAGCTTATTCGTGCCAAACTAAATTTTTCCCTAATACCGTTATAAGACATATTGAAGAATATGTCTTATAACAAGATTATAATATTAAGGCCGAGTTTTAATAACTGCGCTAAGCTTAGTTTAGTCGGTAAGACAAGCACAATAAGCTTTGTTGGAAATGTTAAGAAGAATTTTAGTAATATTAAAAAACATTTCTAGTCTTCTTTTAAAAAAATTAAAAATGATAAAAATAATTGTATGACCCTGATTGATGTGTCTTCGCTGATTCATTTAACAACTTGTTGAAACTTTTGTTAACTTGTATTTGTACGTGAGCATTACTTACATTATGGTACCAGGTAATGCGATGCTCTCTAGGGTTGGCACGCACTGAACATTCGAAATATACATCGTCACCTTCTTTGATATCATGCGGGTTCAGTGTGCTTCCTAATGATAAAGACACAACTGGTGGAACTGCAATAAAATATTCATTTATTATATTACAATTAAGACCAAATATAATTTTTACTGGAGTGGAGACCGCGTCTCGGTAAACGTAGTGTGGGACGCCCCCCGGCTAGATGGTGCGACGATCTGCGCAGGGCGGCTGGCAGAAACTGGATGCGTGTAGCCGAAGATCGGGCTAGGTGGCGCTCCATGGGGGAGGCCTATGTCCAACAGTGGACTGCCGCAGGCTGCTGATGTATAATTTTTACAAGTGTAATTTAAAGTATTTTTTATGTAGAGCAAACAAACGCATTTGCGGTTCATTTGGTGGTAAGTGATCACGGCCGTCTATAGATATTAACAACGCCGGAAGCATCACACATACGTTGCTAGCCTACCGTGTAAATATATATATATATATATATACATATATATATATATATATATATATATATATATATATATATATATATATATATATATATATATATATATATATATATATATATATATATATATATATATATATATATATATATATATAGGACAAACGAGCAAGCGTGTCGCCTGATGGAAAGCAATCAACGCCGCCCATGGAATATATATATACTGGTCCAGTAAATTTTTCCAGTCGGATCTTCGTTTAGCTTTTTTCCTCCAGCCCCCACTACTTTTTTACTTACCACCGATTGTCCCTAAGTCGTCCTCGATTCCATCTAGACATCTGAGTTTAGGCCTTCCTCGGCTTCTACGACCATCTGGTTTGCCGTTAAGTAGGCGTTTGGGTACTCTAGCCTCGTCCATCCATCATTTACAGTTATTTAAATCTTTCTATTCTGCCTCTTTTGAGAAATAGTTTTTGATTCTCATGGGGTTTTTGGGATCTTCGAAATGTAAAACTAGATATTGTGTTATAAATGCACATGCAGAGTTGATAGTGAATGTATAATACTGCTATGAAGAGACTATTATGTCTATATTATGTTACCTATAGAAAATTGGGCGCTTAGCCAACGAGAAGAGTCGTTGCCATGCGATACTTATGTGTATGCCTTAAAATGAAATTCACTGGTCCTATATAAACTTGAGATTGGGTGTTGGTATAGTAGTTGACATATTTATAGTCTATAAAGCTAAATCACTTTTTCATCATCATCATCACCATTAACATCGAATAACAGTCCACTATCGATAGGTACTGTAAACATTTAATTCAAGTGTCCGTCATCAGTCTGTGATAAATTATGTCCAGTCTTAACTTTACAATGGTAATAGCGTCATGATTTTATTTATATATTCATGCCTATCCCCCGCAGGGGTTGGAAGAGACCACAGAGCTCCATCCGCTACCATTCATCGCAGCGAAACGGCTCTCCATTAGTCACTAAAAAATACATGTTTCTTATATAGAAACGGGAGTTATTTTAATTGAATTATAATAAGGATAATGTTTGGTTTAATATTGCAATGATGGGGGTTTGCCCAAGTGAACAGTTTTCTCTGGTAAGCAGCACGTGTTGACACTTTATTGGCCATTAAAGACCTATAACGACATCGCTCTCTGCCGGCGGAAGTGTTCGTCCTCGAAATAAACATTTACGATTGCTCCGTTTAAATTGTTGGCAAAGCGATTCGTGTCGGGAGCGGGAGGGTGAATTTTCCTCGCTTTAAATGCGTTACGGTCCGCCAAGCAGAAGTAAATGGAATTTGTTTATATTTGTAAATTAATTTCACTTGTAATAGAGTCACTGCGTCCCCAGTCCCTTAACGAAATTGTTCTAACACTGATTAAGCTATTTATATATCAAACAAAATGATTATGATAAATAAGACTTGCTATAGATTATTTCTGATATTGAATTTTGAATTTTTTTTCCTTAATCCTAATTTAGAAAGCAAGATTAGAATACGTAAAACCTACTGTAGACTTTAACGACGAAAGTCTTTGAAGAGTGCGTCTTACTTGGTGGTATACACTTATGGTGTCGAAATGTGGAAACAGACAGTTCATCTGCATCACACGCTCAAGATCTCTCAGAGAGATGTGGAGTGTGCTATGCTCGGAGTTTTTCCGGTGGACATGATTCAAAAATCAGAAATTCACCGGAGAATACAGACATAGCTCTTCGAGATAGTGAAGTTGCAACGAGCTGGACATGTCTGTCGGAGATTCGGCAATCGTTGGAGTATATGTGTGTTAGAAAACCGACTCTTGGCAAATGTAGTTTGGAACGGCGCCCGGCTAAATGAAACGATCGACAGGGACCGAATATATGTAATATATGTAGCGGAAGTCTCACTCAAAAGTGGACTGCTGTAGGCTGATCATAATGATGATGACTTCTATTTATACCTTCTATTTATGTATTCGAAAACTATCATTTTTAAATTTTATATACTTTTAAAAAGAATATTCATGAAATAGGTCTACTTATGTACAAAAAATCTTTAGAGACTCTGTCAAGGTTATAACATTATTCTTTTTTACATAAATACATATATATGTTCACGCCTAGGTGTAGGCAGAGACCACATATTTGCATCTACTACGATCTCGGCATACTTTCTTGATATATATATATATATATATGCAAACAAATACACATATATATATATATATATATATATATATATATATATATATATATATATATATATATATATATATATATATATATATATATATATATATATATAGTCCTTTTTACCAACCGTCCGTTCTTGTATTTGAAGAGGCAGTGTGAGCGAGTGTTCAAGTCGCAATGATAATTAAGCTTAATGACGCTAGAGATGTGCGAACTGGTTATACCACGTTCGTTTATTGCGTATTCTGCAGCAATATCCGTTTACAGTACAGCTTAACGAATTAAGAAGTAATTTGGTACAAGCTTTACGTTTCCTTGTTGAAAATAAACTACGCGAGAAATTATAAAAATAGCTTTTCTCACACAATATATTGTAATTGAAAAAAAAAAACAGACTTGAAATATTTTTAATATTACTAGTATTCGTGTTTATCAATCAAAGCAACCTAATAATGCATCTTATTAGTGGTAGCGCCACGCTGCAGACGAATACTTTGTAAAGAATGGCATATTATTTGTCTGTAGCATGAATGGGCCTGCTCGCCCGGGGAAGTACCACACTTCTGTAGAAAACCGGCGATTGAGTGGTAGTTTAGCTACCACGCTTCGTCCGGCGAGCAGTTGAGTTTCGAAGGCCTAAGGGGGTTTCCTTACCCCCACCTCTCACCCCTCCCAAACTTTCATTGGTTTCCTTAAATCGGTCGGCAACGCTTCTATATTGCCCATGCTACTGCAGATGTTTATGGGTGGCGTTGATTGCTTTACATCAAGTGATGCGCCTGCTCGTTTGCCTTCCTATCCCATAAAATAAAATCCTAGAACATGGTTCAGATCGTGAGTTTGTATCTTTCTATGGAAGATGCGAATTCGCGACATCGGTTTGAGAGCCCGATCCTTACCAATTAAACTATTGCTACTTCATAATTTACATTTTTGATACTTGTGTCCCTCCCTACATTGTAATGTTAACTAAGGTAAGAGCCTAGTTACCCACAACCTAGACAATCGTAGCGTGGAATGTAGTCATGTATATTATAAATTCTGAAAATAATGGTGTTATTATTTTCTATGTGCGTTTTGTTTTCTTCTCAGCTTTAAGGTGGTTTTGATGTTAATTACGGGCCTGAGCCAAGTAAATTAGTAGTATTATCTAATATATTGGGAAATTACATTTCTCAATATTTTCTTCAATTTGCAAAAATCTCCTAACTATGCGTTAAAAATTTCCTATGTGTTCGTGTTTAGGATTTTTGTAGTTTTACGTATTATCTTTAATATTTCAAAGTTTAAGGGTGTTGTGAAGGTGTTATGGAATTACTACGGTAGTTGATAATTTATTATTATTATAATAGCGATAAATACATATGTATAATTTCATATACAAAAAAATATGAATATCCTAGAATATACATGTCAAGGCAATTTTTCACATATCTCATATTCATGGTACCCTTACAAAAGAAAATATTAGTCTTTTCTCATTTTTAAAGGTGAACACACAGAAAACCGGCGTCTGAGTAGTAGCTTAGCTACCGCGCTTCGTACGGTGAACGGCCCAGTTCCGGAGGCCCAACACCCTCCCCCTCCTCCTCCCACTCTTGTATATGATTTCAGGAACTTCAGAAAAACACTTATAAAACCATACGTATGCAGTTCATAAAAATATGTATTGGAAGTTTACATAAGTTTAAAATAAATACAATATGGAAGGTAAAACTTACACACGACATCCAATTTAAAAGAGTCTTCAATGCTCTGACCAGGTAACGCAGTATTATCAGCTTGACATTTGAGAATTAACCCGTCATCTTCAGGCACAGGCATAAACTGTAGATTACTGCTAACCCACGTCTCGTTGGTGGCTTCTATTATCTGCAATATACATTCGTATGTACACACATCTCAGTTACGGTTTTTTATAAACATTTTTTTTATTCCTTGCAATATAGTTTATTATTTGAGAACCTTAGCTGAAAAGTGACTGAGGTCGCGTTTTGGCAAACGTAGTGTTCTTTCCAACCGGTCGACCGGTCGATGATCTGCGAAAGGCTGCTGGTAAAAACTTAAAGTTGGTATATTGGTTGGTAATACAGTTGGTAATATGACTTTGACTTTTAAATATGAATATAGTAGCTTTTAAAATATATAATTTTATCAGTTCAGTAGATTCCGTTTATGACTGCCAGTGTTGACACTTAAATTTAAATTTTAAATGTTCGTAGTTGTAATTGACAGAGCCTTTTTTAAAAATAGCCATCTACTTACCTGATTATTACAAATAAATACTTACCCGTGACTATAAAGTTTGCAACTGACGTCAAAATTCAAATTAATTGAACAGTAATGTATATAATTGAAAAACATGAAAAAAGAAAGAATTGATTTTTTAGCAAAGCGCTATTATGTGGTAAAATTGTAGAGGTAACCGAATATATAATATTTTTATTGTTTTTAAAATATTATATATCGGCAAAGTTCTTAAAGAAGGCCAGGTCAAAAGTATTCTTAACCGGCGACCTTGTACGAAAAAAGTGATAAGTGTAGATAAGTAAAGAAAGTGTGCAGAGATCGTAGCAGATGGAGATCTGTGGTCTTCTTTTACCCCTACGGAAACGTGTGTGATGATATGTATGTATGTAAAATATATATTAAAATCATACCTCTCCCCTTTTCAATTTTCTGTTATCTTTATACCATGTAAGTTGAGCGATAGGTCGACTACCTTCCGATACGCAAAATAAATTTGCATATTTATCTGTATTGAATGTTGTAGGTTTGTTCACAATTTCGATGAATCTTGGTTTTACTGCAATAAAAAACTCTTTACGTTTTCCAGGAATTCCAAAGATACAAGGTATTAAAATATCCATCAATAGTGCCGTAATAGTTTACAGCAGGATATTAGCTTCTCTCTAAAGTGATGAGTGGTACTGTAATCCTCACGCTTGGTGGTGGGATTTGGGATTGCAGAATAGTTCTATTACTCAGGTAGATGCTTCCGTTTATCTACCATAGTCGCCTCGTATGGAATTTAGAGGAAGAATGAGAGTGGGTTTATTGTATATTGGGAACCACACTGTAAATTTAATCATTAGTATAAGAGATAGGCGTCGTCAATAAAACTAATATTATAATTATAAATTTAGTTTTGAGTGTATTTCCTAAGATTATTTTATGATTATGTAGACTGATCATGTTTGTCGGAGAACTAATTAGTGCTGGAGAAAGTAAATGCTGAAGTGGAGGTTCAAAAAAGACCGCCTTTTGGACAACGTAGTGTCGGTTGCCCCCCAAAAGATGGGGCGACGAAAATCTGGCTAAGTGGCACGTTTTGAAAGAGAGGCCTATATCCAGGAATAGTCTGTCAAAAGCTGATGAATGTGATGTGAGATAGAGAGTACATTTTATTATTCTTATTATTGTTTTGTCTTTGAAAACTTCGTAAAACGACTTTGGCCGGCCATACACGGGGAGCTTGAAGCAGCTAGTATCGACTGCTTCAAGCTACGACCAATACAACGACGCGCTATATCGAGAGCAAATTACATATTATAGATAGTCTAAATTAATTGTTGTTACATTTATACTTTAAATATTTACAAGAAAGGGCAAGCTAATAACAAAAATCATGATTGTCTTACGATTCATCTCCAGTCTAACTGTCTTCTCTTGGGGACTAACAAGGTTTGTGTTGGAGGCACGACATTTGAAAGTAGTGTTCAAATGATTTCTTTTAATATGTGGTAATTCTAAACGGTTCACGACCACGTGCGTGTCTGTTTTTTCTCCTATATATTGTGGCGCTGGCGTTCCATCTATCAGCCATATCACAGTGGGTGCAGGACGTCCTATAACAAATTATATATATAGAATTAAGAGTAACTACATTTTTGAGTTATAATTTTCTGTTTTTCTAATGAGATAGGAAGGCAAACGAGCAATCGTATCACTTGATGGAAAACCATTATACATACATACATAGCCACCCAAAGACATTTACAACACCAGAGGCATCACAGTTGTGTTGTCGTCATTTAAGATATGAGTAGCCTTGTTTTTTTTGAAGGTTTCAATGTCGTATCAGTTTCGAAGTACTGCCGTAAGAGGCTGGTTCCAAAGAGTGGTGGTAAGTTTCGGAAAAAAACACTGTACTGGATCGCCACTCATTCAGATTATACGGTTGAAACTTTTCCTTTCGGCGAGTTGTACGGCAGTCGAAGTCGAATTCAGTGGTTAGTTATTAACCATAGGTTTTACGCTATTAAAATATACATAGCTATCAATAACTATTAATCTTCCTATGAGTAATTATAATACAGAATACAATTATTATATGTTAATTGGTCATAATATACACAAAATTATAATTTTGTTTCCCTGACCACGAACTATTCAGTCAGCGATTTTGTACTATGGCGGACAGTTCCGTTCTATTTTACATTTATATAGTAGTTATATTATGCTAATTGATTTACTCAATATAATATTATTAAAGACTATAGATAAGAATAAAAACTATGCGAGAGTATATAAAACAAAACAAAGTATACAAAAATAAATGATATAACAAATCACGAGTGGTTCTATTGTGTGGGATAAGTTTGTGTAGTTTTGAATTTTTCAGTGTGTGCGTGTGTCTAAGTGTGTTTAATTTATTGTATTTTATACTGCTACTAAATCAATTATTTCGGGTTATTAATTCTTTAGGATCATATGTTCAGTTGAATGGCCATTTGTTTATAATTTTATGCAAAAAGTGTTGCACAGTGTTGCAATGCCAACTGTCGGAATTTTCAGAAGTGAATCACGTTTCGTACTGTAATTTCTGTGAAATATATATAAGGCGATTTTTTTTAATTTCAGAATGGTAAATTGGTTGATAAACAACTCTTACAACTTAATTGGTGTTATACACCGGAAGGCTGAGGCTCCGGGCTGTAGAACTAAACCGATAAGGTTGTTAGTCCACAGACAGTGTGCAACATATTTTACGAGAATGGCTTACGTGCACAACGTCCGATCAGGTGGTCACCTATACGACACAGAAATCAAGCTCTCTGAAAATAGCAATGCAGGAAGTGCTTGATGTGTTTTTATTATACGACATGATTAAATAAATTTTATTCCTCGTCAAATATTAGCTTATAAAAGCTTTTTATAAAATTGCTTTATATAAAAATTGCTTTATATAAAAAATTTTAAAGCCGGCAATCCACTGCCGTGCCGATGCGTGGCTAGGGGGGAGGCTGCAGAAAGCGTGCCGACCGTCCTGGGATCGGGCTCCCTCGGGTAATATAGTACCTTACCTCAGCACGCGGGGCTCTGCCGGGGTTGACCTCTATCCTCCCTTGCGGCTCGTGGGATTCACTTTGACGAATCTTAATATACCTGATTCGTTAAAAAATGACGGCAACGTGGATCGCCACCCGTCACGACCTGATTCCCGCGAGGGCGAGAAGCGACAAACGAAGAGCTGTGTCGCTACGATGAATGTGAGAGTAAGGATGGATGAAAAGATGGATGAGTGTGAAGGAAGCAAGGAAGGCGTATCGGGATTGTAGCGGATGGAGATCTGTGGTCTCTGCCTAACCCTACAGGGAGACAAGCGTGACTGTATGTATGTATGTATGTAAAAATCGTTACATAGACTGTATGAATGTGGATGTGAATATAACATGGTGAATAGTTAATGGTATATTGGATTACTAATTACGTAAAAGAAGTACTCTGTTTAGGTCTACGCTTCTTTGCAATTATATTTCATATTCTTTAACGCAATTTATTCTAGTCGAAATATGATTTTAAGTTTCGTTATAATTGTATAAAGTTATGGTGTGCTAGCACCACAAAGGTTATTTTAGTTTAAAGACTTATAAAGGAGAACTCACTGAAGAGCGAATTAATAGATAAACTTTTTTAAAAGAAGACTAGCAATGGTCTTATGTTACTAGAATTCTTGTTAATCATTCAAACCAAGTTGCTTGTGCTAGAAAATGGTGCACATCAATAGAGGACAGGAATTGTTTGTATACTACATTAATACTCGTATATATTGGAAGCATGCCTTTTGTAATGTGTTGCTGTACTTGAATAAAAAAAGCAGGTGAAAATAATTGTTTTCGCATACCTACTCTAAGTAAAATTAGCTTCTAAGTATTGAAAAACCTAAAATTTAATCAAAAAATTGCTAAGTTTAATAAGCTACGAAATTATTGAGTGATTCGTGAAAACGACTACGCTAATTAGGTGGGTAGGCGGACGACGACAACCTCATAATCCCAAAAGCTACGCATAATACCGCTACGAAATATTGAAGCCTCTACGGATTAGGCTGACTGCTGGAATATAAAATATTTTAATATTGTCACGTTCTTTCAAAGGTCGTTTCTCTAGTTCAGTGAAATGTACATCGTATTACGTTTTATACAATAGAATCTAAGAGAACTGACTTCGAATGCCCCTGTTCGTGCCGTAGAGAAATTGTTATTTACAATCATATGCAAGGATTTGTCTCATCCCACAAGTTAAATAAAAGTATCGCGATTAAACCTGCCGCAGGATAACATTAAGTCTACATACACATGTCTACCTATGGTATGAACCAATGCCTTAGTACGGTAGATAACGATCCATACTTTTATAAGGCGTAAATATAATGTAATGTAAAAAACGATGAACTTTTTTTTAAAACGGGAACATATTTTCTTTTATATTTGAACTTATCCTGGCCTATCCTGTACTTGTCAAATAAGGTTAGCGTTGAGAAGTAGAAGCCCAACTTCTGCTACTTTGCCCTTTTCCTTTCCACTTCCGTTTCTACCCTCTTTTTCATCCAATATTCATATATTACATCAAATAAGGCAGCATATATGTAGGTGATGTGGAAAAGGTTTACAGACGTTACCTATTCCTTCCATAAAACAATCATATGGATATTATAATAACAGCTAAAATAACAATTAACTCGAATTACAATAGCAGGATTGAGAAAGGGCTAAAAACAAAAATTGTTATTACAATAACTATATAAATTGATAGATCACTTCCAGTTAACTTCTAATTTCGTGTTCGAATCTCGATCTCCTCCTGCCCTCGTTTCCTCCCTCCGTATCTCGAGGCAATGGATAACTTTACACCGGGTACCATTTGGTGCCGATCTCTCACAGAGTGACTTATCGGTAAGTTTAAGAGCAATATATCAAAGTAATCGGTTTAATTTCTCATTTCCCAGTTGGGAATAAATTATGCGTATATCTTGACTGATACCGTCGTGATTTGTGATGACGCGTTCACAGCCTACAGTTAATAATTAAATGAGATATTTATTGCGACAGAATAAAGTCGTGAGCATTGAGTATTTATTATTATTATTTTGTTAAAAGAAAACTAGTGTTGTTCTTAATATTATTCGAATTCTCGTTAACCGTTTCATTTAAGCTAATAATGCTTGTGTTTGGTCATGTTTCACATCAGAAGTCCAATGGAGGAGAAGGAGGAGAACTCGCGACCGCGACATATCGTAATCGACGTTCGATCCGACTCAACCCTTACCAACAGAGCTATTGATGCTTATCGATTCCATATTTAAGCGGGTAATCGAATTGATTAAACTGATGTGCGTAGCGGACAAAATTCGCGTAAAATTGCGCGTATCTATATTAATACATTCCAATAAAATTTATTGTAATGTATTATAATAATATAATATATTGCTTAAAAACTATTTACACGAACTCTTTTATTTTATTGTAATGTATATTTATTTATACATCGATATTTGTATTTTAAAAGGATAAAATCTTCAAGTCGAATCAAACTGAATTATTTATAAAAATATCTGTTCAATGTCCCTTAAATTATGAATTTTTTAATAAAAAAAGTGTAAGAGATTAGAGTTTGTTTAGCCTATACATTTGAATTATGAGTGATCGGCATTCACTAATAGACGATTAGAGAGAGTATTTTTATGTAATATGTGTTACGATCAAATGCAAATTGCAAAATTATATTCGTAACAGAGGATAAACATGTAGATAGTTAATATATATAGATATATATTACTTTTATAATAGACTCTTTAGCTTTATAGATATAAAACTAAAGAGTTTATATAAAGAAAGTGATAAGTTTGGATAAAGCAAAGAAAATGTGCAGGGATCATAATAGATAAAGATCTGTGGTCTCAGCCTACTTTTACGGGAAACAGGCGTGATCGTATGAGATGACTTTATTATTTGTTATACTTAATAAAATACATACTAACTTAATACAGACAAAGCAGAGTTTTAGTTCGTGGAACTAGAAGCAAGAAGTTCCTTGTACACCATAGATGAATATTAAAATTCATTACATAAGGGAATTAAATAGGAAACGTCGCACGTTCCCGATAGGAAATTCCATATATACGGTTAGTGTCGAAACTTTTGCCTATTTCAGGACAGCTGTGTGTTATTATCAATAATTCTCGAGGAAAATTGAATCAGTTTTAAAGAATTTTCACCAAATGGATCTCACCAAAGTTTGATTCCAAGATTGTATAATATAAAAAATTGATCATTTTTATTTGTCATTAAAAATATATTTTTTTTTTATGAAAAGTGTAAACATTATATTATGAAATATATTTTCTTAGTATTCACGATTTAAAGTACCTACTTGTAAAAGGATTGGTTTTACAGAAATTTTGGATTAAAGTGGCTTAAGATGTACATTGGTTAAAATGTAAACTACTTAGATTAAACGTTGAAAGTTTCCCACTTAGCACATTTCACAATTCGGCAAGAGGGTTGTTAAAAGGAAATTCACCCATTATTACTATTCATTTCTAAATTAAATCTGTAATTATTAAATTAATTACAAATTAGATGCAGAGACTGTAGTAAACAGGCGAGGTCTTAAAAATCAAAGTCAACAGTTGAAGTAAAGTTAATAAGAACAGAATTTATTGAT
Source organism: Baronia brevicornis (assembly GCA_031353405.1). Taxonomy (NCBI): domain Eukaryota; kingdom Metazoa; phylum Arthropoda; class Insecta; order Lepidoptera; family Papilionidae; genus Baronia; species Baronia brevicornis. Next base: position 252,059 of record JASFAT010001585.1, read on the forward strand.
ATTCTGTTATAACAAATTAACGTCACACGCATATTGTCTTAAACCAATCACTAAAATGCTAAGAAACATTATTTTCCTTGCAATATCAAAACATTTTAAGGATTACACGTTATATTTTGGTTAAGCCACTTTACTGGTAATTTTTCCTGCAGCATGAATTGATATTGTTAGAGTGGAGACTGCGTCTCGGCAAACGTAATGTGGGACGTCTCCTTACTACAATCTGCGTAAGGCGATAGTGTAGAGACTGGAAGCGTGTAGCTGAAGATCGAGCTAGGTGGCGCGCCTTGGGTGAGGCCTATGTCCAGCTGTCGACTGTCGTGGGCTAATATTGATGTATACAAGCTTCAGTTTAATAACAGGACATTGTTATATGACTGTCAATATAATATACACTTTCTTGATTTTATTAGTTCATATTGTTTGTATTTGCTGAATTATAATATTAATGGTGGAACCATATATTTCTATCATCGCCCATATATGTCACTGCTGGGCACCTGCTTCGTAATTTCTGAAGGAATGGACGTTACCCCCCACCACGCTCGCTCGCGGTGTTTATAATTAGTTACTTATAATTCCACCGTTGGTAGTAAATATCAATTTACTACCAACGGTAGGGTAAATTTTTTTTGTTTTCTTTATAAGCGATACCCCACCTTTCAAAAAATAAATAATAAATTATACAAGGGTCTATTTTAATAATGCTTTGTTAATACAACTTAATCGTTAATAAATTATTGGACACAGATATAATTTTAACTTACCCTCTTAAACGAGAAACGAAATATTTACTTTTATATATGTCAATGCAATATGGAAGCCGTAAATATATTATGTTCAGGGTGGAGTATTAAAGTTTCCGGAAGCACTAAAAGCTTTCAAAATTTAAGGCCAACGGTGCGTCCTAAATTTCGGACGTCCTAAATTGTAGACATCCAAAGCGCTTATTTTATTCTTAGAAGCGTTTAATAATTTTGAAAATTTACTATGTGGGCCAAAGTTTGCAGTATACGAGTGTAACATCTTGTTTTATGACTTAAATATATAGATTTATAGGTATCTCGGAGTCGAATTATAAATTATCTGATTTAATGCAAATTAAATCTTTTGTTTAATACAGTTAAACTTTTGTTCTAATTAAGTTTTATCACGGATGTAATTTAATTAGCTGTTCCCTATTACTTACAACTGAGCGCTACAGCTTTCATTTTGGCCGTTCGGTTAACATTTATTTTATCAAATGTAGTGAAAATCCGACATAAAGATCTTGGTAAGTAATTATCATAATAAGCTTAAACTTGCTATACCCCTGCTTAAGTAATTATTTAAAGTTAGTTTCCTACTTATAGAAAATTTTACTACAGAGATATAAAAGCAGGTGGTAAGTACAAAAAGATTGAGTACCCCTGTTTTAATATAATCCTATAATGATTATCATACATTTTATAGCAGACAAAGTTAAGATAAATCGCTGTCAAACAAAAGTGAAAATTATACCGCTTTTTTATTACTAAAAAACTTCTTTCTAAAATTACAGTGAATTATTTTAATTATTCCTATATAAGTAACTAAAAATTATAACTGCTTACCTCCTCTCACTTCGCACACTAAAACTAATTCGTTGCCTTCTTCCAATGGTCCAACAACGCCAGACACATCACGTCCCGATTTATCATACAATATAAGCTGGTGTGGGGGCACTGAAACAAAACAACTTACTAGAATTTTGAAGAACATAATATTATAGATACGGATTATTTAGGTGATACACGGTAATTTACTAAAGGGTATTTTTTAAATTGTTAGGGTTTTCAATTGTAAACAAAAACAAACCAATAACGACCCTTAAATTCGCGCTAACAATAACAGTATTAACTTTTGCCTTCGAAATATTCTCAGCCCAAAGCGGATGCAAGATACATGCTGAAATCGAAATACTCGTGACCGATATTAACATAATCGAAAAGATATGTAGACTCGAGTGGCTTGGGCATCGAGAGAAGTTAGGATCACGACGCCTAAAAGGAGTAACGTCTAGTCAGCGTCCAATCGATCGCTTCAGGTATTGCTGGAGCGATGTGATGATTGCAATCGCAATCGCACAAGACCAGGGCCAGCAACGAATTCTTGCATCGCAGGCCAATGCACACTTTGGGTCATTGAGCCCACGAAGTTAGTAAGTATGGAACGTCGAAATGTACTGTTTTTGCAAAAAATTGTCACTATAATGGCACAGAAAGTGTCTCACATATACAATATCTATAATACCATAAATCAATTCCGCCTTCATGTAATAATACACACAAATATATTTCCCTTATTTACTTTAAATTAAATTAAACTACTCAAAGCTATAGCATTTGCACGAATAGGGAATAGTAAACAATATGACAAAAGATCCTCTTCATCCCTAAACTAAAATAGGACAAGAAGCGTTTACGACGGGTCGGCTATTACTTGTAAATGCTTTTGTTAACACATATTATCGTACAAGGAGGAAACCCTCCCACCGTACGTACTATCGTGTGTAGGCAATTGAATAATGCATGTTTGTATAGAAACACAATACAAGTCTGATTCGATTGTATTGGGTAAAAACACGAGATGCCAACCTATGGATACTGATATTTTGTCGGCATGATATCCTGAAACATTTAAGAATTGTACTCTTGGGAAATACTTTTATATAAATAGGATATTATTTTGCATTGCCTATATAATTCTTTTTTTGACGTTATTGTTTTTAATGAAATTATTTAGTAAATATACATATATGCGATGCAAAAAAGCGAGAACACTGTAAATGTTTTCTTTATTAAAATTTGTTAAAATCTTATTATGCAACAAGCATATTAAGATCATAAAAAAATACTATATCAAATGGTTTAAGAATATGACCGTTTTAGAGTGATCAGACAGAATACATTTTTATTCAGAAATATTAAAAGGTTCTGGGTAATATTTTTTAGAAATATTAAAATATTTTTGTGCTCTGATGATAAGTTTTAACTATGCGGTTTACAATGTTTTCAATTTTTTCTGTCGAATTACCGTACTCGTAATATTAATGTACAAGTCAAAATTCCATTTCCGAATTGCTTTAATATAAAGAATTGCCTAGATGAACACAAAGATAAGTGCCTAATTACCTAGACGGTTGAATACTGATATCTAATATACAAGTTTTGACCTAGTTGAAATAACTATATTCAATTATGTTCTAATAATAATGGTTAGTCTGTGTGGTTCTTAGTATAGAATATGGTCACCCTTTGGCTTCTTATAGGTATATTACGTGATGACTATGATAAAAAAACTAGTATATAGGCAACAACGTCTAATTGGTTATTAAAAACTAATCTGAGATCTCCAAGTCTCCTGTCCAGCGGAGGAATATACTATACCTCTTAATTGTAAAAGTGGTCAATGTTCAACAGAGCCTTGTTATACCTATGTTGGTGATGAAATAAAGAGAATTGAGAGAGCTGTTATAAAAGTTACATTTTTATAATCATCATTACTGATGAACAGTCAACCGATGGTCATTTGTCCGTAATTGGCACGCTTATATTTAATTGAATTAATAATAGATATATTTGCTACGAAACATTTTAAAGTAATAAATATACATGCAAAAGGTATTATTAATTTAATCTAAATTTCGTGCTTTAAATCTCAACTCTATTGCCAATAAAGGTAAACTGAAAATGCCTAACATAGTTGAATAGAGGTTTGAAATTCGTCCACCAAGCTAATTAGTAAGCATTACAGGGGTGGTTATTTGCTAACTTCAACCTCGATAGTGGAATTGGTGGCCAGTGAAAGGAGAATTTTATAGGTGATGGCAACATTACACGTTTACTGCGTTGTCTCTAAATATAGTTCGAAAATTAAACTGGGCTCTATATTTTATATATAAACTACTGATCTCGGGCAAATTTTGACCTGCCACAGATTAAAAATTTAGGACTGTATGTACGAGTAGTTTTAAATGAGTAATCTGAAGGAAATATTAAAATATAATACATTTTCGTTGAAATAATAATTTAAATCAACTACAAATAATTAATATGATTTAAAATAATACGTAATCCACTTTTTTCTTTCAAGGTCGTACAACAATAATTAGCACTTGAGTTATTCATTGTATTCATTATTAACTAACAAAGTATAATTAATAAAATAATTTATATAGTCTGTTATCCTTGCTTATGATTATACTTAGGTATATAGCTAATTCTGAAATGAGTTTTCGAAAATAGAAAAAGGCGATAATAATAAGAATCTTACTAAAACATTATATTCAGAAAGTCTCCTTCCATAGAAACGTGCAGAATGTGAAGTCATGGGTGATTTTTTTTATAGTTCATATGGATCTGCATTTATGTGCAGTATGTTTCCTAATTATTTCATATTTTTAAATTTTTAAATTAGATCAATCATTATGCTTATAATTTTATTATGTTAAGGTGATTTCTTCTTTGAGATAAGTACTTTCTATGTAGATTTTATATTAATTCTAATGAGCTTTCGTTTCCTGCCATACAATAATATACACTATGTAGTTGTAATTGGGTTTGGAATTTAAACAATATATATATATATATATATATATATATATATATATATATATATATATATATATATATATATTTACAGTTTTATACTGTAAAACTTTATCGTAATTTTTTTCTAATTGATTAGTCTACGATTAGAATATTAAGAGTAATTGATATTCATCCTAACTAATAAATTTTGAATCCAATAAGTACGAAAAAAATTTGTAATACAAAATATATTAAAGTTTATATATAGATAAAACTTAAGGTTCATATATTGAACTTTTCTACTGTACAACTCCTACATATTTATTGGGATTCGAAAATACACTTGCAAGGGCTTGATCCGTATAAATCGCGTAGCTTAGATTACAACCGAAATTATGCCTTCTGAATTATGCATTAACTGTAACTTGATGGGGGTTGTAATGCCGACACCGAAAGGAACATCGATCCGCGAACAATACAGTAATAATCAAATAAGCAACGTATTTGATGTACCGAGTTTGTGGAATTTGTTTTAGCTAACTCTTTGCACTCTACCAGAGAGTCTCCCTCACCACGTTATTTCTTCTATCAACTCCAACGATGAGTTTTACTTATCATCTTAATTTACATTAATTGCTCACTTTCTTTTAACAAAGTAATGTTATATTATTATGTCAAAAAAAAAAATATGTGAAACTATTGATCAACCAATCATAAGACGATTTCCAATAATCAATTGAAAAAAGGTTGGTGTCCAAAGGGTGCATATAATCATAGGAATAGTTTTTTATTTAGAAACATTTTATAACTTTATTAAAATGAAAAATATTTTTTAATATAGTCTTACAGTAATTTTATTACAGTAATAATCTTGAAGTTTGAAGAAAAATAACTCTATTTTAGCCTGCGCGTCTATTTCAGACGATTCACGAAGCAATGTCTACGGGGCAACGTCTTTCGTGACCATGCAATCCGAATAGTCTTGTCACATATCTTCTTTATGGTCGTCTTCGACAGCCTACGGAGATTCATTGCTGGACATACGCCTCACAAAGACGCACTACCTGACCGACCTTCGTACTACTTGATCGTTTACCAAGCTGTCCCAACCTCATCACTCTTCTACTAAAACGGCCAGCCCACTGTCATTTCAGTTTACTAATTCGAAGAACTATATCGGTCACACCGTTCGCCGACAGAATTATTTATCCATCATAAATATTCTGAGCATAGTCCTCTAAGGAACTTTCGCGACACTAAAATCGAATTCTAGCTAGACGCACTAGTTGAAATCGTTTGCCTTCTTACTCTGTATTTCATGTTGTTAAATAACACATTTTTCTCGAAAATACATAATGAAAGAAAATTTAATTTAGCTGATTGTTTAAGTCGATTCCATTGTATAATACTTAAACTAGAAAATAAAAAAGTTAAAATAATTTCGATGGTTTGATGAAACCAAGTTCCTAAAACCTAAAACCCTTCAAGCCCCTAAAACGTTTTGGTTAATATGCCAGTGAAAATAGAAATCGATACGGAACGTAACAATAGAAACTAAATGAAGCAAAATTACTGTGTGCGAAATTCAGCTCGCTCAAAATCCATTATACTCAAAATTATACGAAGGTTTCTTTATCACTTCATTTGCTCCAAGATAGATCGATACTCGCTCAGCTGCTCACTGCCAACTTGTTTCATTAAATTCAAATTTCGTGTTATACTTATTAATTCAGGCAGGCGTTTTCTCTGCACGTCGCGACTCTGTTAGGCGCAAGCTACACTGGGAACAAAGCGAAAAGATGCTAAGAACGAAGTTGGTCCAAATCGGAAACTTAGATCATATAACAACGTTACATAGATTATTAATCGAGTCAGGCGTTACTTTGCGGAAATCCATCACTGTGTGGACAGTCAAAAGTTTTACTTAGCTAAGATCCGCGACAAGCAAAACAATAACAGAAAACTAGTAATGTGTGTTTTTTCTGTTGGATGAAGTGGATCTATTTGGAACTTAACCAAAAACTTACCGAAAATCGGCTATCAATTGTCTACCCACCAACCACTAAACACAACACCAAACACACATTACCACTTTTCCATCTTGTAAACGACACGTGTTTCGCCCCGACACGAAGCATCTTCAGGTATAGTAGACTCTACGGAAGACAACCGAAAAGTCACACAAATTACTAGTTTTCTGTTATTGTTTTGCATGTCGCGGATCTTAGCTAAGTAAAACTTTTGACTGTCCACATAACATTACAGAGGTTGTCACATCGCAAACTTAGGTCAAATAACAATATTACATAAGCTTAAGGACTTTTTCTTGTGCATGAGGCGGTATTTGATTTCATCGGAATTATCGGGTACATCAGCTCGTGTATTTCTGCATCGCTGTTGGTTAAATTTTAGCTCGCTATGCTAGTTGAAGTATGAAAAGAAGTGGTAGCTATAGAGCGAAGCTAAACGAACTTAGCTTCGTTTCGCTTGGTTCCCGGTGTGGCCAGAGCCTTACTCGGGTGCTTTTTATATTCTTATCGTCTCGCCTACTGTCGAAACTTTTGTTCAATTCACAGACCGTTCTCAAATAGTTTTTATGCGCACATTGCTTTTAATTATGAATATTTGCTTTCTTTGAGAATAGCAATTATGAAGAATTAAAATACTTAAAAATATTTTTAATTAAATTACTTCTAAATAGTTGCGTTTGTCGAAGAACAGACGTGCTCGAGTAGAGACTACGTTTTCATTATTATTTATATAGGACTACCCTCGCTTAGATAGGGCAACGATCTCTATAAACTTAAGTTTTAATTTTGAGATTAAGTATAAACGAACTGAACTGGATCGCCATCTAAATGAGTGGCGATTATTATGGTTCGTTCCTATATAAAGGTCGACAACGCTTGTAATACTTAAGTGCTTAACGCGTGTAATACTTAAGGTGTTGCAGATTAATAGTGGTAAAGCCATGTTGCAGACGAATACTTTGTCAAGAATGGCATAATATTTGTCTGTAGCATGAATGGGCCGGCTCGTCCGGGGAAGTACCGCACTCCCGTAGAAAACCGGCGTCTGAGTGGTAGTTTACCTACGGCACTTCGTACGGTGAGCGGCTGAGTTCAGGAGGCCCAACACCCTCCCACCTCCCTCTACCCCTCCCATTCCCACTCCCATAATAACACTTTCCTTAAAGGTCGGCAACGCTTTCCGCACTGCCTATGGCGCTGCTGAAGTCTATAGGTGGCGTTGATTGCTTAGCATCAAGCGACACTTTTGTTCGTTTGCCACAAAAATACGTGTGTATTCAACCTCATACTTTGTTATACCTGCCTAAACAATAATAGCGTATGATGTAAAATCAAGTAGATTATCTACATACATGCTATTGTGTTTCAATCTAACCAAGACATAGAGGAATGTGTAATTATACAAACAAAGATAAATACTGCGATATTAGCGTTCCAGAAATAGGTTGTAGCACAATTTCTTGGCGTAGAACAGCATTTAGCCGATGACTTACGATTACGCCGCGCCACTGCAGCCCCACTTAACCGTTACTTATTGCTTCACTTAACTCAAAACCCGACATAGCAAAGAATTACTTACGGAAGTATGCTACACCGTGTGAATATATAAAGTTTCTGTAATGAGTTTAATAACAGTCCAGTACAATTGCAGTATTCAATTGAAGCTGATTTAGAATGTGTTTTAAAGGTTTTGTTCCCTTTTTGTTCTTTTAATTTTTGTATAAAAGAAGAAATAGTTTCCGCTATATCACGATGTATATTTAAGATTACATATATATGATATGTATTATCATCACGCCTGTCTTCCGAAGGGGTAGGCAGAGACCACAGATCTCCATTTGTTAAGATCTCGGCATACTTCCCTTGCTTCTCCTCATGCAAGCCCGCCGGTTAAAGGTACTCTTGACCTGGCCTTTCTTAAAAACTTCAGCAAATTGCAACTTCAAAAATTTCAATTTTTTCCGTGGTCTTTTTCTACCGACCCTTCCATCCACATTTGCAACGTAGATATCTTTTGCCAGTCATCTTTCATCCATCCTCTCTATATGCCCAAACCGTTTAAGCATCCCTTTCTCATCTTTTGTCACAACACTTTCCTATATTTAAGAAACATCAAATAACTTATGGTAGCCGGAAGCTTTCCTTTTTTATCACCTATATCCTTTTTGCCTTCAAAGGCAATGTGAATAAAGGGTTGTAAGTAAGGGTTTAAATGGGGTTTTTGTAATATCAGTATATAATCAGTCATCTGATGGTAAGCAACTACCGCTGCTTATGAACTTGTGCGGTACTAAGAGCAACGCACTGTGTTGCCTACCGTAGGGTAAGAATGTGAAGTGATGAGAAGAAAATAAAAGGGGGAAATAGAAATTAGATCTCCGGATGCACTCGCCAATATTCTATGCAATATATCAATTGACGCCAATATTCTATGCGGGTGTGGTACTTTCACTCCGATTGTACACCAGTGGGTCGATTCTACTACTTCATCAGGTGACCCGCTTACTCGTCACAGCACATAAAAAAAAATTTTATACCACAAAAAAAAAAGAATCAGGGAGCGCAACCGAACAAGTTGGACCGATCATTGGATCAGATGGCAAAAATGCTAGATATAAAAATCTCTGATGGGACAGATTAAACTAAAAGCCGCCAGAGATGGAAGCAGATGTGTCGCTATGTACTACACTTTTGGAAGCATAACAATGCTTAGCAATGAGTAAACGATCTGAGAAACGAGTTTTTAAAGGTATTGAATTTGTTATTTTTTTAAGTAACAAAAAATGGGTATCATTTATTAAACTTCTAAATGTGCTTCCGCTTGATATAAAAAAAGCCTCTAGCAATCTTTACTTTAAGGGTATAGAGTAAACGACTTTTTCTTAAAATCTCTACATCCTTGATTAATTCTCCTCTTCATGATTGGATATGTAATGTAAATGTATAGTTATGTATGTATGTATTTTACTACATTTTATATATTTTGATAGAATTATATATTTTTTGTACCTACTTTTATCATTTCCATCAACCCAAAGATTGACTGGCAGAGGATGCCTTCCTGCATTATGTCCGTCTTTGTACCAAAAACTGTACATTAAGAATAAATAAATAGATAAATAAATTTGTGCTCCTTTAGTAATAAAATTGTATTGACTTTATGTTTTATTATTTGAATTTCATATATCTATAATGTTTTATATTATCAATGTCATGTTTATTTAAGCCATAGATCACATGAATTAATTTAAATTTAAACACAACTAGTGTTTCGTGTAGAGCTCGTTTACAATTTAAAATGGCCCGATAACACATGTAGATAGGTGGAGTGTAATAAATTTCCTACGCGGGCAAAGTGGGCCGACGTTCTATACTCTTATGGATTGGTGGAATTACTTTGTAAATCAATTTACAAAGTTACTTTTTTAGTTGTAAGAAATGAAAGACGAACGTTGGAGAAGACGAGTGCTGGGATAGAGATCGCCTCTTGGAAAATGTGAGATGCTCTCTCACATTCATATTTCCATCCATCTTGATGGAGCGATGATCTGAGCTAGGTGTCTAGCAAAAAACGTACGCTGATGAACGATATAGCTTGGTAACGCATCTTGGAGGAGGTTTTGATCATCGTCACTCCAACTTTTATCAGTTCTCCGGCCTTCGAGACTATTTTAATTAAATAGGTATAAATGAATTCTTAGACATTAAAATATTGTTGTTTCCTAAATCTATGTATATCATCCCTATCATGTATATCTATGTATATATCTGAGGAGACCTATCTCACAAGCGATCCTGATCTGATAGTTGATATATAATAAATGAATAAATAAAAATAACCATTAATATTCCCTGACCTATGTACATCAAATGTTTGTAAAATTATTTTTTTTATGGGATAGGAGTGCAAACGCCGCGTGTCGCCTGATGGAAAGCAATCAACGCCACCCATAGACAGCAGCGACACCGCAGGAGTTAAAATACAGTTTTGTATGTTAAGTTTTAAAAGTAATATAATATAGGTTAGGCTGTCTAGTGACATAAGCCTCCTACGTTGTCCTTCATTTGTTTCTGTTCAACGCTATCCTTCCCTATCCCTTTGGTAAATCGCCCTCCTATCTTTTTATATATGTATATATTTATAATGGATTGTATATATGTATACTAGATGCATGTAGCCGAAGATCGGGCTAGGTGGCGCGCCTTGAGTGAGGGCTAGGTTCAGCAGTGGATTGCCGAGGGCTAATATTGATATATTTATAATATTATCATGGTGGTAAATATAAAATTTCATCACCATTATCAGCCCACGGTAGTCCTAACCTCATCCAGGGTGCGCCACCTAGCCTGGTCTTCAGTTACACGTATCCAGTGTCTGCCAGCCGCCCTGCCAGCGGAGCGCCCCACACTACGTTTGCCCAATTTTTCTATGTAAGACCGTCAGAAGAAATAAGAATACTTGTTTTATTTAACAGTAATTATTACTTTGTTATGTTTAACTTTAAGCATAAATAATCCACATTTGATCAAATACCTTCTTAAGTGATTTAAGTAAAGATAAAATCTTATGTAAAAATATTCACATGTCGAACTTAACGTTGATTGATACGACGAAAATAGGTCATTTAATAGGGTTAAGTGAGAATATCCCGAATCAGGCTAATGAATGATGATTCCACCTTATTTATAAAAAATGTTTATCTTAAAACTTGCAATATAATACCTGTTATTATAATCTTAGTACCATATTGATTCAGTGCCGACTCAGTGGCGGGGCTGCTCTTTATGGAATCGATTGGCCAGAGTTTGATTCCCGCATCGGAATAAACATATTTATACTCTACAAGTATTTATTGCCAAGGTTACCCCGCCAATACACATTTGACAAGCAAGTTGGGTTGCTGTTCATTCCTTCTGAAATGGGGAGCGATTTTCCGACATATATGGGTTGTAGTTTTTTTTTGTACCATATTTTCTGTGATTTTTCTGATGATTTAGATTGCACAGAATTCGGCTACTATTATCCTTCCCATTGGGATTATAAAAGGCATTATGGAATAAGCAAGTTCAGTATATAGCCTGGGGTTTTTCTATAGTGCTGATTTTTAACCATTCTCTTCTCCACAAGAATTATCTAGATGTCATGAGATTCGAGTGCACCTTATTTAGCATGTTATATGTGGTATTTTTTTCATGAAATAGGAGGGCAAACGAGCAAGCGCGTCGGCTGATGAAAAGCAATGTTCCCATAGACATTTGAAACGTCATAAGAATTGCAAAAGCGTTGCCGGCATTTGAGAAATGTGTTGTTTTCTGAAGGTTTTAATATCATATTGGTTTAGAAATTCCATTAAAAGTCATTAATCTCAAGTAGTGTAGTTAGTGTGTTGAAAGAAATTTCGGAAAGAACAACCATGACGTATCCATGGATAGTGGAAATCAAGGTTTTCGTTGTGAAATTTATTTTTGACTTAGGGATTAGAACGCAAATATCATGTACCTACATAACGACTACGAGACGACTAGGTACGGTAGGTACCTGCCGTACTTACACAAACCACTGAGAAAAGCGACAAAAAAGTATTTTACAGCTTGCTTTGTGAATTTTAGCACTTGTTTTGGCTACTTAAGAAAACGCCACCACTCCGAACACGATATCGCAGTACATTATTGTAATAACAGCACTCTGAGGCTTCTTTGACGGGAACTACGGTCGTGTGTAACCTCTCATTTTCCTTACCTAAATTCAAAGGAGCTCTAACAAAGCTTTGTTTTGCATCGCTCGCTCCACGAAAGCCTCTGAAAGGCTGGCTTTTTAGATAAGGTCCCCTTATAAATTCAGCGCAGGGTACATGTTCTAAGTTTTTCGGCGTGAGACGGGGAACATCTGCTCCAAATGTCGTTTCAGTTCGAACATCAGATCTAAAGTTGTCTGTAAATATTTTTTGATGATTTCAACGTAATACGAAGCGAAGAAATTTGAGACAATAATAAATGAATAGGATATATTGTGCTTTGTAACATTCGATGTGCAAATATGTACATATTTAATATCTATGAAATAAAATAAGCCTAATACAATATTATTTTTTTTCGTAATCATTATATTTAAAATGCGAAGAGGAGATGGTGAGCTGGAAAATCTGGTGATTGTTGGTAATACCGAAGGGAAGAGAACGCGAGGATGGCCGCCAACAAGATGGTCCGACCAAGTGAAGGAAACTACATTCTAGGGCTACTTTGGACCGGAACCGATGACGACAGAATAAGGGACTAGATTAAAGAAGAAGAATCCGAAAATCATTAGTATATATAAGAGTATATTGCTGAACATTTGCCTTCCTCATAAATGAGACTCATTGTCTTCATTCTCATGCTCGGTAAGTAGATTACGGACTGTAGATTGGTTCTTGACTTATTCTGACGCTATTTGTTGTCCACTGATTATGTCACTCATAAAGTTGCCTCATACGATATCCGAGAAAAATAAAGGGTGGCCATTTGTCAATCACACAGCGAACATATGTATGTATCCATGTTCCGTGTCCTTAAGGAAAAGTTTAAATTCGTGTGGTTGAAATACATACAACATCATATGACTTAAGATAGATAAAACTGAATATTACATATGTATAATAGGTATTACGGGTATTCCACTATATTCTAGAAAATGTTTCGCTTGTGGGTGACCTAGAAAAAAATAATGTTAATTGACAAAACTCAGGTCAAGCGGAGTCGATTGCTGGTGTATTGTAGTATTATAGACAAAGGCAAAATTGTAATCGAAATAGGATCGTTAGCGAAAAACATTATTGAAAGTGGATGAGTTTAAATTCAAGAGTGCACTTTAATAGACTATTAATAGTCTATTAAAGTGCACCTTTGAATTTAAACTTCTTCAATGTCACCCATTAGGAAAGAATACAGAATATAAAAATATTTAAATTATAATTAATTCTTCATTTTCGTTACAGCTATTAAGATAGTCTAGATGATCTAGATGACTTTTAATCTGTGTGTAGCGTTGTATTTTATTATTATTGTTTGCGTATAAAAATAAAATACAACTTCTTACAACGCCCAAACCTTTATACTATATACACATTTTATATTCGCGTTGTACCGTGGAAGTAAAATAAAGCAAATTATACTTTTAAAAAAATATTTTTTTTTAACAAACTCACCTATAACGGACAGACGAATCTGGAAGTTTCTTGTGGGTGAGTTTTTGAAGTCGACTCGACACCGGTACACGCCTTCATCGTCTAGTTGTACACTGTCCAAGGTAAGCGCAGCTGGTCGTGCCACAGTCGCAAAGTACGCCCGCGGACCAAACACGTTCGGATCAGACCACTGCAGCGCTTTGTTAAATGATCTCCCACGGACGTCAAAGCTGAAAAGAATATAGTTCTGGGAATTTTTTATATATAATGCCAAATTATCAGATGGCAAAGATCATTAATTTAATGTTCATCATTTTTTAATACTATCAGTAACAGAGAGCAGGAGATAAAATATAAAAATAATGCTTCTTTTTACTTTACTAATAGTTGAAAAAATATAATTAAATTCGTTGAAATAATTTTTCATGTGGTAGAGCCACGCTGCATATGAATACTTTGTCAAGAACGGCATAATATTTGTCTGTAGCATGAGTGTGTTGTCTCGCCGCAGAAAACCGGCGTCTGAGTGGTAGCTTAACTGCCGCGCTTCGTACGCTGAACGTACGATGAGCAGCTGAGTTCTGGAGGCCCAACCTCTCCCGCCTCCACCTCCCCCTCTCATAATGATACTTTCCTTTAAGGTCGGCAACGCTACCGCACTGCCTATGGCGCTGCGGATGTCTATGGGCGGCTTTGATTGCTTTCCATCAGGCTACACTCCTGCTCGTTTCTCATAAAAAATAATTTAATATTAGCAAAATAATAGCGAAGTTACCGCATTCGTAGTCAATGGTAGCAAGTTTGATTGGTATGGCCAATAGGATTTTATTTCAAGTCTAAATAAATACTCCGCGAACGCGTCTTCGACAAGCATTGTGGGATAGTGTTCATATGTCCAGAAATGGGTGGCTACGGGCTCAGAAGTGAGATGTATTGAATGTATAAAACTTACATGAACTACTTATTATAGATTTTTGTCATTATTTTTAATTACAATTGTAAACATTATTCGATCTTAATTATTGTGTATTCGATCCAACAGCTAAATGTTTGAAAGCTCAAAAAGGACATGTGTAGAATAAACACTTAAACATATAGATAGAAAGAGAGAATTTCCGTGCCGTGTCCGCGATATTTACTGCACAGTGATGACACGTTGACGTCGGCTCTTGATCCACCACCAGGAACACGTACTCACCGAAGCATCCATGCAGTCCGTATGGCCCTTTCTCCTACCCTTCCTTCACCTCTATTCTTTCCTTTACTCTTCTCCATTAGTTAAGGTTGGGGAAGGGAGGGACCCTTCCCCTATCCTCCCAATAGTAAATCATTTATTTGTTCTATGATTCATGATTACTGGCACCACGTATCTTAGTTACTTGTTTTACATAAAAAAAAAACAAATCTCCCTAAAGAGGTTCCTTTATCAGCAAATCCGTCTGGACTAGCAACCGGCAGCCACAATAAATCAACCCACTATTTTTGGCTGCCTAATCCTCGTATTTCATATTTACCTCAGCATTAGTTCGAATCTTATTTGTTTTGGGACTTCGTAACTCAATACGAAAAATAAATGTTTCTTTATTTCCATCGCATCAGATTGTTTGTAACTTATTCACATCACGGAAACATTGGTCATATATCGCGATATTGGGAAATAATAACTTACTTTTTAGGTCTAAGTATAGATACTACGTATTTCGTATATTCGTTATTTTTTAATTTTGAAACTGTATAGTTTTTACCTAATTAAAAAATAATAATAAATGAAGAAACGATTTTTTTGTTATCATAATATTAGGTTATAAACACGTATATATTATACAGTTACAGTGTACTGTAGAAATATTTCAAATTTTCTTATGTTCGAAAGAAATATAATCACAACATCAATTACTTTATTTGTGTTAGTCAACGATTGTAAGACTTAAAAGAGTACAATATATTATTGAGTACAATATTTTTTAACATATATATTTATATAGTTAAAGAGTTTTACTTATAATGATCTTTTTGTTTTTCATAACATATCAAACATTTAATTATATGATGTTATCTTGTGACCAAATTTTTACCATATAGTCCTTACGCCAAATAAAAATAAATTATAACTAAGTTGCACTTTAGTATTATTATATTATAATAATTAATATTATTATTTATTTATTAAATATTATTAGGTGTTATTTAATAGTTGTTGAAAAGTTTGTTGAAAAATGACGGCGACGTCGTTCGCCACCCGTCCGTCACGTCCTGATTCTCACGAGGGCGAGAAGCGACCAATGGAGAGCCGTTTTGCTGCGATGAATGGTAGCGGATGGAGCTCTGTGGTCTCTGCCAACCCCTGCAGGGGATAGGCGTGAATATATAAATATAAAATATATATAAATATTATATATTTAAATTACAAATTTATTTATTAAAAAGTAGAACGCAAGCATTAGGGTTTCATCTTGAAATTAGGTATTTATTTATTAATTTTATTGATAATTTCATAATTTTTTATTACATAATCATAACAAGTCGCAATTGTTTTATCAGTTGGGATTGTACTTACTATTTAATGTCGTAGGTGGGATTCTGCCATTAGACTATTGACGTGTAATATTATATTGTTTTTTGTGGTACAAGCATTATTACTTCAAAGTTTGGGGTAGGTTTATGTCCAGCAATTGGCTTTTGTAGGCTGGTGATGAAAATGAAGCATCATAAGCTTATTTGGAATGTTAGCAAGAATACTATTGATATGAAATTAATACTAGATTTCTTTTTTTAAATATAACAAGGAATTTCACTTATCACGAATAATTATTTTAATAAAAAGAGCCTGCTTATTAAAAAAGGCGAAATGGACAAATCGCATTGTTCTGGAAAGAAATGTCAGCGACGTAGCAAAAAATAGGACGAGGAGGGAAGAAAATAAAATATCTGGAACGACACTGAAGGGTCCTTTTGTTTTAAACTTATAAATGTATTCATTAAATGAATCGTTATAAATAAAATATTTTAGTGCCGAATTCAAATTGAATTTTTAATTAAGTAATAAATAATTAATTACCGACATATTCTTTCGAATTAGCATACTGAAGTAGCAATGGGCTAGTCACGTTTGTCAGAGATCCGACAATAGTTGAAGCAGATGAATGCTAGAGTGGAGACCACGTAGTGTGGGGCTAGATGGTGCGACGACTTGCGCAGGGCGGCTGGCAGAAACTGGGTGCATTAAGCCGAAGATCGGGCTAGGTGGCACTTCAGTTTGTGTAATTCACGTATCCAGTTTGTGCCAGCCGCCCTACGCAGATCGTCGCACCATCTAGCCTGGGGGCGTCCCACACTACGTTTACCGAGATTTTATACTCATATGAATACTGATTTCATACTATATGCTGAGCAAGAATCATTTTATGACACTCGTTAGATTAAAATTATTTTCTTTTTGTTTTGTGTATTTATTTGTATATATAATATTATTAAGGATTTAATTTTAGTAATTGTAAAAAAAGGTGTCATATATAAAGTTTCTATTCTATTCTATATTATATAAATATGAAAATATACATATATGTTTATTAAAAAGCAAAGAATTTTGACCTCCCTCTGTTTCTTGAAGAGAAAAATGTAGGTCACTTCAAAGCTATAATGAACTTATTTGTTCACCATCAGCGGAATTGCAGCCTTTAAAGGTAAGCTTTGAAATACTAGTGTTTATATGTGTAAAAGAAGGTATTTCGATTAATCTTTCTTCGGCAACATTTTTCTTAAATGAACACGGCTAAACGGTAGGTTCTTTATTTTATACCTGTATATAGGCTTCCCTCCAGTATTTTTTCCTGCTCGGAACCAGAGTACCATATACACGCGGTCTTCGTTTACATCCGGTTTTACATCGCACGGTAGTGAAGCGGTTCTTCCCAAAACTGCATCCACGTTCACCGTCGATACTGCAAACAAAATTATATTATATATTTTTTTTAATTGTGAAAAATGTATTTTCTCCTACAATCGTTGAAGTAGGTTAATGTTGGAGCGGGGACACTGTTTTGGCAAACGTATCCCGCATTGGAACAAATATACGTAGGGCCTACAAATATTTATTCCGAATCTGGTAACCCCACCAATCGTTTTAGGTTAATGTCCGTTCTTTTAGATACGTGATTAATTATATGATACCTAAAAGGCCGGCAATGCCCATAGACAATCGCGACTCCTGCGGTGTCGCGATTGTCTATGGGCGGCGTTAATTGCTTTCCATCAGGCGACACGCTTACTCGTTTCCCCTTCTATCCCATAAAAAACAATATGTGGAGGCTCATGCACAGCAGTTGGAGATATATAGGCTGTGAAAAAAACCTCAGGCTCAGGGTTACGATCTGATGTCATGAATTCGTACTTTGCATTGTACTTTTGATGTGAACTACGTTTCCCTAGCACAAGCATTATTAGTTGTTAATTGGGATTTTTAACAAGAATTCCTGTAATTATTAAAAAAAAATCTAGCCTTATTTACAAAAACATTAACTATACTAAAATTCTTTAAATTGTATCAAATGTTTAATTAGGTATTTCATATTTAATCCAATTATCAAATTAATTCGGATTTTAAAATATATAGTAGAATTGACAAACAAGCATCCGCGTCACCTGAAAGTAAGTGGCACGTCGTTTAAGACAGCTGCAACACTTCAAGTATCACAAAAACACGTAAGCTTTTGGACACACACACTCGTCTCTTCCGGGCGATAGGCAGAATGTGGATGCGGGAAGCTGAAGATCAGGCTAGGTTGCACTTCTTGAGGGAGGCCTATTTCCAGCAATGGTCTGCCGCTGGTTGTTGATGATGATGTTACATTCATCTGTGTTGTTCCAAAATTAACGAGTTCACAACAGAAAATTACAACTAAATCGCTCGGTAGTTAATCACCAGAAGATGGTGGTACTTGTTTTAACGACAGGGAGTCCGATGGTGAAATTTTACGAGTCGTAAGAAGTTAAACAATTTCTCAGAACACTCTTCATTATACATTTTATATAATACGAAAGAGATGACATACTTTTTTACACTGTTAAGAATGGAGCCTTTATTTGGTAGGAGGCTCAATTTTTACTAACTAAATGTGATAAATAATAAATAATTTTACACAAAAACACATTTAGTTTCGCAGAAAAAATATGAAAGATATTTATATATATTTCAAAACGAAAATGATGCCAAATTATTTATGTTTATAGCGAAAAGGTTTTTAGCTTTTCCTCCATTTCTTCAGCAATAAAAGAATATGAATATAAATAGGCGTTATATTAAACACAGTGTAGCAAGCGCGTGATATAATCTTCTTTTCTTTACGGGCAACTGTCACCGTGTTGGGGCCAAGTAATTCACACCATCATTCATACTTAGTAAGAATTTTCAATTTACTTGCGGCTGAGACTACCCAAATAAAAATGGATTATATACTCTTGTAGTTATAGTTATGTGTATAATTTTTAAAATATGTAAACTCAGCGTGTAGTTTAGTGCGATAATTATTTTTCTAACATAACAGAAAATTTACATTCAAGAGCAAGCCGAGCTGAACACAGATTTCTCCAAAGAAGCTAAAAAGGAGAACGGTACGAGGTCAATGTAGAGAATTTGGTTCTTATCAGCATGATAGGTTGTGACCGCACAGAATTTACTTACAGAGAAGACAGATGTTAATACAAGTAATAGCAAATCAAGAAACTTAGACTTCTCCCTAGTCCAATCTTGCTCCCAAGTCGTGACCCCTATCCCAATCTTATCTTTCACGCATCTAGTTTGTACCTGCTATCCTGCGCAGATCGTTCTTACGTCTGGCAGGGTGCATCTCATATAATTTGTCAAAAGTTATCATCGGTTGTCTAGGAATCGTGATCAACCCATTGGCGCTTCATTTTGGTAATTCCGATAGCTGATTTGGTAAACGGCTGATGTATTCCTAACAAATCCACTAGAGAAATTTCAAGGAAAACAATCTCAGTTATTTTTAACTTTTGATTGGATGGCTAGATATATAGATGGAGTTTATGGATAAAAATATATATTTTTATAAAATAAAATATTATTTATCGAGTAATATTTTTGGAAGAACCCAACTAATGAAATACGTCAATTTCATTACGTTTAACCATTGTGTCAAGTTTTGATGAAAAATAATATATTTTTGATGTCAAAAATAAGGCGTAATATTCGCTTCTAAAAAGCTTGGTGTGCTTAGTAGAGCGAGACAGTATTTCACGCCAGCCCATCACTTCTAATTGTATAAGACATAAGACCAGTCGCATATGGAGTACTGTTCCCATTTCCGCACTACACCCAATTGACCAATTACCATGTCGGACTGTTCGAATTATCTATGACTAAGATTTATCGAATGGCTAGATTCTTTGGTATTGCATGGGAAGAGATGAGACCTCTTTTATATCTCTCAGGTCTTTTATTACCTTTGCCAGTGAATTCTCCAAATTCTAGAATGCTAGCTAATAAAAAATGCCATAAAAATGTATCGGAAATATAAATTATATTAGATTGGGGTTTCACTTGTATAATAAGGAACGTAATCGTGGTCGCCATGATTGTATCGTGTCGTGAGGCCCTAAAGAATTGTGCCACTCATTATTTTAGTTGTGAACGTGGCGAATGACTGGTTGACGCGAATCACAATGTATTGTACATTTAAATTCATATGTCTTCATTATAGTAGGAACGAATGTGCATTCTGTTTTGACTGGCGAATGTTGACGTATACCTATAATATTTATACTTTCGTTATTGGTCAAAATTCAACCGTAATGGATTGATTTTTTTCTTATTGCACTCTTCATTTGAAATTTATGCCAAATCTTACACTCCTCTGTGCGCGGAATATGCTTCAAAAGAGGTACATTTTTTTATTTTACGTATTACTGTATAAATAATATTGGTAAAAATCTCATGTTGTAGCGAATTTAGCAACTTCGGTGTTGAATCCGCACCTATTAGTTGCGGATTCAACTCACGCATTGGGTTAAATATATTTATGCAGAAATAGCATACAAGTATTAAATCCGCGAATGGATATTCCGTCGATCAGCCTTAGACATGGGTGGTGAGTAATATTTCTTCCTCTAGAAATAGAATAGTTCGTGCCTCAGCGCAAGACATAAATCATATGGGCAGCATGAAAATCTACATCGCATTGTTCGTCAATATTATCAATTATCATAATATCAAACAATTATAGTACGTTGCTGTTACCTTTTCATATTTCGTATTTGGATTCTTGTTGATTGAGGATGAGGAGTAGATAGATTATTATTATTTATTATTTAGGTAGTTTCTTCTACACGTCTACTGATATTTATTTACTTCCATAATTACTTGATTTGACACGCTCGGGATGAATTGGGTTATCTCTTTTTATCTCAGGAACCACGCATCCATAAGATTTTTAATAATATTACAATAATAGTAAAACTAACTTTCCTTTAATGTTTAATTTTCTTAAAAAAATAAAAAGAATTACACAGTTTACTAACTCTAGGCTAATTTTCCTAATGCTCTTTGGGGTAATTTAAACTTATTACACAATGTCGCAGCTTTCTTTTTCCCAAATACAGATTATACAAGTTTATGATAGCTAGAATAAGTGCTAAAAGCGGTGGTTTTGAGATTCTATCACCGTTTCAGACTGCAAAATATTTCATGTGCTAATCCCAGATATGAGATAATTACGTGCAAAAGTCAGCGCGTTTCGCGCACCTGCTGCCATGTTAATGTGTAATTAACATCACAAATATGTTTATAATAGGTGTACGAGGTAAATTTGTATGAATAGTATAATAGCTCCTTTTTATGAAGTAACATATCGTTACGTATTACGTATTGGCTTTAATAAGTAATATAAATCCGTATGAAGTGTTCAGGTTATTGGCTGTAAAAATGATTTGATTTTGAGAAAAGTGAGTTTTGTTTTTATGTTGTACTTTTTATATCGACGATGTAAAACGCTGTAAATTACACAGATTCCAAATATATTTTATAATATATTTTATTATATATATATATATAATATAGAAAATGCTAATAGATAGGCACGATCACGGCCATCGATTTTGATTGAGGTTCATTTTTAGTACAATTACAAAAAGTACTGTTACAATTGTTTGAAGTTATTCAAGATTATATAGAGCACCAAATATAAAAAGGGGCTTTCTTCATAACATTGATATAGGTCTCCGCAATGAAAGACCGCTAATCTTAGCTAAGAAAGCTAAAAACCGCTCTTATGTCTCGTTTTCTTCATATATCATATTTTTTCTCCGGTCCTAAAGATATATGAAGGGTAGTTACGCGCGTGACAGGCTTCCGGGAGTAATATTAATAAAATTATTGTGGAGACACGTAGGGAACGGGCCAGACCTACTCGTAACACACGCACACGACGATGCAAAATTATGTAATGCGATGGCTTCGCAGCACATCATTGTGTCTTGTATGTGTAACTTATGTACATGTGTGTATAGTATTATGTATATATCTCATTGCAACGCCCATAGCCATCCACAACGCCATAGGCAGTGCAGAAGCGTTGCCGACCTTAAAGGAAAGTGAAATTATGGAAGTGGGATGGGGAGTGGGAGTGGGAATCGGAGGGGGAGTGGGAAGGGGAGGGTGTTGGGCCTCCGGATCTCAGACCGCTCACCGTACGAAGCGCGGTAGCTAAGCTACCACTCAGACGCCGGTTTTCTGCGGGAGTGTGGTACTTCCCCGGGCGAGCCGGCCCATTCATGCTACAGACAAATAATATGCCATTCTTGATCTGTAAGATTATCTTTAAAGTTTATTTTGTGGTTAAAGTTTATTATGAAAAGGAAAAAAGACTAAAAAGAAAAAGGGACAGATATTCTTATGAAAAAAAAATTAATTCATTTAAATTTGCATATGTTGTTTGTAGTATATAATATTATATTATTAATATACAATATAAATATATGATTTTATGTGGATCAATAACACAAAAGAACATTTCATTGTAATCATGCTCAAATTGTCTCGATATAATTAATTTTGCATGTAAATTTTAAATCTTTTTTATATTCAAGGTCAAAATCTCTTTAATTCCACTTCTATCTTTATGTATAATGAAAATTTCAGAACCTTAAAATCGTGTTTTAGAAGAAAACGTGACTTCGTCTTTTAATGACTTTGAAATCTTTGATGCATGTTCTATAGTTTGCTACCATATGGTTAGAATATAGACTACTATATTTCATTGCTATCTGGCATCATACGAGGCGATTATGAGAACAAATTAATATCACTGAGGGCCTACCCGAGTAATAAAAACCAATCAATATGCTAAATAGTTATGGTAACATCCCATTCATCACTAAATGCACCGAATACCCTAAAGAACACAACGTTTAAAAAGCGTTAATAATATACAATAGAATAGTGAAATTGCAATGTCGGAAGTTTTTTAAAACAACTTTCTTCCTCATCTAATTAATACGAACATATTATTTTTGTCGTGGTTCCAGTATTTTATGTCATAAGTACACAGTGTATATTATTGTATTATTAACTAACTTTGTTGGCGCAGCGACCCAAAATGGATTTTGACCTCAGAAAACATCTTACGCCATCGTGCCCTGTCCTGCGCCACCTCCTGCCACTAGCAGATTTGAAGGTTGCGCAAGTTATCCTCGATCATGTCTCTCCAGCGGTACCTGGGGCGCCCGACAGGAGTCGTCCAGTTGGGTGACCCACATACGCTCTTTTCACTGCGCGATCCTCCCCCATCCTCTCAACGTGGCCTAGCCAACGAAGTTGATGAGCCTTAATCACTCCTATTATATTGGGCTGGGCCACCAGATGCTCGATTTCGGCATTTTTTCCATTTCGCCAACTGCCATCATCACTTTTGGTTGGGGCCAAGATCTTTCAGGGGACTTTTCGTTCTGCAATTAAAAGTTTCTTCTCTTCTTTTAGCATTAGTGTCCAAGCCTCACAGCCATCATTTCTAATTATAATTTCATTATATTATTATCTTTCTTTAATTAAATGTTTCCCTACATGGACTATTCTGCAATTTTCTTATTACAAACGCTTATTCAGCGAACGTGCAAAAAGAGAGATAAAGAAATGAGGGAATTAACGAGACAATACACGTTATTCTGTCGTATAAATTGTATTTATTTTATCGTGTGAACAATTGTTTAGACGGTTACTTGGCTTACATATGTATGTGTTCGAATACCATTTACAACTCCCATTTAATTAGTAGAATCTAAACTGATGTGTCATGTATTTGAGTTTATTGATATATTCTTGTTTCGGTTCTTCTTTTTCTTTGCAGTTTGCACCCTTGTCAGTGTGGTTGCAGTTATAACTTCGAATGGTGATTGGCTTAATAATCTCTCGTCATTTGTCGCGCGCTGACGCTCTCTACGTGGATACGCTAATTTGCTTAGTGCAGCTTTTATTTGGTCAGTCTAACGTAATGATACTCTATTTTGCGTTTTGAACGTGACAACAGTAGAAAATAGAGATTTCTTTGCAAAGTTCTCTTCTTCAGTCGTCAGAAAATATGTTTCACTAGTTTAATTAACTAACTCATCATTTTTTATGCATTATAAGATGTATGTTAATATGCGCATATGCATACATTTTATAATACAATAAAAAATAATGAGTTAGCTGATCACCCGATGGTAAGTGTTGAGCTTTGCCCATGGATATATGCAATAGAAAGGCTATTGCAGATGTGTTGTCTACCTTAAGATAAGATGTGCAGAGTTATTCAGCGGCGAAGAGGGAAGCAATAGAAGAGGTAGAGGAAAGTTAGTGAAGGAGTACGGAGTTTGGCTTCCAGATCTCTATAGTCACGGAATGGAACGAGTTATTAAAAAATGTAATTAAATGTACAACCAATTATCGCTGATTTTTGTGAGGGTACGTACTTGTTCGGCTGAGCTGGGCAATTTGTGCTATCATGGCTCTACCACTATGAAAAATTATTGTGATTAATAGATTAATTTAGTTTTTTGATTACGCATATACATCACTGGAAATGTAGCAAAAAGAGAGAGACCCAATTAAAAAGTGTTCATGCATGAGCGGCTATGCTGGGTTCCAATTTTATTGGAACGATTAATTTTATCGCAAAAATTCCTGTACTGCGGAACAAATGGAAAACGAGAGTCATTCGACAAAGTTTCACCAAGCTTTTGTGGCCACGCGATCGATGGTCTCGTTCAGTATTGAATCTAATCAAAAACCAGAGAGGTGTAAAATTATTTGCTATGTTTTTATCGTAAAAACGATAAATAGATACAAATTTTATAAAAAAAGAAATCTATTATTTTTGGGCTACAAAGGGGTGAATTTGATGCCACACCTTTATATAATATAGGCGTCAAACTAACTAACTTTGTTGGCGCAGCGACCCAAAATAGATCTTGGCCTCCTAACAGATCTTACGCCACCGTGCCCTATCCTGCGCCACCTCCTGCCAGTATATATAATATAATGCCAGTAATATAGGCGTCAAGTGGCATCAAATATTATACAGTATTTCCTATGACGAATGCAAGGATTCAGAATACTAATTCCTTTCTCCGTCTTTTATTTTATTCTTCTCTCCCTGTATTATCTTCTCTCCCCCAATACTTCTTCCTTCCATTATTTACATCCTTATTCTAGGTAAACAAAGCATCTATAGCGCCTGAAGTACTGTAGATGTTCATGGAAGGCGGTGGCTTATCAACAAGTAATATCTTACTCGTGTGCCTTTCGGTTCCAAAAAAAAAATAGAAGGATTTACTCATATTTAAGGAAAAATAAGACTGGCAATGTTGACATATTAGTTTTTATGAATTCATGTTAACCATTCCAACGAAGTTACCAACATGTGAGGCAGGATACTATGGTTCACATCAATAGACCAATGGTAGAATCGAACTTACGTTCTTGGATCGTAATTACAATTTTACTAAAATGCGCTATTGCTGCTTTTCGTTAATCTTAAGCTTGGAGTAAAATTTCAGGTTTCATGACAAAAGTTAGATGGTTAGGGCATATAGAAAGGAAGGATCAAAGAGAACTGATAAAAGAAATTTACGTTGCGAATGTAAATGGACGAATGCGGATAGATGGACGGTAGGGAAAGACCAAGGGGAATATTCCTTGACCAAATTCCTGAAATTTTCAGGTTAAAAGTACCGTTCATTGATAAGTTTGTATCAAGAGAGTGACGAGTGTAGATGAAGCAAAGAAAGTGTGCCGGGATCGAAGCAGATGGAGGTTTGTGGTCTCTGCTTACCCTTATAGAAAACAGGCGTGATCATAAGCGTTTATGTATGTTAATATCGATGTATATTATGCTAAGATTTGATAAAGTAGTTAAGGGCGAGCGGTACTATGAAACACCATGATTTCATAGTACCGCTCGCCCTGCCGTATCACTCTTTCAACGTACAAATTACATTACAGTTTACACGCACGAACGATGTTGTATGTATGTTGATTTTAGGCACTGCTCTCTCAGCGGGTGTCATTCATTACAAGTTGTCTGGTGATGAAATAGTTTGAGTTATGATTGACTGTGAAAATAAATTATTTGTACGTGTTATACCTATACTTAATTAGTATTTCTTCTAATACTTAAAACACATTTATAAGCGCACACTATCCTTTGCTGTGTGTGTAATTATATTTTTTTTTATGGGTTAGGCGGGCAAACTAGCAAGTGTGTCACCTGATGGAAAGCAATCAACGCCGCCCACAGACAACCGCGACACCGCAAGAATCGCGGAAGCGCCGGCCTTTTTTGTTATGTGTAGGCTTGTGTTTTGAAGGTGCCAATGTCGTATTGGTTCGGAAAGACTGCCGAAGGTAGCTGGTTCCACAGAGTGGTGATGCGTGGAATGAAGTTTCGAGACAAGCGTACCGTAGTAGATCGTGTCGTAGTAGTATATAAAATATAAATGGAAAAATATAAAGACTTGAGATAAATAACTGTTGGTTTTATCTCGATATATAAGTCCCCGAGGAGTTATTTTGCCGCTCAGCTATTTAAGGCGTCATATATACTGAAATATATATATCAGCCCGCAGCAGTCCATTGCTGGACATAGGCCTCACCCAAGGCGCGCCACCTAGCCCGATCTTCGGCTACACGCATCCAGTCTCTGCCAGCCGCCTTGCGCAGATCGTCGCTCCATCTAGCAGGAGGGCGTCCCACACTACGTTTGCCGAGTCGCGGTCTCCACTCCAGCGTTCGTCTACTCCAACGATTGTCGGTTCTCCGACAAACGTGTCCAGCCCATTGCCACTTTAGTCTACTAACTTGAAGAGCAATGTCGGTGACTCTGGTTCTCCGGCGAATTTCTTCGTTTCGAATTCTGTCCACCAGAGAAACCCCGAGCATAAAATATATTTGTTATTACTACTATATTAGTTACTGAAATATATTAGTTACTAATGGTTAATCAAACCCACATCACCTTTTGACATCAAGGCAAGTAATTTTTAATTTTTATGATTAAATATATCATAAGACATTATTCTGATTATCTGTAACTTACACATTATATGTGGATTAACAGATTATAA
Source organism: Baronia brevicornis (assembly GCA_031353405.1). NCBI lineage: Eukaryota > Metazoa > Arthropoda > Insecta > Lepidoptera > Papilionidae > Baronia > Baronia brevicornis. The sequence continues at coordinate 279,417 of JASFAT010001585.1, forward strand.
AATCATTTCTCAATTTTTCTACCGTATTTGTTCCAAAAGAAACAAGCAGAAACTGCTGAAGCTCCAGCTTGCTTCACTCCATCTGACTGGGTGATATTTTACACTACATTTGTTTAGACATGGTCTTCACTCCAGCACTTATATTTTCTAAAACATGTCGATTTTTCTAATTATTTGTTAATAATAAGTCCTTTTTACATTACAATAGTTAATTAACACATGTTTATATAAGAATATCATTTTTACTTTTTAATAACTTCACTTATTATATTATTTGTATTGTACATATTCGGCTGCCGTATTTGAGCTCTCATGGATAACAGCAGCTTTAACCAAAGTGATTATTAAAAAGGTGATTCATACTTACCACAAAAAGTTCGATGGCATTAATTTATTTAACATGTTCGTATCGAATGAACGAGAGCTTCAATCAAAGTGAGCAATTTATTGCGTACAAACGCAGTACCCAATAGATTGCATAATAAAAATCAGAATAAAAAAAACATACGAATAATGCTTGTCAAACAAATGAAAATGTATTTCCCATTTTCATTTTCGGCAATCACGTTATATGTGTTGATCACGATCATCGTTTTATGTTTTAATTTGTTTATTTTAACCGCTAGAAAGATTATTGTTAATTATGTTATTTTGATCAGAGTCGTAACAAGCACCCCCTGATGAATCACCAGTTGGGCCGTTTTAAACACAATCTGATCATCTCATGTAATCAATGACCCCAAATATACAAACTCATTCTCACACTTACTCAACTTTTTCTCCTGCAATTAGCACCTCACATTGCATCGTAGTGTCCTTCCTTTCAAAAACCATCACTTTCGTCCTACTAACATTTTGGTAACAAAAAGGTTAATGGAGCCCTGCACTCCTTTATGAAAAGTCAAAATGTGTCGAAAACGGCCCGACTGGCAGTTCATCAGGGGGTGATTGATCCGACTTTGACATACGGTAGTGAAAGTTGGGGCTGGCAGGAGAGTCATGAAAGCAGACTGAATGTTGGAAATTAGAGCATTAAGAAGTATGTGTGGTGTAACTTTGAATGATAGAATAAGAAATGAAGATATAAGAGAGCGATGTGGAGTAAAGGAAGCTATTGTGCAAAAAGTTAAGAAAGGGATGCTAAGATGGTTTTAGGTATATAGAGAGGATGGATAAAAGATGACTGGCAAAAGAAATTTACGTTATGACTGTGAATGGAAGGGTCAGTAGAGGAAGACCCCGGAAAACATACCTTGACCAAATTGCTGAAGTTTTAAGAAAGGCCAGGTTAAGAGCGGCGCTTAACCGGCAGAGTTTTTAATCAGCGGGCTTGCATGAGGAGAATAATGAGTGTGGAGGAAGCAAGGAAAGAATGCCGAGATCGTAGCAAATGAAGATCTACATTTATGATCTTTTCTCTTATGTATTATATATTATATATCTAATATGTTATTTTGATTATAATATATAGAAAATACAATGAATTTTTTATTAGTTTTTACCCCATATATGTATGTGCCACTGTTGGGCACATGCCTCCCTATTTCTAAAGGAAGGAAGGTGGGGTATTACTTGTAGGTCATACATATGTTTATCTCGCTGCAGAAATCAAAATAGCAACCATTGTCTTCGGGAGTGGTAGCTTCAGTACTGAGCCAGCTAGGTCGTTCGATTATATATTCAAAATCTTTTTCCTTTCCCTTGTAAGGAGCATCGGGCCAGTTTTCGTTTATATTTACTCAGCTAGGGCCGGTATATAGATTTTAATGATTTTCAACCATAGTTCTTTATTAGCTTTATTCAATAATGGTAGAGCCACGCTGCAGACGAATACTTTGTCAAGAATGGAATAATATTTGTCTGCAGCATGAATAAGCCGGCTCGCCCGGGAAAGTACCACACTCTTGCAGAAAACCGGCGTCTGAGTTGTAGCTTAGCTGGCGCGCTTCGTTCGGTGAGCGGTCTGGTCCGGGAGGCCCAACACCCTCCTCCTCCTATTGCCACTCCCATAATGACACTTTCCTTAAAGGTCGGCAACGTTTCCGCACTGCTTATGGCGCTGCGGAAGTCTATGGGCGGCGTTGATTGCTTTCTATCAGGTGGCACGCCTGCTCGTTTGCCTTCCTATGCCATAAAAAAAAGGTAATCGCTGGATTTACATCCTGGTCTGTCTTCAGCTTTTAATATTATATATTTGTCAATCTATGTTATTATCTAATAATATTCTAGTTTAATACGTCCATGTCTGTAAGCCTTTTAAATAGTACGTAAAAAACAGTTATTAACATGTAGTATATTATTTAGTGTTAAAACTATGTAAAACAGGATCTTACCTAAATCTTCAGCGTCCTCGCTCCAATCTCCTTCTTGGGCACCGCAACTCACCAGAATTACCATCAAATGAATCCACTTTACTGGACACATTTCTATTCTGTACTTTCGTAGAATGTTAAAGTCTCGCTCACATTTTTTGTTTTACTTTTTATTTTGTACACGTTAAATGGTATTTATTTATTTATTTACCATTCTTTTGATTACACTTTGTTTTGACTGGTAAAAATATTTTTCATACTTTATAAATGCATTTAATTCCTTAAAACAAGGAAGCACATTCACAATGTTACAGAAATATGTGTGTATTCTCGCAATAAAGGCTTACATTAAACTTGTTATTCTGCTACATTGAACGGACTAGTCCCACTTAAAATGTGGCTAGTATATTGCAATTTTTGGTTTATAATAGGCTCATAAAAGAAATGTTAAACAAAGTTGGAAAAGGTAGTACGCTATTACAATTTTTCCAGTTCTAAGTATGCATTTTATTCGTTTTTTTTAATTTTTATATACTTATGTATAATAATTAATACATCTTTATTTTATTTCTGAAAGAAGCATTTAATTTCATGATGACATTTATCTATATTAATAGATAATGTGCCAATAGATTTTCAAACTTTCTACTTTCACATTCAGTACGGTCTGTTATTCCCGGAACTTCTTTAAGGGGTTTTTAGGATTTTACTTTGTTTTAGGGATTTATTTTCGATAAAAATGAAATTCTTCCAAATGCAATTAATTTATTTTTCTATTCACTGTACATTTATATCTTATTCATACTTTATTCACACTATCATTATATATTCCATCTCAATTTCTTATGCTGGACGTGTGACATGCCTATCGAAAGACGTCAGTCAAATATATTTATTTGTTTTTATAAAACAATTTATATCTTTTTTATTTTAAATTACGAATTTCAAAAGAAATAATATAATAAAGGTTTTAATATATTTAAATAAAAAGTTTTATTACATTTGTGATACATTTATCATTGTATCACTAGAGTACGTTGACAGGTATTTTCAAACCGATAAAATATTGGAACCTTCAAAAACAAGTCTACTCATTTCACAAAGACCAACACAGTTATTGCAAAACCACAGATGTCGCAGACGTCTTTGAATGGTGCTAATTGTGTTCTATCAGGCGTCACGCTTGCACGGTTACCTTCAATAAAATCAAGTAAAAAAAAAACAATGTTTACATTATTTAATCCAAACAAAATATATTTCGTGACACATCATATGCTATAGCGATTAAATTAATTTCATTCACGGAGTACTGGACAAATCTTTCTTTACATAAACGTGGTTGAATGTAGACGAACATGTGTTCAAAAGGTCAAGCCATAGTCCCCTGTCAGACGTATAAAACTTTGACGCTTGGTTACTCCTTGTGTACGCGGATAAATAATGTCTTTTAATCTGTATAGAAATGGTTACCCTTCTCACTGGTAAGAAAAATTTCTTGAAAATATATTCCTATTTGACAGGAATATATATTTTTGGCATTTATATTTTTTAATATTAAATCAAACCATATTTTAACCGATAGATATTTTAAAAAAAGCAAATTTATTTCTTTTATTTAACCGAAGACTTAATACAATATTCCTTTTTCAATTCTTACTATTAATTAGTTCACACCCTCCCTATATATTTATATATTTTGTTCAAAATTTCAGTCGTTAATAGATATACTTTTTAACCTGTAGTGGATGACACTTAATGTTTATATAGTTTTTTTTCATTGTTGTAAATCTATATTTTAATAAATTAATTTTAGTTTTATATGGGAGAAAATATTAGATTAATTAAATTTACTTAATTAATTTTAGTTTTATATGTGTTGTGCTGAATTGGCTGCCAAACTTCGCAAGTCGGAGAGGCACTCTTAGAAGAAGAGAAGAAGATGGGAGAAAAATAAAGTTATACACATGTGTTTATATTAATTGTAATACACACAAAATAGGCCCATGATGACGTCGTTCAAAAAGATTCGTGTGTTATTTACAGAAAATATACAAAAATTTAACTATTAAATATGTACTGCAGTAAAAATAATTTTAGTTACATAAATATGCAGCTGGTAACATATCGTACGACGTATGGTGGGGGAAGTCCAGCAGTGGATTGTGGTGGGTTATTGATTGTTTAAAGTTTTATTATGTATGTATTAGTATGTATTAGTCTACCTAAACTAACACGCGAAGCGAACCCGCAACCATTTACTTCGTTACCGGCCGCCCTGCCACTGAGCTGCTTAGCTTGTCAATGTTTAATGATTTTAAGTAATTTAATTTTACAAATATTACTTTTACATTCATTTAATGTCAGAACAAATATATACTTATGGTTAATATTTCATATTGTGTGATTGTTTTTAATTCTATTGATGTATTTATTAAAATTACATGACATGTTTGTATTCCCATAAATCACGTGACTAAATCGTAACAAAATTTGCTTTATCTTATTTTTATTATTGAATATAAAATGGCTGAGTGCGTACCTTTCTCTTATCCAATAGGGTTATTTATTGCACAAGTTTGTTTTTGACCGCCTCACGTACTTTATAGGGCAAACCTTCCCTATCCCGAATTGCCAATTTCTATTTGATATATACTTTATTCTGTAACATTCCTATGTCACAGTTTTTGGATTTTTGTTATTACTGCGTGACTCAGTTTTTTATAGAAACGATCGGCAAATACCTAAGAAAGAAATACTCGAATCAATGTGCCTTGCCCAATACAATATGTAATATACTATCTCGTATTTTTTTAAAAAAATATATACAAACCATAGGCAGTCAAGCAAGCGATTGAACTGATGATAAGTAAATAATATTCTATGCATCTATTCTAGAGTGAAAATTTGAATAATGACAGAAGAAATTAATGAAATGCAAATGAAAAAAGAAGGAAGGAAATCTGATAAAGAAAAACATTTAGAAGCTGAATTAATATGTAAAGATTATATAAATATTTACTGTAATCTGAGATTTGAACATGTGAACCTGGCTGGAATTGTGAAAATTCGAAATGTGCATACTTCATACATACAACAAAATCGATTGGGTCGTCGTCATAGAAGTTGTCGTTGAAAAATAAAACAATTTTTGTGGATTTAATGCTGCCATCTGTATGTTTCTCACACATGAAACATGAATATTATATCATATGAATTATATTGCGGGCGAAAGAGAAAAATGTTGGGCCTACGGTTCTTTACGCTCGACTTAACAAAGTAGTAAAAGTATCGCGATTGCTACACGGCTGGCAACCAGCGTTCTACAGAGATCACCCTGGTAGGAGTTGGTTGCTAACAGCCGTCGACTACACCAAATTTGGTGACAAAACACTGTTGTTTATGGTTGGAAACCAGCAAGGTCACTTTGTTCTTTTTGGTTTCGTTTGGTCACTCTAATCATCAGATAGCACAAAAAAGCGTGGCTCTCTCAGATTGAAAAATATATAACGTAATTACATCTTTTTGACTTGATAAATAAAACTGTAGTGTAATCATAAATGTAAAAAGTTTTAAGTAGAACTTACTTTTAACAAGAGGATTATTTATAACAACCAGATGGCGCTTTTTGCCTATAATCTTGAGGTTACTTTAAGCAAATAGGCAAAATAAAATTATTTCTGCTATAAAACATACTTTTTTTATGGAAGAGTTAGGCAAATGAGAAAGCAGGTCACCTGATAGTAAATAATCATGGCCGCCTAAGGACATCTACAGCATTAAAGGCGATGCAAAATTATGTTGAAAGACGAAATAATTTTATTTTGCCTGTTTGTTTAAAATAACGTTACTAATTAAAGGCTTTTTCTAAAGCGTCATTCGATTGCTATAATACTCTCGAAAAATGGAAGGGGTAAAAGGTAGTACAAAAAGGGGAAAGGATAAGGGCCTCCGGCTCACTGCAGTCACTGTACGAATCGCGTTAACATAACAAAATGCTACCATTTGATGCCGATATTCGGTGAGGGTGTGATATCATTTTAACTTTTTTATGGGATAGGAAGGCAAATGAACAGGCCTGTCACCTGATGGAAAGCAATCAACGCCGCCCATAGGCATCTACAGTGCCAAAGGCGTAAAAGCGTTGTAACTCGGTAGAGCCTGTCCATTTATGCGTCGTTCTGTTACTATTACGTGAACAAAGTATTACTTAGAAACGCGAACAAATTTGTACTTTCTAGTATAGAATGAAAAGATTGGTAGAAAAATATATATATTTTTAAATTTCTTAGACGACCGATTGGCTCAGTTCCGCCCACAGAGTCAATGGTCGCGGGTTCGATTCCCGCATCGGAATATATATATATATATATATATATATATATATATATATATATATATATATATATATATATATATATATATATATATATATATATATATATATATATATATATATATATATATATGTATATATATATATATATATATATATATATATATATATATATATATTTATATATATTCATTCCGAGTATGGTAACCTCCACAATCTGCATTTCTGTTCCTGCCGTTTCCTTTCTTTTCTATCCTTGCCCTTCCTCTCCGCCAATCCACGGTCTGCCGTGCCAAAGGATGCGTGGCTAAGGGAGAGCTTAGTCGCAAGCGTGCCGACCGTCCCGGAATCAGGCTCCCCCGGGTCCTATGGTGCCTTACCTCACTACACAGGGCTCTGCTGGGGCTGACCTCCATCCTCCCTTGCGGCCCGTGGGATTTACTAACACGAATTAATATACCTTATTTGTTGAAAAATGACGGCGACGTGGTTCGCCACCCGTTACGTCCTGATTCTCACGAGGGCGAGAAGCGACCAATGGAGAGCCGTTTCGCTGCGATGAATGGTAGCGGATGGAGCTCCGTGCTCTTTGCTAACCCCTGCGGGGGATATATATAATAAAAAAAAATTTCTTGACATAAATTCAAAAATTCCATAGAATAAGTAAAGGTTAGACTTGGAATATATATATATATATATATATATATATATATATATATATATATATATATATATATATATATATATATATATATATATATATATATATATATATATATATATATATATATGTATATATATATAAGTTTATATTCTTTGTAAAAAATATAATGACAGATCAGGGGTCCGGCACGACCTTAAAACCTAACATACAACGTTCGAAACGAGCGCCAATGCTCTGGAAAGATCCTCCTTTTGGCAAACGACAATGCTGAATCTTTTATTAGTTAGGTGAATGGAGGGCCAGTTGACATAACCGTCGTCGACATCTGTTGTAATATTACGCCATCTTTTTCAGGGCGCAGTTACATCGATCCCGGCTTAGAGCCGAGCCCACTATTTTTATACACGTGAAATATCTAAGGGCTGAATTCAATTCGCCGGCATACGTGCAAGGTGGGATAGAAAATTGCTGAACGTGCAAAAATAGTTTCGCTGCTTGGAAAAATCTTGTATATCTTGAAAATTCATTTGACAGCAAAATTAAATTTCGTAACAGGTTCGGGTACAAAATGCTGCCGATTAGAAATCTTTATACATTTTGCATCTTAGTATCAATTTTATTTATATTTTTATTATTATTATAATACAATTAAAAACACTTATTTTTTATAGCAGAGTAGGCAAACGAGCATGCTGCGTATCACCTGCTGGTAAACGATCACCGCCGCTCATAAATATCCGCCCGAGGCGTCGCAGATGTTCGATGTTGCTGGCCTTTAACAAACGCATACGCTATTTCCACTCAGGCCAGTCCTTCACTTGGATTTTTCTGTTATGGTTACTATTATAAATACATGAATAAAAAAATATTTATTCTTGTCTTTGAGAATAAATGTTTTATATTATAAAATAACTACGAATTTATCCAGATTCAAAATGAATATGTATAGGCCATGTAAAAGCCATGTAAAAGAACTCGATACCCTTGAAGAAAAAATCCATTGCTTTATAAGCTTACCAACCAAGCCTCTATAGAAACCTGACAGATTTTATAACATAATACCACTTATTTTAGTGTCAGTTATCTCTATATTGATTTGTGTCTGATTTTATATTTGTTGTTAATAATTTTTACACATTGTATTAAATGAAACACATATAAAATATATAAGATATACACATTTATTACTATAAGAATAACAATCATAATATTTATTTTTTCATATTAGATATGGAGATAGTGGCAAAAACACGTTATATAACTTATTTTTGTCATAATATGTGACCAACAGTATAATAAAATCATCATCAAAAAGCAAGGAACATTTGATTTTAAAAATATAATTAATATTATTTATTATTAGATCTATTTCTTTTTCTGTAATAATAATCGAAACAGGACAAGTAAGACTACGAATAATTTTTATTAGTTTGTTAATGATAACTAAAAATTCATCAGCTATTACAAGAAGATACAATTTTAAAGATTACTACACGTATATATTATACATGCATTATTTTATAACTAAATATTAAATGTTTATTAATTACTTGTTTAGAACAAAAATTCAGTACACAACAAAAAAATGTAAGACGCCATTGAATGGCCGGCCACTAGGATTATTTGTATTCCCGAGGCAAGATTTATTCTCGTCAGATTAGCATTCCTCTTATTTATGCTAATGTAATTTTAATGGCACCGCCTTTTTCGGCTAATTTCATTTCACAAAAACGTCCGTGGATTTGTTTTAAATCCCAGTTTATTAAGATAATTCTGGTGACGATTACGCCTTAATAAAATTTGAAATATCGGTTTCCTTAAGAGTTAATTACTTTTCTTTGTTTGTTTGGTTTTAATTAAATTCTAATTTCTGTAGAACTTCGCGTAACGTGAAACCATATGTAAACATCTTCTTCATGTAAAATTTGTTTGTTTGTGAGTTCTGTTTGCTTATAACTTTGTTTGTCGTACCCTTAGTCCTTTATAATTAAATTTGTAGACTGTTTTATTATGTAACGTTTTAGAACAAATATATGGTTAACGATTGATACGCACAGACTGGTTCGCGGAAAGTAGATGCGTAAAGTCAAGGCTCGGGCTAGGTAGCCCCCGCCTTAGGGGAGGTATATCTCAATGAGAGGGCTGCCGCAAGCTGATATCATTAATATTTTCTTTCTGGCATAGATAAGGAACAGTGAAATTCTTCAAGAACGGAAGCAAATATCAGTAGATGGGCGGCGGTGTATATGTGATAAAAAAAACAATCTACTGTACTCAATTATGCCGCTAAGTATTGAGATAACTGTAGTCCACCAGTGGACACCAGTATTGATGAATTTTTTGGTAACATTTGCTAAGTGTGTGCAATTCAAATAAAAATATATTTTTTTGCAAATTTGACACCCTTTGACTTAATTAATTTAGACAGACATAAAAAGCATACAAATATAATATGTATCAAACACATATATGAACTAAATATCTTAATAGCTGTTGGGACTCCGTCCGTCTATTAATATTTGAAGTGAAAATATATTTGTCTTTCTTTGAAATTGTGGATAACGCTGTGAAACTAGTAGATGAAAAAGGTATTGTTAATGTATGTATGAATATAATATTAGATACTCCCATTGTTATAGGAATACACCACAACCTTACAGTCAATCGTTCGGATGTTCCTAAGCAAATCAACTAAGCAAATAACTAAGTCAACAAGCCGTTTCTGTTGTCTAAGTCGGTAGCGGGAATTTTGTGTTGAAAGAATTTCTCTCCTCAGCCAAACAAACAACATGCTGTGCGTTCCGGATAACAGCAGGTCACCAGGTCACCTGATGGTAAATACCGTCTTCCACGAACATCTGCAGTAATAAGAGCACTGAAAATGCGTTGCCTACTTTAAGCTAAGGATGTGAATGAAGGGAGAGGAAGAAGGCATATATATCGAAGCAAAAAAGTGAAAACGCTGTATAAACACATGTCAGAATGAAAAATTATTGCATATTCGGATCACAATATAAAATATATAAATATATATATAAAATACTGTGACGAATGATCTCACAGCTTAAAAACTGACTATTTTTAAGTGATCAGATACACTTTTTTTTAGAAACCTTAGTTTAAAATCGAAGTTTTTTGGCTCTGGTGGTAAAATTTTATTTTGCGTTTCACTACGTTTTCGCTTTGTTGCCTCGATGTATATTGGAAATTGAAAATGTTACTCTTAACGCTATTTTTTTGTTCTGTTTTTTTATATTTCCTTAATTGATTTTGACTTTCAAAAGCAGGATTTTTTCTTTATAGATTTTTTGAAACAAACAAACAAAAAACAATCAAATCAATAATAAAGAGTAGAAATATAATAATTATGACATATTAATCAATTATAAAAATAAATTAATAGAGCTTGTAAAATTGGATACTAAGTTCCTCAAGGGTCAAAAGCAAGGCCTATGGTGTCATGAATGTCTATAGTTGTTGTTTATTGCTTTTAACCATGCATAACTGGTTTATACCTTCCCATCCCGCTTAAAAAAATAGAAAATATTACGTCCGTAAATTAAGAAAAAAAAATTAACAATAAGTACAGTAATTTAATTTTGTGAATACGTTAGTTAAATTCCAAGTTTCTGGCTTCAATTTCAGACAAAAAATCATATATAAAGGCAAACAAAGTCCGCTTTTGAGCATTGAAAATAGTTTCATTTTGTATTCCTCTCATTGCATGTGCACAAGAGCTCGCTTCCGATCACTTTAGTATTTGACAATGTTTGAAATCATTTATTAAAAAGGGGATACACCCTTATCTGAAGAACCCGAGTTAGAAACGGAAGTGGAATACGTTTAATACTTGAGAAAACAACTTGGTTTATAATATTAATTTTATAATGTAATATGCACAAGGGGCCATGCATTATTTACATCACACGTATTATTTGGACTTTTTTTCGTCTGACACTTTTCCCCCTTTTGATGTCACGTATTTTAAATTTAACCTTTAGAAATTATTGAATTAAAACAGTGATTCCGAAATTTTTTATATATAATTAGTAATATTTAAAAATTTTCATAACAGTTGAAGTTTAGCTTTTTAGATTTATGTGAGTTCACAAAGTTTATGATTTATTTCCCCTTTTTATCACACTATTCTATCATTGTATCACACATTGTTGCCCCATTCCCCCTTCACGTGTGACGTAATTTATGGTTGGTCCCTAAATGATAAATGACAATAAAATAAATAAAACTTTTTACATTCATTGCCCCACGCACCATTCATGATTTTCATCATGATATATATTAATATATTAATACATAAATATTTGTCTAGTAGAGGAAAATTGAACCCGGAACCTTGACTCAGGAAGCGAACAGTGCCACTGCGCCATTTAACTCGTCATGAGGTAACGTCTTATGGTATAAAAAGTAAGTATATATATCAAAATAATTAGGAAATATTGTTCATAATAACAATAAAATGTAGGAGCTTAATATTTTTATAATTAAAATTGATCGGTAAATAAACGATACTTTTGTTATTATGAAAGATTTCCACAGTTATGTTCATCCCTTCCCATATCGTGATAACATGTAATATCACATTTCCCAATCAATTGTAAACGATTGTGACATAAAAAAAACTTTTTTGTGACCGTATAATGTTGTCCGTATTTTTTTGAGCAAGGGTCTCAAAGGGTATAAAAGTTGCAAAATTAGGCTCCCAATGTTACAGACAGTTTTTATCTCTGTACTTGAATGTTGACATATCTATTGTACAATGTTATTTGGTAATAGCCATTCATGTTTTATTATCTTTAATGTTAAAACACTAGAAATAGTAATAGGCTTAGTGGCGAAGTTAGGTTAGTTATAATAGGCTTAGTAGAAGCAAGGGGCTGCGGTTTTAATTACCATATCGGAATAAATGTAATAAATGTATAACCAACAGGTATTTATTTATTGATATCCCACAAATCCAACTTGGATAAACATGGTGAATATAGCCTAGAACTAAAAATGGCAAGGTCCTCTCTGCCAAACTATGGAACATATTATATACGAGCTGTGAATAAAACACAAAAAAAGTGAAAACGCTATAAATTATATAGATGTCAAAAGAAATATTGCATATTTGGATCAGAAAAATATACTGCCTCGAATGGTCTGAGTCTCACAGCTCTATAACCAATAGAGGCCTTGTACTGCCTTGAAACTGACGGTTTTTGAGAGATCGGATATAATTTTTTCAGAAATATTTTTATAGCTCTTGTAACTTTTCATTTTACGGTTTACTGTATTTTCGCCTTTTTGTGTCGATATATGCATTATCATTTCACATTAACATATTCGTTGTAATCATATGTGAGGGCATTGAGTCGGTCTGGGCGGTAGCAGAAAATCAATTTCTCTGTTAAATGAGTGGAGGTTTTGACTAAGCCATCACCCATTTCCTATCTTTATGTACTGTTTATTATGTAATAATTTAATGTGTGTTCATATGTGTTGCTGCAGAGGGAAATAAATTAATCTATCTATGTCAAGTAAGACAGTCATGTATTTATTATTCTTTTTAGAAATTTGCTAATGCTGACGTGTGCGGAACTGTTTATTTGTGATATTTAAGATTTTTTAAAACCCATTTTAGTTCCAATTGGGCACATCAGTTGTTGGTATAAACGTGACTAGACCAATATAACGTTTGTTTGCTAACTTGAGTTACCATGTAAGTAATTTAAGTTATCAGGCGGATTTTTTAATTACGAATCATAACCACCAGAGAATCTCTGAGCATATCTCAATATCTTATCTTAAAGTATTATTATCAAACTGTTCCGTCATGTCTAATAAAGACAATTGGTGTCTTCAAGATGAGCGTGGAAAATCTATAATATTAGATAGTATTTCTTTGATACAATCATGACTAAATTACCATCAGATAAAACTTCAGTCAAACGTTAGGCTTTTATTGTGTTAAAAAAAACAAAAACAAAACACACATATAACTCTATTTAAAATCCAGATCTAAGTAAGTCTAAATATTAATTTACATGTACTGTTAAAGCTATTTTTGTAATGTATATCAATCTTTTTTTGTCGACCTATAATGTTTGCATGAGAAGAGAACCCGTGATAAAAATCTCCACGCCACAACACAACACAGAAATTACAATGTTAGGTGTTCAGTTAAATATACAAGCAATCAAAAAGCGAATACAAATTCCGTTATTAACATCTTTACTTAGTACCAAACTGACCAAAATAAATTGCTACAAACTTGTGATATGTTTTTATTAATATAGTATTATTATGAATTGCAATTTTTTTCAATATAATTTTGATAATGTATGATATTATATTAGTAGTTATAACCTAATTGGATCAGTGGCGAAGTTAGCGCTTTTACAGTCAATATGGCCTGCATGTATTTATTCCAAGTCTGGGTAACCTATATTGACAACTGTAGTGCTATAATGACCAATTCTTTGGAAAAAGGAGGCCCCATGCCCAACAGTGGAATATAATTGGTAACTATATTGGAAAAAGGAAAGATAATACCCGGTATAAGTCTGTTTGATGTTATAATCATTATCATAAGTTTAAAATTGCGGTAAAAGTTTATTCGTGTTATAAGGTAATATAAAGTGAACGCCCTAAAATGTACTCCACGGGAGCTTGATCATCCAGATCAATTGTCGTATTAAAAGAGCATTCTCGTAGCTACAAGAGCCTCACACATACACATATTTTATTGTTTCCTTTTTTCTCTTCTTCATTGAAAAAAATCTATTCATTTCTTTCACTTTAGTTTGAACTGTACGTCCGAAATTTAATTGGACATGTCACATTATTCAAAATTTACCAATGCAAAAACTTTTATAGGTGCCTAACAATTAAGGAGAATAGATGATTTCCAAGAGATGCTATAATGTGAAGCCCAAAACAAAAAACTTTATAGAAAAATAATTGTATATACCTCAATATATAATATATTATAGCATTAAGATGCTCTTTAAACACAAAAATATAACACGTCCATATAAATATATTAAATTGAAACAAAATATTATTTTTATTTGAGCTTTGAAATATTATATAATAAAATTGAACCTTTTCAATATATTTTACAAGGAATAAACATAAACTAAGTGTGTGTGTAATTTTTTTTTATTGTCATTGCTCGTAGTTTAGTCTTGTATGTTTTATATGTACATAAATATCTTTATTTTTTTTCTATAAATGTAAAATAAGTACATGTGTGATAATTTACTTTATCTTACATTTATTTTATAGTAAAATGTAATTTCCTATTTTCTTAGCTCAATTCAGATTTTTACATTTATAGCTAAATGTATAGACATAAAATGTTTTATTTATATAAATTTTATTACATAGTAATCTATCAAACTTAGATTTATTTTATATTCAATTACTCCTAAGCTTTTCTTTTATGATATTATCATATTAATAATGTTAACACTATTTAGCTCACCATTTAGTTATTCTTAATCTTCAATCTTAAATGATCCATTTCTATTAATTTTTGTCCTATATTATTCCACTATTATTCATTCGATCAATACATAGATAGATCAGTTTTTAAAGTTTATACAATTAATTGTGTTTTAATCATAATCAATCAATTTCGTTATGACTAGTATGGGAATAATATCAATTATTGTTTTGATTGTAAACTTATATACATTATAATTATGCGGTTTTAAATGCACTTATAAAATTGTTTTTTTATTATATATTTTCTTTAGTGTATTTAAAAAGAGAATCAGTGTGTTTATATGCCACAGGTCACAGTTAACTCCAGTTTTGTCCATTACAAATTTTGATATTACGCGTGCAGTTACGGCTGAGCTACGAATGGAAAGCCTACAGCCACTCGCGGTGGACTGCGATCGAGCACTGATTCGGCATTGGACGTTGTTTTGCAAAGGTGAGGATTTCGGCTACCCTCGGTTTACTTCGCCACCACTCGGAAAGCTCATCTCGGTTCTATTGTGAGGAAGGAATTTTATATTTCACGAATAAGTGGGACGTTACTTATTGAATCTAAAATAAAACGTGTTTTTTCAACTTGTTTCCGCTCAGTGACTTGCAATTAATTAATTGATTCGTTAAGTTAATACATATTGTTTATTTAATTACTTTTTAGGCCAAAATACAAACATAAGTTCAAAAATATATGACAAATGCTACTTACTATGTTATTCATATGCGTCTTATGATGCCTAAATGTCGACACTGATAGATCGTTTCCTCCATAAACTCAAAGTTACGGATAGGCTATGGTTGTCCATAGCCTATCCGTAACTTTGAGTTTCTTCATTTCATTTCATAAGCATGGTCTGGCCATATTTGCTAGAATACCAACAACCCTTGGAGTAGACTAGAGCTAGAGAAGAGATCTCGTATGGGAAAACGTAACTCACCATCATTTTACGTATTTACGCAGATTAAGGGATAAGACCACCATTTATATATAAATATTACAATTAATAATTGTATACCTAATTTGTTTTTTATCTATTGTATACCTGGTTTTAATATTTGTTAAAAATGACGGCGACGTGGTTCGCCACGCATCACGACCTGATTCCCATGAGGGCGAAAAGCGACTAACGGAGAGCCGTTTCACTACGACAAATGTGAGAGGAATAATGGATGAAAAGATGGATGAATGTGGAGGAAGCAAAGAGAGTTTGCCGAGATCGTAGTGGATCGAGATCTGTGATTATAATATATATGCTGAGTCTACGATATAATCTGTATTTATTGGACATTGTATATCTACTAAGCTTATTCATAAAAATCATGACGTAAATAAAAATGATAGAAAATGCAAATAAAATTATTTACGCTAAACAGAATATTCAAAATTAAATGTATTCCAACGAGGAAACTTTGTAGTGAGTTGTAGAAACTAGTGAACATAAAAGAGTAGCAATTCTTTTGTTACGTAAAAAGCTGGCATACGTCTTCGCGAAGTTGTAGCATCACAATTCTTATCTTCAAGTTTGGAGCAACTGGCGGCGTACATGTTGCCAATAAATTAGAAAGACGAGTTTCGAAAACTTCACGTATGTATAACTAACGAAGGTTCAAATTAAAAAAAAAACTAACAAAGTCTACTTAAAAAAGTCATTCATATATAATCAAGTACCTACGGTGCGTTTTATCTCAAAGCTGTAAGCCACCAACTAATATCTACAACATATCTGCAATGCTGATGGTAATGTCTATTAGTTGACGTATATTGCTTTTCATTAGGTGACACGCTGACTCCTTTAACCTGAAAAAAATTCAATATTTTTTTATGAGGGCTCTAGACAATAGTTTGCCGTATTGAAAGCAATTAAGGCGTTCTTTAATTTCGTGGGCAACAACCTATTCTTCATTGGGCTGAGCACGTAATACGGATGGAACCAAACGCCTACTCGACGGCAAACCTAATGGTCGTAGAAGCTGCGGAAGGCCTAAGCTCGGATGGCTAGATGGAGTTGAGGACGATTTAAAGGCAATTTTCAGACACTGGTACCTGGTACATGAAAAAGGTTTTGGAAAAATCATCATCTAGATGGTAGAGATGAACATTTCTTTTATATGTCGAAATTAGTAGAAAATGGATTATACGAACTACATAATTATTAATTTTAAAATTATTGAGTCTCACCAATAATAACCACCTGTATAGATGTAACAAATATCAAGTTCTTTCACAGGTGACATATAATTAAACATCGGGAAATGTTACCTACGTGTGAATATAAAAAAAGAAAATTGGTTTCAAACTATATTACACTAAAAGAATATATTTTAGAATTTCAATCAAAATTTTCATAATTTTCTCATATTTTAATAATTAAAGGAATTACATTATTTTTAAAACTTTCGTCGTCTGTAAGTCAAGCGTCGTAATTGTCGATAGAATTTTGTGTAATTTTTTGTCGCCCCTAAGGATGATATTCTACTGAACAAAAACATCAACCATTATTATATTGTTACGTAACACATGTATGAGAAATCATTTGTTTATAAAACGATTAAAACCTCATTTTGGAATCTCAAAATCCTTTTCAAGAAAGTCATTACAACTTTAAAAACTAAATTGACACGACGGCCGTCAATGCGTGACAAGAACAGTTAATAGAAAATAGCTGCGCACGGGAAAGGAACAGGACGACGTCTAGAAAAGAATCCACACTATTGGAACATTTTCGAATTTTGGGAATGCTAGAACTTTCAATCGTTTTATCTATATAAAGGTGCGACGGTACGACGGTACATTGAAGAGGGTTTAAAAGTTTAATACGGAAGAAAATACTAGAAGAAAAGAAGTGAAAGTAAAGTGAAGAGAAGTGAAAAAAGTGTAGTGGCCCAGAAATCCAGCTCGTAAAAAAAATTTAGACTTAAATAACCTCTAAATCATTATTTTATATATAATTATTGTTATGTTATAAAACTTTCTTATATTTAAATTATAATATCTTTGTTATTTAAATAAACAAGTTACCTGATGGAAAGTAATTTTCGTTTCCTACGGACTTGAGCTAGGCCAGGGACATCGCAGCTTGAATGCTATTTTCTAAAGTAGAAGATTGCTTGTTCATCAAAATGCGGAAGTCAGTGCTTAGAAGATATATCTTCTACAATAAACTTCCTTGCAAAAGACTGACTTTTATTCTGGTGGTAATTCCCCCATTTATGATGCAGATAAACATTTTCCTCAGAGCCTCTAGAATAAATATTTTTTAATATTATATTATTTTAGAAGTAGTAGTAGTAGTAGTAGCTGTTAATACATTAAGTAAAATAGTTTCTTCAGAAAATTTTATAAAATTATTCCGAAATTAAATTTAAAAAAATAAAACCAATTGTACACAAATACCATGAACAATAGTATCTTGGTTTGGTAAATATATTTACAAAAAAAGAAAAAAATAACAGAAGATTTTCTTCAGAGAAATGACTGCACTAAAGTAATGGGCGTCGGTCCGTGCCGTATCGTTCTTGCATCTGGTTGACTTTAAGTCAGCTTCGGGTCATCCCGTCTATATAAGCGATAAGGGGCATACTTATAATTTGCTAACTCAGCCATAATAATAATTTGAACAATATGTAACCCTAATTTTTTACATCCCATCTAAGTCTCACTGATGTGCTTGGATCCGCTATTGTGAGGGAACAAACATTTAATCACCACGCTTGTGTAAAGAAATAAATATCTGAACGATATATATTTATAACGATGTAGGAATTTAACTCGCGATTATTAACTCTATACCGCTTACAGTATTTTTGCCACTGAGGCAATTAAATCGTATTGCATACGTTTACATAATAAGTAATGCGAATTATTATATAAAAAGTACAATAAAATATGAATAAATACACTAAAGGTTTTCAGTAATACCTATCCGATACGGGTTAATATATTATAATTATTATTCTTACGGGAAATAATAATAATCATCATTATCCTTTATTTCTTTGAGAGCAGGTACAACATCGAAAAACTCCCTGTTTTTTGGTTTAAAATAATTACAGTATTCTCTTGTCATTAAAAACATATTATGATTAATAATATTGTTTAATTTTCACAATTACGTAAATTAATAAATAGCTCATTCTAAAGGACAAATATTCAGAGCTCAGCACAAGTATCTATAAATATCTATATATATTATAAGTATATATATATATATATATATATATATATATATATATATATATATATATATATATATATATATATATATATATATATATATATATATAATTTCCTTTTAATTCTTGTATGTCGTGTTTTTTGTGTACAATAAAGTATCAAAAAAATAATAAATACATATGCATGTATAGCCAAATCCGAAAAATGACTAAATCGATATGTCTCAGCGTGGGCTTGCCTAGTGAGACCTACTATGGGTTTGTAAAAATTACAAAGGTAATATTGGAGCACGTAAAACATTTTATACGTATGTACCCATATGACTTAACTTGTAGTAATAAAAATAAAATACGCACATAAACATGTTCCGAATGGTCACACGTAATAACAAAAATTGAAATCGTAAAAGTAGTAAATGACAGCGCGACGAGTTTCTAGCTTTTCTCATATTTTACGTGATCATAGCTTAAAAAGCTTTAGCCTTCTCTACATAGGAGGGGAATAAAATAAGTTGCACTTGGAATATAAACAGAGATGCATGTATCAACGTTTCTTATTAATGCGAGTTTTCAAGGAAAAAAAACAAACTTCTTTTAGGAATTTGATTTTTAAAAGAAGAATTTAATATCGATATTTAAGAAGGTGTAAACGTATAGTTTATTATTAACGTATAGTGGGATAGAAAGGCAAACGAGCAGACGTGTCTCCTGATGGAAAGCAATTTACGCCGCCCATAAACATCCGCAGTACCATAGGCAATACAGAAGCGTTGCCGGCCTTTAAGGAAAGTGTCATTATGGAAGGGGGGAGAGGGAGGGGGGTTGTTCCTCCGGAACTCAATCGCTCACCGGACGAAGTAGCTAAACTACCACCCAGACGCTGGGTTTCTGCGATTATTTCGCTTCAATCAATAACTTTGCTTGGATGTGGTTCCTCCTGCTGACTTGAGGTGATTAAACGACCATCGGTCTGATGACAAATAGATGGCTGTTTAATCACAGTACGGTCAGGCAACATATTTTTTTTTCAGCGATGGGACATCATGTGCACGTAAATTAAATTCCGCCTAAAAAGGCGGAATTTAATTTACGTGTAATTTACGTTTAGGTAAATTGAAAAGGCCACAATAAAAACTAAAATATTAAATAAAATATTTTTTTATAGCAGAGCAAGCAAACGAACATGCGGTTCATCTGGTGATGATTAAAGCGGCCCACAGACATGCGTAATGTCAGAGACGTCTCAGATACTTTTCCGTCCTTTTGTGAACACATAGTCTATCGAATGCCCTTATGTCGTATTCACGCGGAAACACTGCAAGTGGCAAATTGTTTCACATTTTTGATATCCACACCATTTACCACAGATAAATATATCATAATTATGAAACCACACAAAAAAAAAACTAAGATCAAGTAACTATCTGTATAGAAGAGTATTGCGCGATGCCTACTTCCTGAAATTTATTTCACAAGTTTATTATAGTGGTGAAAGGCGTTGATATGTCTATACGATTTTATATACCATATTTGTTTTCTAAGTGGAATGTGTAAAAGCATTTTTGTATGAATTTTATCGCAGATAAAAAACAGTATCTATATTTGGATTCTGTAGAGATTAATTATAAACATCACAAGATCTGAAATAAGGTGAAAGTCAACTCCGTGTCGTGGTATTGTGAGATAAGACACGCTCCCTGCTGGCGGAGCCGCTGATATGAAGCGCGACCGCCGGCTAATTATTCTGAATCACAAACAAAATTTAAAAGTTGACTCCATATTAGATAGACAGATAGCCAATATTTTTATTGAATTATTCCAATGCTATAAAAGACGAAGTTAAAACTATTGGCATCTTTACACTTTTGCCGTTATAGGTTGATTTCAGTATCATCATCATTGATCTTTACATCTTCTTCTTGACCATCATACTCTTGGCAGAGCAGTTGTTAGAAGTCAGGTTATAGAAGTCTGGTTAGACAAGTCATCATCAATATAATCTATTGATGATGACTTGTCTAACCAGACTTCCTTCTTCGTGTATTTATGTAGGAAGTTATTCAGAGCAGTTTTTACTTGATCCGTCCACCGTATGTGAGATCTGCTGGGCGCTCGGGTCCCTTCCACTTTTCCCTGCACTACCAGGCGCTCGATGGATGTGCTATCGTGGTTACGCATAACCTTGAGTTTTTGGAGAATGGAAACGTTTGTTCTGTACTCGGTCTATGGGATACCGAGCATTCTTCGTCAACACCACACATTTAGGGCGACCTTAACATCTGTTACAGGCAATTCACAATATAACATGTGAGAGGCAACGCCTTTTGTGGCTGAATAATCCAATGTGTGAACAGCATATAGCTGGGAGACATCTTGCAATAAATATTTCCAGTTGCGATCTCTACTCCAGGAGTCATCTACTCTAATGGTTGTTGGTTTATGATAAACGTCACTTCCATTTCAATTTGCTTGTTAAACTTGAAGAGTTTTGCGGTGGATTTCTCCGTTTCTAATCATATCGACCAGAAAAACTCCCAGGAAAGCTCCCTTCATAGCTCTCTGAACGATTTTGTATTTATAGAACAGACGGGTTGCCAATGTCTACTTGTATACGTATATCTAAATAATTGGAATTCGAACACCAATGACATTTTTGTATATGGTCGGCCTTATTAGCAGCATTCGTAAGCCCTTATGAAATAATTTTACAGAAACAACAAAACTGGTTTCTATCATAGTTTGAGATCTTTCTAAAACCATTCTTATTCTTACGTATAAAAGTATATAAAATTATGAATTAAATACGAAGTATTTAACCGTACGATACGCTTAAAGATTATTTGTGAAATTGCATCAAAAGTGAGAAGGAAGAAAACATGGTTTTTGGAGTTACGAATTCTGATAATTAAGCTGACGATTTAGGTATAACTTGTATTGTACCGGGATTCCATTCTGTGACTTACCTCGGTTAGAGTGAACCATGTACGTTATTCAAAGAGATCACTATATTTCAAGCCTTTAGATTACATTATAAGGGTTGCCTTTGTTTGCTTAGCCAAATATTTGATCGGAAACAACTGCCGCCCCAAACCTGACAACGCTATTTGTGATATTGATACATTCTGATTGTCATTTGTTTTCCTTCGAATATACAGTTCCATTCTGTTGATTTAGGAAATATTGATGACCAACCAGTGTTACCTCATATTTCTGAAACACTACCAAATTTGTTTTTCTTACTTATTATAATAAAATGTACATAAAATCATAATCAACATAAATACATATAACTGTGATAATCCGATTCAAGCTGCCCCATATTGATCTCCTTAAGAAAAGTATATTGAATATGTATAGTCTTAACCTAAAAGTCATTTCCTCATCTATTTAGTGTTCCTACAC
Source organism: Baronia brevicornis (assembly GCA_031353405.1). Lineage (NCBI taxonomy): Eukaryota > Metazoa > Arthropoda > Insecta > Lepidoptera > Papilionidae > Baronia > Baronia brevicornis. The sequence goes on from JASFAT010001585.1 coordinate 301,804, forward strand.
GAATACTCAAGAACATCTTTTTCGAATTCGTTATTTCATTAACCTTTTTAAATTTGCTTTTTTAATCTTTTTAATTTTATTTTTGTACTTCTTATCGCATGAGGAAGCTATACCAGTAAATGGGCCTAATCCTGCCGCCAAGAGTGGGATTATGGCTAAAATCCTCAATTTTAAGGGAAATCAAGGTTTTTGTTATTATTTGGGTAAATAAATAATGCAACAGTAAAATATTAAACTAAAAAATGATAATTGTAGCCTCAACCGCATAAACCACAGATTAAATAATATAATAAATAATACACAGATTAAATAATATAAAAAAACACACATAAATAAAGTAAGGACAAAGAATTTGTTAGATGATAGTCGGTTAGTACCCATAGCATGGTATCGAGTTCCCGCAATGTTTTCACAATTGTTTTGAAAATATTGGCAGACGAAAGGACTGAGTTCAGTGTAAATTATTACGATGGAGACGTATTAAATTAAATATAGAGAACCGTATGTTTCTTATCTTCCTCTTTCTTCGTGGTGAAACTGTATAAGTAAAAGAATTGATAAATTGTAATATTTTATACATATTCGAGGGCTTACAATCACCCAGGTGGCATATCTTGTCAATAACAGCCGATAGCAGCCCGGCACTCTCATAATTTCCTGTGGGCCATATTTGCCCGACAAGAACAGGGCAATAAGATCGCAATAACCCCTGAGTGCGTGTTCGCGGAGAGGTATTGCAACTGTTACTTTACATTGAGTATATTTAGCAAATATACATTTTAGTTAAATCGATTTAAAACATTTTGTTGAAATAAAGTATTAAGTGTTTAATCTTGAATATTTGTATCTTTTAATTTATTATTTTACACTTTACATACTTATGGTGATACATGATTTTAATGGACAGTCAAAAGTTTTACTTAGCTAAGATCCGCGACAAGCAAAACAATAACAGAAAATTAATAATGTGTGTTTTTTCCGTTGGGTTTAGTGGATTTATTTGGAACTTAAACCAAAGACTTACCGAAAATCAGCCATCAACTAGCTATAGTAGACTACGGTAGACAACCGAAAAGAAACACTTTTCGGTTGTCTACCGTAGAGTCTACTATACCTGAAAATGCCACGTGTTGGGGCGAAACACGTGTCGTTTACAAGATGGAAAAGTGATAATGTGTGTTTGGTGTTGTGTATAGTGGTTAGTGGGTGTAGAGTTGATGGCCGATTTTCGGTAAGTTTTTGGTTTAAGTTCCAAATAAATCCACTAAACCCAACGGAAAAAACACACATTATTAATTTTCTGTTATTGTTTTGCTTGTCGCGGATCTTAGCTAAGTAAAACTTTTGACTGTCCATATAGTGATGGATTTCCGCAAAGTAACGCCTGACTCCATTAATAACATGATTTTAATGTCAGCAGTAGGTATTCATGGGCCAAATAAAGGAGAAAGTGAATACAATGTTAGATCAGGAGGTAAAGAAAATGGCGGAGGATAGTGAAGCTGGAAATTCCAGTGATAAGAACGTAGCTCTTAAATAGAAAAAGGTATTTTCTGCCAGTCAACCTTTTGATAGATAAAAATATTAAACTATTATGTACTATTATAATATATAATATTAATATACACATATAATCAAAAATATAATAGATCAAACTATATATATATATATATATATATATATATATATATATATATATATATATATATATATATATATATATATATATATATATATATATATATATATATATACATATATTTAATCACATAATGAAGACATTTAAAATTAACAAAAAATAAAAGAAAAATTATAATTGTAATTTTTTATTTATTTTTTGGTAATATTACGGAGGTAAAGAATAGTTACGGAGAGGTAGCGTTAGTATCGTTACCCAGGAAAACTAAAACTAAGAAAGGAAAACTTGTTCGAACCTTTTTCTGCTAATTTTTTTTTGTGGAAGAGTAGAAGAAACGAGTCTATAAACATCTGCAACAGTAAGGGTACGGTAAATGCGGTACCTGTATTTAAAAAAGATTGAAGAGAATGAAAGTTATGAAACTTAAGGGAGTCAGAACTTATGTCTTCGATTCGATGCGCAGATTGGTGCTTGACGCCGACGGAGTTCCAGCACAACAGCTTACACCCGTCCTCCACTGTCTCGGGCTGGCTGAGTGTATAAGTCGCTATTGCGCTGAGAATTGCCGTCGTACGGTCGTCGGATTGGATTGCGTTGCGATCCTGGAGATGGGTGTGATGGGTGGTGATGACCTGGGCTATGGTCATAGGCTCTTCCGGACACACGTTGTGTGGTAGCGCTTCTCGGCGTGGCAGTGCTACTGGTAATGGGCCATCGGGCAATGCTTCTCTGGCAAGCACTTGGGTTTATGATCCTTGTGGTGCTGATTTGAATTTGGGAAAGGAGGGTGGGATGGGATTTAAAAGAATGAAAATGGAAAGGATTTTGAAAGGACATTTAAAAAAAAATTGGGTGGGTATTAGCACCCTCCCACTGCCTAGTGACTTCAATCGTAGCCGGTCCGACGTGTAATTAATTATTCCATCGTGCGAAGCGGACTTACTATTGGAGATCGGTGAGGGAAAGGACTCACTAAATGGTGCCTGCGTTAGTTTTTCTATAGGGGAAAAGTACGCACCGCGCAGTACACCGACTCGTGCGTGAGAGGATAAAATCCTTAATACGATTGTATATGTTAAAAATGATTGCATAAATATACTTATTAGAAATTAACCAAATTCAATTTAATGTCTTTTAGAGTTTTCAATGAGTTTTTTAAAAAAGGAAGCAACTTGTTTGACATTTTGTATTGTGTTTTATATGGAGCATTTTACAAACATAGTTACATATTCAGTAAGAAAGACTTGTATAAAGTTTCGGCCTCAAAACAACCAAGTTAAACCAACGATACCTACTTGCAACAAATACAATTTAACTTTATCACAAAAGACAAAATACTTCATTTGAAAGCGTATTCTCAAGGATTGTTACAAATTGAATTCGCACTTCATTCTTTGTTTCGTTTCGGCATTTTATTCCGGATCATAAAATGTTTATTACGCATTTAACGTATCTATATTATATTAACATTTCGATGCGTCATAAATTAAAAATTATTCTGTGATTATTTTTCTTTTATTTATATTTTTGACTAAAGTATTAGTATCGTATACAATTGAAAGTAAATGTAATTAGAGCAAATCAAGAGAAGAAAACGCGTCCGCCCATTTAAAAGATAGCATTTAAAAGGTAAGTAAAAAATTTGAAATTAAAACACTCGCAGATAACTGAGTTGTGGCCTCAGTGGGCGGGTAGGGTTGGATAACTCATCTCTCCCGTCATTGTCATCCCTTTCCATTTATCCTACATCTTACTCGAAGGTAATTAATCCACCTTCAGTAACTCTCATCTTTTAGGTGTGTATGGGCAGATGTTTGATGGCACTCTTCTTTAAAAAATGCATGAAGTTTTATAAATAATCATCATCAGCAGCCTGCAGCAGTCCTTTGCTGGACACAGGCCTAATGCCTCAAAACACACCACCTATCTCGATCTTCTACTTCATGCAAACAGTTTTTTTCAGCTAAACTGTGCATTTCGTCGCTATATTGGTTGGGCGTTGTTTGATACTAAGTTTAAGACGCAGTCACTGCAGCACTTTTCTTTTCCAATGTTTGTCGATTTACTTGTATGTAGGTTTATTATCGTCCATCTAAATCATCAACATCATCAACAGCTTGCCGCAGTCCACTGCTGGACATAGGCCTCCCCCAAGAAGCGCCACCTAGCCCAATCTTCGGCTTTCCGCATACAGTTTTCGCCAGCCGCCCTCCGCAGATCGTCACACCATCTAGGCGGGGGGCGTCCCACACTACATTTATTGAGACGTGATCTCCATTCCAGCACTCGTCTGGTCCAATGATTGTCGGATCTCCGACAAACGTGACCATTCCTTCTAAATAAGAAGGCCTATTTCATGAAATTAAATCAGTAGTATGTAAAATAACACCAAAAATAATTACCTATAAGATTTCTTTCATGCAATGTAATAGACTGTGAAAAATCGGCCATCTTGCGTAAAAGAAAAGTAGGTGAGGAGACAGTTCCTTTGTTCTTCGTAAATCGAGTACTGAAGTCGTTTGTCGCCATTATATCACGCTGAATCGACATTTATGGCCGAAGCAGCACCGTCTTACTATTACTCTTTCTTCGCGAAAGCTAAATTATTGTAATTCTTTTATTCATGTGTACTGCTAATAAAAATGGAGCATGTTTGTTACCTTTACGTAGTGAATCTTCAATTGTAGGTCTGACATGCGTAAGGCTATATTACTAGATTACACATCCCTATCTCAGCCATAATCTAGCGATTGATAATCAATACTGGTAATTAAATACTAATAAATAGTAATGTATGTTTGTATATCATGGACGTACACACTGATTATATTACTAACCAAAATTTCATTTTAGAACTCTTAGTAGTTCAATACAATTCTAAATTATCTTTACGGTAGATTATTATGAATTCCGTTAAGAATATTATGGAATTTAAAAGAAGCATAAAGTAAATAAACCCATAATACTTATATAAGTTAAAGAAAACTTTCGATCCCACCATGTCGTTGAATAGTGAGTGATTTATTAGGCAATATCACTTTACTATTGGCTATTTCTCCGGTCTTTCCGAACCGATATGATACCTATAGGAAATGTCTAGCAAACAAGCCTACGTATATCGAAAAAGTCGGCTACGCTTATGGCTTGCTATCAAGCGTCACGCTTGCAAGTTTGCCTTTCTATCCTACACAAAAGAATTGTAACGTAATTTATTAAAATTTACGTGAATCACATTCTCAAACGTAAGTACTGATGAATAAATAAAATATTGATAACAAAATCCATAAATATGTAATAACCATTATTAACAGAAAGAGAGAACATGTTTCCTCAAGCTTACTAATAAGGACGACCAAAGAATATTACGGCACGTTACGCCCTTGTTCGCACTTTCTCTTACTAAAGCTTAATGGTTTTAGGGTCCAACCCATCAGTAGCATCGACACAATTAATTATAAATTCATCTTGCAATTATATCCTATTAAGTAACAAAATTAATAAATTGAGATTATATTAGAGCATATTTTTTTTATCGATACTTCTGTACTCCTTCTGTATATGAATTTCAACTATACCAAATTTCAGACTCCTCTGTGCGTGTTTTTCTCATAAAGGGAACAAAGCTTTTCTACACGTAATAATAAATAGATTCTACGTTATTTTAATATTGTACTAACTACGAATTGAGAAGGATTTTGACTAAACGACGGCAAACAAAGATAAAAATACCCTGTACTCCATTTATTATCATACATATAATACATGGCATCGGTTTCAGATCCATAAATACATAACAACCATTATTGACAGAAAGAGAGAAATCTAAATCTTTAAAACAATTTTTGTACGCATTATGTTGTCAGCGGGTAAGAAATTTATTTTTGTATATAAATTTATATTTGGTACGTATTTATCAAGAATAGTTCTCAATCAATGCAAGCAAAAAGGTATTCATTGTAAGTTTATTTTATTTTATTCAAACCAATGCAATTTATTCTAAAACTCCTTTTTATCTATTTTGTATTGGGTATTTCATTAGTTTTCAATGAATTTGTCTTTTAAGTTAACCTCATGTTACTGTTACATGTCTTAATAAAATATTGTTTTATTTTTGTTACATTATCATTATTATCTACACCAGCCTGCGGTTTCCCTCAAGACGCCCCACATATCCTAATGTTTAGTTTCTCTCATCCTGATTTGCAATATATTTATGCTTTTTTTCCACAGCCTATACTACATGTCCCTTTGCTGAGTACAGGCTTCTCCATTTCTGGAGGAACCCACCATGGTTGTCCAATGTGATTTATGCTTAATTATATTTATATACAATTCAAAAAACCATAAAAATTAAATTAAGTTAAAGTTACTTCACAGTGTATTTTATTCTTATAATTGTATATGCTACATGTAACAGGAAATGAATGCAATTTTTCCCAGTGTGTGTAGGAAAATAAATAAGTAATTTCTCAGTGGCAATCCACATAAAACTAATGGTTCGAAAACGCGAGAAGTGAAGCGAAAACCTGCGATAAAAGTTATCAAACTGTCGTTAAATTAAGTGTTTCAGTAGGTTGTCATTGGGCATAGTAATAGCGATTATTTCTATATAAAACCCAGTGATAATTAAAGCTCGTTATTTAATATAATAATTTGAAATGTATTAGATAACAAATTAAAACAATGTCATTCGTGAATGTAAGAGTAGAATGATTGAAGTGGTCTTACTAAAAACTCCATTTTTTAAATATTATATGATCTATAGCGATTGGTTTATTAACTTTAAAAGCTATTTAAAAAATACCGTTGCAAAGCCCGTACCAATATAAGCAAGAAACCACACCACTGATTTGTATGATTGTAGATGCCCAAGACACCGGAAATCCTAGTGTTGGGTTTTTAACGAACACAAAATAATGTATAAAAATTATAATTCATTGTAATTTTTCAAAATTATTTCGTATTTTTTCTAGGATAGAGAACCCATTTCTACCACCCATTTCAAGAACCCGTTTCTTCCCATGGGTTCCATACACGATGAACATAAATGCAAATTCCAGTATACGGGCATCAGCGTCTATGTGAGTAATAAAACCTCATCTTTTCTCTTTAATCATCGATTTTCTTTGATCTTTACTCCTCGATTTGCCTTGTCCAGCATTTGCTGATGATGATTGGTGTTAAACTAATCAAAACTAATACCACAATTGGTGTAGTTAGCAATGGTCACGAAAGTTAGAGGTTTATTAATTTTTTTTTGCCACGGTTGAAACAGTTTTTAAATTTATGACACTCGACTCGACTAGTACGGTGGCCCAAGGGGCTTAACCTGAAATGGACGCGGCCGGCGGCGAGGAAAATATATTTTCAAGTTTACTGGTCCATAAATAACTGTGGAGTGACAGGACGATGATAAACTCTCAAGCGAGAGTTCATCTCTCCTCGCTTACTGAATATTGAACGAATATGAAAAAGCTTTTTTTTTGCTGTACTAATAAATTACTATTCACATGTAATATGTTCAACAAGGTAATGTAATTCTTAGTCATATAACTTATGATTTATGGTCAAACCACATTTATTTTATGGAAGTGATAAGCAACCAAGCAAACAGATCACTTCATGGTAAGTACTTACTGCTACTCATGGAAAGCGTTACTTACCTTAATTGAAAAATCTGAATAATTTTTAAAGGTTATGCCTATTTCCAAAATTATTATTAGTTTTCTACAATATATAGTTTTCTATTTATATGTTGTTGAACTACGAATTTCATTCAATTGTTATTACAATGGACATATTTTGTACTTTCGGTGAAGTAAAATCTAAAGAAAATCCTCACTAAATACTGTTTTTAAACAGAGTTTCTCTTTGTTTCCGCACTCATTGTTTACTTTGAGATTGTAAGTGGAACAATACAAAAAGGTTCGAAATTCGCTAACAACCTAAGCTCAAGTCAAAGTTTTAATTGCTTTGGAATAAGTCCAGTCCTAACCCTGGCTGACGCGAGATCGTCTAACTTCGCCCGGAGAACCTGGAACGGCTTGAACTCATTTGCTTAAAAGGCTAGGAGGTTTACAAGAAACGCGCGGAACTATCTACTTTTAAAAGAACATCGGACACAACTTACTTTTTTGTCTATGAACTTCTTTTCATAAAAATTTAGTTAATGTGTAATAAATATAAAAAACCTTTTAATTATAAAATAGTGTCGTGCGTAAGATTATAAAACACAGGTATGCAAACATTCAAACAGCCTATTAACAAATATTTTTTCTGGTACGAAAATTGCATTTAGAAACCGAAAATTCATCTCTGCTCTATTTTGATAAGCATGGTAATTTTTATACCTTTTATAATTATATATTTTTCAACGGATGGTGAGAGGGCTACTTTGACCTGGAACCGATGGAGACAGATAGTCCGTTTAAGGGGTTTTAAGCACCACGATTCTCAGTAATGAGGGATCAATTATATATCAATTTATTTATTTAAATTATTATGGAATTTTATATTTATTATAAATGAATTCTCGGAACAAAATTTATCAATTGCTGCTATGCAACGTAAATCCCATACACATATACTCGTATGTTTCATGTAAGTAAGGAGCTCTGTGTTACGACGTTAAGCAGCTGTGCCAAATTCTTACTTCCGGCGTGAAATACGGAGCCGCTTATTAGTTCATGGATTTCTGTTTGAGTTTCCGTGATCGTTAAACACTTGACTACTTCACTAATGTAAGCCCTATACATATAAAAGGAAGTAAAAATATTTTTTATACATATATTCACCCCTATCCCTCGCAGGGGTTGGCAGAGACCACAGACCCCATCCACTTCCATTTATCGCAGTGAAACAGCTCTCCATTGGTCGCTTCTCGCCCTCGTGAGAATCGGGACGTAACGAGTAGCGAACCACGTCGCCGTCATTTTCAACAAATTAAGTATATTAAATTCGCTTTAGTCAATCCCAAGAGGCGCAAGGGAGGATGTAGGTCAGTCCCAGCAGAGCCCTGCATGCTGAGGTAAGGCATCATAGTACTCGGGGGTGCCCGATCCCGGGACGGTCGGCACGCTTGAGACTAAGGTCGCCCTTAGCCACGCATCCATTGGCACGGCAGACCGTGGATTGGCAGAGAGGAAGGGAAAGGATATAGAAGAAAAGGAAATGCGGATGGAGGGGGGGTTACCAGACTCGGAATAAATATTTATAAATCCATACTTATATTTATTCCGAAGCGGGGATCAAGCCCGCGACCATTGACTCCATTGGCTCCGCCACTGAGCCAATCAGTCGAGTCGAGTAAAATATATAAACATTTGGTTATAAATATTTGGAACTTCTTTTTTTCGTCGATGACCAGGAACGGCTTGATTCTTTGGTATTGCGGAGGGATGTCACATCTCTCAGCATCTTTTATCGTTTTTATCATGTGGAATTTTTTCAAAGAATTGTTCGGAATAATTTTTGCCACTGAATTTCACTACTGCACAACTCGCCAAAAGGAAAAGTTTCCTACGTTATTTCCCAAAACTTCATTCCATGCACTATCACTTAATGGCACCAGGTGCCTTCGGCAATATTTTCGATCCGGTCCGACATTGAAACCTTCAAAAAACAAGCTAATGCATATGGTAATGCAGATGTCTATGGGCGGCGTTGATTGCTTTCCATTAAGATGCTATTCTGTTAAGAAACTGAACCCATCATTATCTTGTTATGTTTTACAGCTTTTATCTCTCGAAGTGTTAGTCGTGGGACCTGTGAATTACTGGACAAGACATGGACATTTAGACTCGGAATAAATACCAATAGTTCATATATACTTTTTATTCTGATGCGGTAATCATATCCATGACTACTTATTCCGAAGCCGGTAGATACAACCGCTATAGATTATGTCAAATTATAGACATAGAGATGGAGCTGACTAGTGTTGAAGAGGAAACCGTCTTCGGTCAAATGTAGTGATGATCAGTGCAGAATAACTAGAAGAAAGTGTTACTTTTTGGTTGTCTTCCGTAGAGTCTACTATACCTGAGGATGCCTCGTGTTGGGGCGAAACACGTGTCGTTTACAAAATGGAAAAGTGGTAATGTGTGTTTGGTGTTGTGTATAGTGGTTGGTGGGTGGAGAATTGATAGCCGCTTCGGTAAGTTTTTCGTTTAAATTCCAAATAAATCCACTTCATCCGGCACAAAAAACACATTGTTAATTTTCTGTTATTGTTTTGCTTGTCGCGGATCTTAGCTAAGTAAAACTTTTGACTGTCCACATAGAAGAAAGTGAATGCGGGAAGAGCATATATCAGGCAAGTTGATGCGTCTTGAGGGGCTCCTCATGTGTACTGCAGTAGGCAGTTTTTGTTTCTTTGCTTTAATATACATATACATAATGTACTAACATAGTTATTAAGGTATTTCGTATATTACTAACACATAAATGTGTGGACTAAAAGTAGTATGATGTAAAGTATATTACTATTATTATTTTACTTATATGGTGAAGTGTAATTTAGTATATAAAACATTTGTTGTAGCAAGAAGGTCGGATATAAATGACGTGAAGTCACTTTCTAAGAACCACAATGATCTTCTTATAAAGCAAACACTTCAGGGAAATACGTTGTCAGTTTTTAAAGATGTAATGAAACAAAAATATTTATATTAACACATTTACCTTTACCTTTTTGTATTGTGTTTAGATATAATATTGACTTATTACTTTTATTTACCTTTTTCATATAACCTACTATTTTACTTGAATATTACATATTTGTTTATTTATCATATTCAATTAAATTTAGTTTCGTATTTAGAGAACTACTACAATTTACACAAAAAATTCGAAAAAAATTTATAGGATATCTTATTTTGTTTTTTTTTTCATTATTTAAAAATATTTTCTAACTAGTGTTTTTAATGTTAATATGTAATTTTTCCAAAAACTATTTTATGCGAAATTCTCATCACTTGATTATTGAAGTACCACTTACTTATTTATTGTAAAAATTATAATAAATATTTTCATGTATATTTATTTTTACCTTTACTATTGGTAGCTTAGATTATATCAAATAATAATTAATGTTATTAAAATAATAAATCAAAAATGAAATATCATGTCTTAAAAATATATCATTATCGATAAAAATAAAATTAAAAGGTATTACAGCTTTATATTCACAGACAGCCACACGAGAATTTCTTGCAACTTGAGTGCCAAATACAATAAATCTTAGTAATCGAAGTCGCAACCCTTTTAGAGGAAAGCGAACGCTTCACTACGCGCCATTTAGGTCGCGCGCCTTTTTATCTATGGACGTGCAAAGAAATACTTATTGATAATTCTATTTTGGTAATATTCACTAAGTGGACAGCCAAAAGTTTTACTTAGCTGAGATCCGCGACAAGCAAACAATAACAGAAAATTAATAATGTGTGTTTTCCTGCCGGATGAAGTGGATTTATTTGGAACTTAAACAAAAAACTTACCGAAAAACGGCCAGCTCTCCACCCACCAACCACTATACCCAACACCAAACACACACTACCACTTTTCCACCTTGTAAACAACAAGTGTTTCGCCCCAACACGAGGCATCTTCAGGTATAGTAGACTCTATGGAAGACAACCGAAAAGTGACCCGCCATTACAACGGGCGCCATTCACTAATCTTTTTTTGAATATTGACAGATTTTATTATATAAATTTTTCAATAGACTTATTCATAATATCAAGGTCACTTAATACAAACAGTTTCTTTTTCAAAGTCTGCAGCCGAGCATTCACCGGGTAAATACCAGTCCATTAGGACCCCTAATAACACACCGTCTTGATTGCTCTCCGCAAAAGTTTCCCAAGTTTACGAGTCGTGCTGCTGTTACCTTATACTTATTGAAATATTCGAACAACCGCAATACCTACAGATGGCATTTGATTTATTTCAAGTTGATGATTATTGAATGGATTTTTTTCACATAGAGCAAGCAAACGAGCATGTGAGTCATCTGTTGGTCCGTGATCACCGCCGCCCGAAGATATCCACAAGGCAGGCGGTGTCTTATACGCGTTGCCTGCTTTTGTGAATATATACGCATTTTTTTGAATTTTTAGCATTCAATCAAATATTGACACATTATATAATACACATATAATAGTTGTCCAGGAGTATATCTACCTCGGGCAAGTCTTGCAATCGGGTGGAGACAACTTCGAGAAAGAAGCCGATAGAAGGATTCAGTTAGGCTGGGCAGCATTTAGGAAACTCCGTCCGGTCTTCTCGTCGCCCATACCTCAGAGCCTGAAGACGAAAGTCTTCGACCAGTGTGTCCTACCCGTACTCTCCTACGGCGCCGAAACGTGACCGCTGACAGTCCGTCTGCTTCATAAGCTCAGAGTCGCTCAGAGAGCTATGGAGAGAGCTATGCTCGGAGTTTCTCTGGTATTAATGGAGTCAGGCGTTACTTTGCGGAAATCCATCACTATATGGACAGTCAAAAGTTTTACTTAGCTAAGATCCGCGACAAGCAAAACAATAACAGAAAATTAATAATGTGTGTTTTTCCGTTGGGTTTAGTGGATTATTTGGAACTTTAAACCAAAAACTTACCGAAAATCGGCCATCAACTCTCCACCCACCAACCACTATACACAACGCCAAACACACACTATCACTTTTCCATCTTGTACACGACACGTGTTTCGCCCCAACACGAGTTCGAGAGACTCAAACTTAAGTGGGCTGGTCACGTCTGTCGGAGATTCGACGATCGTTGGAGCAGACGAGTGCTGGAGTGGAGACCGCGTCTCGGTAAACGTAGTGTGGGACGCCCCCCGGCTAGATGGTGTGACGATCTGCGCAGGGCGGCTGGCAGAAACTGGATGCGTGTAGCCGAAGATCGGGCTAAGTGGCGCTCCATGGGGGAGGCCTTTGTCCAGCAGTGGACTGCCGCAGGCTGCTCCTGCTGATGATGATGATATAATACACAATAGGAGTCGTGGTCAGGGAGCATCTTTGCCTAGCCGCTTGTTCGGTATTTATGGTATTGGTACACGGGTACGCGACCCCGGCCTTCGGAGGTACTACCGTATCAATCCTCGTCTTCCATTGCGGTGGTATCATATCCCTATCATCCTGTCTAAATCCATCTTTTCTTCCTCCTGCCTTTTCCTTTCTTTTCTATCCTTTTTCGCCAATCCACGGTCTGCCGTGCCAAAGGATGCGTGACTAGGGGGAGCTTAGTTGCAAGCGTGCCGATCGTCCCGAGATCGGGCTCCCCGGGTTCTATAGTGCCTTATCTCAACATACAGGGCTCTGCTGGGGCTATTTAGATCAGCGAATGATAACGCTCGTCGTCACCAGCGTTGCCCCCAAAGACTAGTGCGGGATGATCACCCCAGACTGAGCAAATATATTAAAGCTAATATGATCTGTTCATGTGTATACGCATCTACAAAAACATATCTCAGAAATTAAAACAATTGAACACAAGATTATTTAAGCAAAAAATTATATAAATGGCTAATAGAAGGCAATATTTATAATACTAAGGACTTTTTTACTTTTATGAATGTACCATAAAATATAAATTAGTTAATAGACGAATCAATTATAATTTTAGTGACAATGTAACAGTTTATTGATAATTCATTGCTTTGTAATTATAAATGTCTTATGTATTTAGATCTCTGTTTATCTGTACGTGTATATAATTCATGTAGAGTCAACTTATTAAAATAAATAAATAAATAATTTCTGACATTTGTACGCCGTAAGTGGCAATGTGATACAGTTTTTAACGTTACACCATGTTACACCTCACATAATGTAAATAAAGAATAGGTATTATTATTATAAAATGAGTAATCCTTATATCCGTATGTATGTACGTATATAGGCCGTTTAATTAGGTCAGAAGCAGACTGGCAAGTACGGAGTCTATGGTTGTGGGTTCGATTCCGGGATAAATATGTATGACCTACAAGTATTTACTCCGTGTCCGAAAAATCTCTTCTACGCCCCACCTTTTTTTGACACTAGACCTACAGCGGAATTTCTGAATCGATATGACATTGGAAGCTAACAAGTAAAAAACAAGGTTACATAATATTCTAAGGTCGGCAATAGTTTTGTAATTCCTATCGGCAGCGTTTATTGCTTTCAGGCAATACGCTTGCTATTTATTCGCCTACCTATTCAATGAATATACAATAATTACTATAACACTGTAGTTCACTTGTATAAACTACAAATTGTAAGGAGTTATGTGAAGACACGATAGTTCTAGTAGCGCAAAAAACTTTTCTATCTCTACCTCCTATTCCCAAGGATATCCATCAAGAACAATTCAACTGCCTTGTCATGTCATTAAGAGGTGATGTGGGTCCAAACAAAGTGAGCCAGCTACTTACTGCCAGTCACTGTGATGTGATGTTCAAGCATGATCTCGGTTTCCTGAGTCAGCATTTTAAAAAGTTTTGTAGGAACATTTTCTTATGCTAACATCAGCCTTGATTGAACGTTTAATTAAATCCAATATTTTTTAATCTAGCATATAATTAGAATATCGAATTATTATATTAATACTGTTATAATTCATTAAATTCATTCAATAGAATAATATTTTGTTACAATTAAAATCAACAAATAGTGCAATAGCGAAATTTTCAATTTCTAACCCATCGGTGCTGAGTTCAATAATCGCTTCAGAATAAATATTTGTAGGACTCAGGTGTTTATGCCGAGTCTGGGAATCTATCATTTTCATCATTTGTTTGTAATGACACCCACGAGACAGAGTATTATGTAAGGCTACGGCTATAAATTGTTTAGAGCGTTTTACAAGTCATCAATATCTCTTTTTTTGATTTTACAATTACTTTTTGAAGTCCACTTTTATATCAGTTTTCGCCATAGCAGTCTTTGCCCCCAACTGAAATAGATGCCTCCTTCAAGCGAGTATTTCTGACGAAGTTATAAATAGCCAAGTGCCAACAAAACTATCAATGACAGTAAACAAGTGATAAGTATCTTAATTACACCTTTAAAAGGCTTTTATTTATGAATAAAAATATAATATATACCATGAGAAGAGTCAATTAAAATTATAAATACGAGGTTGTAAATTTAATACATATGCTTTTGATGCCATTTCTCATATGCGGGAAACCTCATATCATAGGAAATTGAAAATAAATTCCTTTAAGCTTTCAATTACCCCAATCGTGAATATGGAATTTTCAGAGCTCGTTTCACATACGTTAAATTGCTATTTTACCTGTGCAGAATACAATATCATCGATTTATCAAAACTATATTTTGATTATATACATCACTCAAAATAAATTGTGTTTTTGTAACATCAAATGAATCAAACAATACTAAGCAAATTATTTTTATCATTATCATTGATAAAACATCGACAAAGGTCACCTATAAGGTTTGCCAGTCAGAAGATGAGCATCAGTGATTACCTGAGTAATAAAAGCCTCCACTCCACACTCCACCCTTCAACGGTGGAGATTATAATAATACCCCTCAATTTTGAGGGAGGCCAATGTTCAGCAGTAAACCGTAATGCTTGTATTAATTGAAAAAGTATTGGCACAGCCACAGACACAGACGACCGAGCAGGGCTCTGCTGGGGCTGACCTCCATCCTCCCTTGCGGCTCGTGGGATTCACTAAAGACGAATTTAATATACCTAATTTGTCGAAAATGACGGCGACGTGGTTCGTCACGTCCTGATTCTCACGAGGGCGAAAAGCGACCAATGACGAGACGTTTCGCTGCGATGAATGGCAGCGGATGGAGCTCTGTGGTCTCTGCCAACCCCTGCGGGGGATAGGCGTGATATATATATATATATATATATATATATATATATATATATATATATATATATATATATATATATAGTATTGGCACAGGCCGAATTATCAACAAACATCTTGTTGGATATATAATGTTGTATTATTCTTGACCATGTAGTTATAAACAAGTTTGAATCTATTACACAACTTTGTATTTGCTCATTCAAGTTACAAGGTAGTTCTTATTTAATATGGAAACAAGACCTATTCAATCTCACACCAGGATGCTTTATTTAATATTTTTCTTCTCATTGCAAAGATCTAATCAGTCTAGAAACTCATAATATTATATTAGTGAAAATTTATATCTTTGGTAGGTATATAAGTATTACTATACAAAAGCAGAATCGCCTAACAAGAGTTTTCATACTTATACAAAACCGCAATACCGTAATATCTACCTTTGTACAGTAATAATAATAATAATTTATTACCTTGTCATGACGATAATTAACAGACTGCGTTATTTTTAATTTTATTTTATGGCATTGGAAAGCAAGCGAGGACGCGTGTAGCTTGATGAAAAGCAATCAACGTTGCACACAGAAATTTGCAATACCAAAGGCAGCGCAAAAATGTTGCTGGCCTTTTAGAAAGGTAGAACTGTTTTTTGAAGGTTCCAATGTCGTATCGGTTCGAAAATACTACTGAAGGCTTGCTATTTCCATGGAGTTGTGGTGTGAAAAAATATTACGAGAAAAATGCACCAACAAGCAAGCGTGTCACCTGATAGAAAAATATCAACCGCAAAATTTAATGTATGTAATTATTATTATTTTTTATTTGAAGCGTTAATGTGATTTCGGAAATGTGTGTTTTCTATACTATCCAGCAAATAAGAGTGTTCTATTTTATTTTATGGGAGTACAAGGATATTTAAAAAGAATTTCAGATTTTTCATATCTCTATTTCAGAAGCCATTTTTCAATTATGTTAAAATCAATTAAGGTAAAAAATAACCCATTTAATATGTAGAAAAGGATGTGTTATACATATTAGTTTGAGATTAACGAAACTTTCTGTTATGTTAGGATCCAAAGTTGTCCAAATACAATTATGGGCGGCTCCTAACGTCTTGTACACGTCAGCGTCTAACGAAGATCCTGTTTTAAGGGGTCACTAAGTAAGGAAATGTCAAAACCACGCATCAATATTAAGCCATTAGGTCGGGTTTGTTTACTATTCGGAAAATAAGTTTCAGCAAGAGGCCTAAGTTGGTTGTTGACTTAGTTTGTTGGAGTTCTATATTATTCAGTTACAAGATCCAGTAATTATTTTGGAATCGAAAGCATTAAATTAAATAAACGGAAGGGCTTTAATGCATTAAATAAAATGGCCCTTCAGTTTGTGTGAGACATCATGCAGTATCACCAAAAAATAACATAATAGAATATTTATTTATACTAATTATTGATATTTCAGGAAACACTTAGCAGCAGATTATTCATCAATAACAATGATTGGCTTTGAAAGGCTGGTCTAATTGAACGCACGAAGTCTTAAATTAGGGTAGATGACACGGACTTGGAAGAAATTTGTCCAACAGCGAATAGCGTAAGTTTATACATTGTAATACATACATATTATACATGTATACAATGTATATAATAATGATATCAAAATCTCTGGGCCGGGACACCCCATTCTCAGGTTCTTCCTTTTGACCGCATATAATGTTGGATGGTGCGAATCATTGATGTCCCAGATCTCATCGAATAGCTAGATAGCTATACGTAGATTTCGTAACAGATGTATTTGTTATCCTTTAGTAAAATTTATCGCCTTTACTACCAGGTATAATTCCTGCCGCTGAATTCTACTGCCTCACAACTCGCTAAAAAGAAAAGGTTTTGCCCTATCATCTAATTAAGTGACGATCTAGTTTAAAACGTTTCTCCAGAAACTTCTTTCTACGTATCAATTTAAAGAACCAATTACCTTTAGTTGTATTTCCAAAATAAAACGACATTATTATTTATTAATTAATAGAAATTACATTGAAATATAAATACATGAGAGTCAATATACCTTACTAGATTTTGCTCTGCAAATTCCTCTTATTTCAATTTAATAGACTTCTTAATCTTAAACTTAATCTATAAAGCGTGTCAGGATCGTAGAAGATAAGTAAGAGGTTTGTGGATTCTGCCTACCCCTAAGGGAAACAGGCGTAATTATATTTGTACATGTATGTATGTAAATTTATAAATAACATAAACATATAAATCATAATAGCCTTCAGCATAAACTTTTACACATTACATATTCACGCCCACCCCCCGCAGGGGTTGGCAGAGACCACAGAGCTCCATCCGCTACCATTCATTGCAGCGAAACGGCTCTCTATTGGTCGCTTCTCGCCCTCGTGAGAATCAGGACGTGACGGGTGGCGAATCACGTCGCCGTCATTTTTTCAACAAATTAGGTATATTAAATTCGTATTAGTGAAACTCACGAGCCGCAAGGGAGAATGGAGGTCAGCTCCAGCAGAGTCCTGCATGCTGAAGTAAGGTACCATAGTACCCGGGGAGCCCGATCCCGGAAGCTCGCCCTTAGCCACGCATCCTTTGGCATGGCAGACCGTGGATTGGCGGAAAGGAAGGGAAAGGATAGAGAAAAAAGGAAAGAGCAGGAATGGAAATGGGGATTGGGGGGGCTACCAGACTCGGAATAAATATTTATAAATCCATATATATATTTATTCCGATGCGGGAATCGAACCCGCGACCATTGACTCCGTTGCTGGAGGGCCCCGCCACTGAGCCAAGTATACTATTAACTTACCTACAGAAAAAAATTGAAATACCTATAGAATATTGGAACCTTAAAAAAAAGCTACATATTTCTTAAAGAGAAAAATTGTAAGGCGTATCTTTGGTCCTGTGTTGGAAAATGAGCGATGGCGTACACTTTACAACCACGAGCTATATGAGCTGTACAATGAGCCGAACGTCACCAAAACCATTAAGATTGGACATGACGTTGGGCTGGGTACGTGGTACGGATGAACGACGCTAGAGTACCCAAACGCAACCTACTCGACGGCAAACCAAATGTTTGTGAAAGCTGCGGAAGCCCTAATCTCAGATGGCTAGATGGAGTCGAGGACGACTAAAAGGCAATCGGTGTGCGGGGCTGGAAGGAAAAAGCTAAGATCTGACTGGAAAAATTTATTGAACCAGGCTAAGGCTCACCCGCGGCTGTAATGCCTTGATGATGATGATGATGATATTTCTTAAATTAAATTAACCGACAAGGTTTTTGTAATGCTATGGGCGACGATGACAGTTTTCCATCAGGCGACACGCTTGCTCGTCTGCAATCTTATTTTATAAAAAATAAGAGCAATAATTGAGTGTTGGATTTTTTATTTATTCTTACATTCCAATCCCCTTAACATTCGTAAGACAGTACGAGTGTTTCGGGAATTTGGCACTGGTCACGGTGCATCGTATGTAATTAAACTGGGATCAGATGTTGCGGTGGCTCTCGCGAGGCGGCCCGCTCCGTGCTGCCGCGTTTTTGGTTACACGCCAACTAGCTCTTGAGCAAACGCTGCTGTTTAACTTTGTTTTCCAGTCGTTTTGTGAAATGTTTATCCAAAAAAAAACAAGCAAACAAAAACAGAAAATTAATAATGTGTGCTTTCCTGCTGGATGAAGTGGATTTATTTGGAACTTATATATCTCTATAACCATGGTGTGATCATTCATCATCACATGACTTGCTTTCGCATTTATCTTATTTGCCCATAAAATATGAAATTCTAAATTTTTTAGAGAATACTATCAAAGTTTTAATATTAATAGCGTTCTTGTTGACTATTCCAACTAAGCTTATGTCTTAGGATATCATAAATTTTATCATCATCAACAGCCTGCGGCAGTCGACTGCTGGCCATAAGCCTCCCCCAACATGCGCTACCTAGCCCCATCTTTAGCTTCACGCATTCAGTCTCATTCCACACTACATGTGCCGGTTATCACTCCAGCACTCGTTTGCTCCAGTGGTTGTCAGATCTCCGACAAACGTGACCAGCTCATCGCCACTTTAGCTTACTAATTCGAAATACTATGTCGGTGACTTTGGTTCTCTGGTGGAAATGGAATAGAAAAATGCTTCACATCAATAGTCCAATGGAAAATACGAACTCACGATGTCAAAATTTATGCCTGACCCTTACCAACTTCTCTATTGCTGCGTATAATTCATAGGGTTTGTGGCCAGCCTTAAACATATTATAATACTAACAAACGACAGTGAAGCGCTACTTGACTAGTCGGAGTTAGATAAAGTTCATGAGCCGGAGTAGGTGTAGAGTGCCAGTTCGTGCGAGTCGAACGTGGCGTGTACTTTGTGTGCTCTAGTCGTAACAGAATTAATTAAATTTGTGTGTACACTAAAGATTACATGCACCCGCCCATGTTTGAACAGTGGTTAATCTATTAATATAACGCAGCTGGATACACCGCAAGCGTATTTATTGCGTTTATTGTTGTCCGAAATAGACTCGTTTGTTTGATTCATCATTATTGCATTAACGATTCGAATGAATTCTATTTTTTTTGGGATAGAAAGGCAAACGAGAAGGCGTGTCACCTGATGGAAAGCAATCAACATCGCCCATAGACTTCCGCAGCGCCATAGGCAGTGCGGAAGCGTTGCCGACTGTTAAGGAAAG
Source organism: Baronia brevicornis (assembly GCA_031353405.1). NCBI lineage: Eukaryota > Metazoa > Arthropoda > Insecta > Lepidoptera > Papilionidae > Baronia > Baronia brevicornis. The sequence continues at coordinate 322,001 of JASFAT010001585.1, forward strand.
AGTTTCTCACTATTAAATGTATAACAATCAAACTTCTCTACCACTATTAAATGTATAACAATCAAACTTCTCTACCACTATTAAATGTATAACAATCAAACTTCTCTACTTAGATGGATAGTGAAAACTTACTTAAGTAAGCTTCTCGAAAAACAATAATAATGTTGTGTGCTCACAAAAGAAGTTCACACGGAATTAGTGTTATAATTATTAAAAAGGCCAGAAAGGCCGTCAGCAAAATGCTCCACTGACTCGCATGCATGCTTCTTACAGTTGTCACACAGTTAAGAAATGGGAAATTTAATTATAATGCCTTTCATTTATTTCGCGCTAAATACATTAATTATTTATATGCGTGCCTTTAATTATACGCGTTTTACAACTTTGGTACTATACTATAATATAAACCAGTACCAGGTGTGACAGAACACGTTGGCTTTTTTGACTTCTTTCTTGGATATTTTTTTGTTTTTCGTCTTAAGTTAAAAGTTTTTTTAAATTTAGAAGTAATGTTAGTATTATTTATTTATTAATGAACGAAATAAAGGAAGATATGAAAACTATAAAAAAGGTACAAAACCAGTGCTTATTCCACGAAGAAATATTTTCTATCAAATCTTTTTTGTGTCACAAATATTTTTTTGTATAATGCATAAAAATACTATTCTATTATTTTTAAAATTAAATTAATCATTACAGGTTTCTATATCTGCTGGAGGAGGAGTTTAATTAGAATATCTGTGTTTGGTTTCATTCAGCTATGATACGTCGAAAAGCGCAAGTTAGTGGCGTCCGTTTTGCAACCCGTACAAATAACATTAGCATAGTTATCGAACGCGCCGGGATGAGACCTTCATAAAGGTCCCGTTGGGGCTCCGATGGCTCTTAAACCCGCTTTCCGATAATGATTATCGATGATTCGACCTCAAATGCGAACCCCGAGCACAATATTATTACGTGGTCTGGCCGTTTTGGGGAATTGCAAAGTATACGCGACCTCGTATACAGAAATTTCGGGGCATGGAATTTTATAGGACAAACCAGCTATGGCTAAAAGAATAAGTAAAAATATGGACTAACAAACATACAAACAGCCCATATATATACCATTCCTGAGCACGGACCTCTCTATTCCTGGTGGAATGGACGTTAACCCACGCTTGTCTAATGCGGATTTGCGGGGTTACCAGACTCAGAATAAATATTTATAATCCATACATATATTTATTCTGATGCGGGGATCAAACTCGCGACCATTGACTCCGCGGGCGGAGGGACCCGCCACTGAGTTAAGTGGTTGTCGTTTTTTTTTTTAACAAAAACATACTAACGTTTTACACCCGTAGTTCCACACTGGGATTTCCTGTGCCTTGAATATCATTTAGTCAGTCTATCGATGGATATAGCCATAACAGTACTGAACATTGGCCTCTATGAAAAATGATGTGTATTGCCATGACTACCGAGCTTAGCTGGCGTTTAGATTTACATATTGTTATTTACAACTCAGGTAGCACACTCATGTAGACAAATTGTGATCACTCTACCGGTATTAACTTCCAAAGTCACCTGATATAATACGTTGTAGGCCACGCAAATAATTGGAATCTTACTTTAACTCAGAAACAAAATAAATCGCCGCTACGAATGTTGGGTTGTTAAATAAAGATGATTCGGTTTATATTTTTCTCAAAAAAAAAAAGAAATCTTTTATATTCAGTATTAAATTATTTTATGTTGTTTATCATATATTATTTTGTTGGACGATCCATGACTCATACAACTTCGCCAGGAGTATACAACTGAAAGAGATTATATTCAATAGTGGTGGTGCCATGATAACACGGTGCACGGTGGCAAGTACCTCACACTTACAGAATATTATTGTTTAGTAGCATTTCACCGTGCTATCGTGTTTTGTGAAGTGAGCGCAGGGACCCGGAGGACCAATGTTTTTTACTTGCTCGTTTGCCTATCTATTCCATAAAAAAACCAAAATTTTGGTAACGTGGAACATCCAATAACATATAAGATAATATAAAAATAAAGCATTATACCGATTTAGTTTATCTATCAAAACGCAGGAGAGCAATTAATCAAATAATCTATTAACAAATGATTCCTTTACAGGCTTCCTTTAGTTAAGATACGGAAACAGGCTTTTGAATGCTCTCTGAAAATACTCAATTAATAATCCTTTCGTCCCAACAAGGGGTGGTTATGAAATAAGGGGTTGAGGAGACATAACATTCAATTTGTTACGATCTTTGAAACGTCAAATGCATTGAAATTAAATGTTTTGTATTTCACTGCAGAAGCAAAATGTATTTGTTGTGCTAATACCACAAAAGTACAATCTAGTAAATACGTTTATAAGTTTACTTGTCCTTTTGAAAAGAAGACTAGCAATGTTTTAGCATGACTAGGATTCTTGTTAATCATTCCGACTAACCTAATAATGCCTGTGCCAAGGAATGTTTTAGAGGAACAATGTAATGGAGGATACAAATTCACGAGCTCGGATTGTAAGACCGATCCTTACCAAACGAGTCATTGCTGTGTAATATATCACCACCAATACAGTGGTAACAGGTCACTGCCGTGTCTTCCTCAAAATTGTGGTGTGTTTTTCCCCATGTTTGGCGGGTAGTTTTTATTACTCAAGTAAACTCTGCTATAGTCTGCAGGCATAGTCGCCTCGTACGACAACCATGATAAGAAATGGAATGCGCCTAATCTATTCCGGGAAGAACACATACTTCTCGCCGTTTTTATTGCTTTTACTATGTAGAAGAAATCGCTTATCCCTCTATAATTTCTGAATTCCTTCATCATGCAACTCGCCAAAAGGAAAAGTTTCATCTCCACCATATGGATGAGTGGCATATCCAGTACGGTACGCTTCTCCCGAAACCTTTTTGCCGCGCACCACTAACTTGTGGAACCAGGTACCTTCAGCGTCTTATATCTTAAAGGTTGGCAACGGTCTCGTAATATCTATGGTGACGCGGATGTCTATGGGCGGCGTTGATCGCTTTCCAGGAGGTGACATGCTTGATCGTTGCCCTCTTATTCCATAAAAAAATTATTTGGTATTGTTCAAACAAATTTAAATTAATTGTTTGTAAAAGAGTGTTGAACCTGTTCAATCAACATTTATTTAAAAATAAAATGGAAATGTATCTAAAAGTATTAATTTGCTTGCTATATAATCGAGAGACGACCGATTGGCTCAGTGGCTGGGCCCTCCGCCCGCGGAGTCAATGGTCGCGGGTTCGATTCCCGCATCGGAATAAATATTTATATGGATTTTTAAATGTTTATTCCGAGTCTGGTAACCCCCCAATCCGCATTTCCTTTCCTGCCCCTTCCTTTCTTCTCTATCCTTTCCCTTCCTCTCCGCCAATCCACGGTCTGCCGTGCCAATGGATGCGTGGCTAGGGGCGAGCCTAGTCGTAAACGTGCCGATCGTCCCGGGGTCGGGCTCCCCCGGGGACTATGGTGCCTTACCTCAGCATGCAGGGCTCTGCTGGAGCTGCTCCATCCTCCCTTGCGGCTCGTGGGATTCACTAAAGACGATTTTAATATACCTAATTTGTCGAAAATGACGGCGACGTGGTTCCCCACCCGTCACGTCCTGATTCTCACGAGGGCGAAAAGCGACCAATGACGAGCCGTTTCGCTGCGATGAATGGCAGCGGATGGAGCTCTGTGATCTTTGCCAACCCCTGCGGGGGATAGGCGTGAATATATAAAAAAAAAAAAAAAAAATATAATCGAGTTTTGAATTCATATTTATGTCATTAAAGGCGAGCACATATGGCCCTAAGTCAACGCGAAACATAAAAATAAAGAGGAAATCTTCAAAGCAGATAAAACGTTTTGAAGTTCCGTGGGAGCTATAAAAACTCCGTTTGCGTCTTAACGACGCTGGTGAAATACATTTTAGGTTCTATAAAGTTATCGGGGAGAGTATTGCAATAAAAGTATCTACTATTTCTATCAGAATGTCGCATTACTATCGTTAAAGTTTTTCGATCAACTGAATTGGACGCTCTTCGCGGGACAAAAACGTTTAATACACACAATGGACATTTTTCTTACGTATCAAAAAATATGGATAAACTATATGAATGTAATTTACCTTAGTTTGTAATCACACACCTATACGTACGTGTTATTTGCTACATTTTATGACACACACATGCTGCATTATAAAATAACTTTTTTCAATTATATTAAAGATTGTATATTTGTGTATGAGATTGATAATTCTAATGCCAGGACAGAAACATTGCGCACAGTTAAGTAGTAAAGTAACTATAGCATTTATTTTCAAGAGAAAGCGAGAGAGTGGTAGAGCCACACTACAGACGAATACTTATTTAAGAATGGCATACTATTTGTCTGTAGCATGAATGGGCCGGCCGACCGGGGAAGTACCACACTTGCGTAGAATGGTTTCTTTTTCCGTAGAGCGTTTGAATGGTAGCTTAGCTATCGCACGCTTTGTCCGGAGAGCGGTTGAGTTCCGGAGGCCCAACCCCCTCCCCCTCTCATAATGACCTTTCCTTAAAGGGCGACGACGCATTTTGCACTGCCTATGGCACTGCGGATACTTATGGGCGGCGTAGATTGCTTTCCATCAGGTGACACGCTTGCTCGTGTGTCTTCCTATCCCGTAAAAAAAAGTTAAGTGAAATGTTAACCAAATTTGATTTGTAACTGAACTATATTCCTGTGTTCATTTTTCATGAAAATTGAGAATTTTTACAGAGCAAACTAATTTATTTATTTTGTCCCCAAAACAAGTTTTCTCGCTCAAATCTTTGTTTTTATTGTTCTTAAATTCATTTTTTATGGAATACATAAGCAATCGGGCAAACGGGTCATCTGATACTAAGTAGCCAGTGCAGCCCATGGAGATCCACAATACTAGTCTATTAGTCACGGACAGTTCATCAATACTTATAAAACTTATAAAAAAAAACATTTAGGATTAAATTCCAATATTAGAATCGTAAGGATAAGTGTAAATAAATTAACTAACTAATATAATAAACTGCTACCACTTGAAGCCGATATTTTGAGCAGGTTTTTTATTTTTTTTTTAAAGTGGGAGTGGTTGTGGTTCTTGCCCATTCGTAATACCGTGGTTCTACCATTAAAAATACTTAATGTAACTCCTTAGACAATTTTTTACCATCCTTTTATAACCATTAGGTTAAGGTGATATAAAAGCATAAAGCATATTAAATATAAATAAAAAAAAATATACGTAAAAAGTCATTGCTTTTATTTAAAAAGAAACTCCACAATATTCCTTAGTCAGTGTAAAGTAATTAAATATATATAACACCAAAAATTTATTAATTGCTATAAGTTTAAAAACAATATTTTTATAGATCATTAGTATTTACATGCGTTCTCTCAATAATTCATTGGTAAATGAAGAATAAAATCAATCGGATATACGTAATAAAAAAATTGGAATGAAATAATATTTGTCGAAGAAGCATTCGGCTGCTTGTCTGATTAAAATGCGAACACATTTGTGATTCAAATCTTCCTTTTACTGATCATAAAGTATTCAAATGGGCGCCTTAATATTTTGAACACGTAGGCAGGCGCTGTGGCGGCATTTTTTTTCATTTTTATACACACCAACGCGTCACGTGATTAACTTAGCATATAAGCTTTATTTAGCAATGAGCACGTATAATTTTTTTATTGATTTTGCAATGTTTATATTTCTCTTTATTTTTTGATTTCATTGGGTACGTATGGCATTTTGGAAGTAACGTCATGTTGTATCGTCTCCTATATATAGCTCAGAAACTGACAAAAGTCCGTGGGTAGTGCATCTTATCTGTACTTACGGTACCAAAACGAGAACACTGACAGTCTGTCTACTTCAAAAGCTCGTTTAGAGGACTATATGGATTTTTTTTAAATTTTTATAAATTAAGAAATTCTAGAGACTTAGTCACGGACAGTTCATCAAATCAGCAAACTGATGTGGAAATGGGTATAACTTGCCTGTTTGTTAGAAAAGGTGAAAAAGAAAGTTGCTCCGCCATTCTACCTTAGACAAACGTGGTGTATTAATGAGCATTCCTCCCAAAAAAGGGAGGAGACACATGTTTATGAGCTATGAAAAAAAGCTTTCAGGATTAAGTTCCAATATTATAATTGAAAGGATAAGTATAAAGGCGCAGAGGTAAACATTCGTATCTTTTATAATTAAGAGTGCATTTTGCAAATTAAAATTATATTATAGAATATATTTTTTTTAAAAAAAAATTATAGAATGTGAGACAACACGTAATCAACGGTGAAGAGGTCACAATAATGCTCGATTGCAAATTGGAGTCACGTTTCATTTAAACGTCGAAAGCGCGTCCACAGCCTGGCTTTAACATTAATAATAATCATGTCATTTGACTGCATTTAACTAGATATCACCAAAATACAATAGTATGAGTGGATACTGTAACAACTCATAAAATATAAAAAAAAACAAATGTCGAGTGGTCTGGCTGACCATGATTTTTAGGAAAACATAGGAATAAAAAAAAAAGCGGTCGCCTGATAGAAAACAATGAACCCCGTTTATAAACATTCGCAACACGACAGGCATTGCAGAAGCGTTACCGGCCTTTAAGAAACGTGTACGCTAGTGTTTAAAAGTTCTTATGTCGTAATTGTTTGGAAATACCTCTAAAGGTAAATCTGTATTTCACAAAGGTCGGCACAGCTTCTGCAATGCTTATGGTATCCAGACGTCTATGGGTGGCGTTAATCACTTTCAAAAGGCGCCACGCTTGCTCGTTTGCCATTCCTATCCCATAAAAGAATTAAAATCGTAAAATTCACATTAATTTCAAGAATACTGCGTAAAAAGAGCGAAAAAAAGTATTATTCCATTTCTGCGGTACAAAAAAATCGTAAAGTGCCTTTAAGTATTTAAAATTACTCCACGATTTAATACCATTATAAGGGCGTTGACGTAGTGGGGTATTTAGAGCTTTAGAACTGAACTGAGTGGACCAATCACCGCGTTAATTGCAACATCACAATGTCACAAAATTGCTGCGTTAACTAAAGCGTATTTTTCTTTAATATTTTTTAATGGAAAGACAAACAATCAACTGGGTCATCCTAGACATTCATAATATTAAGATAACTGCATTGCCTACCTTAGGTTAAAGATGTAAATAATCGGGGGAAATAATGTAGAGAAACTTAAAATAAATAAAAAAATGATTAATGAATAAAAATAGAATTATATATTAATTGTACAAATCATTGGAATTTCTACTGTACAATTACTATTTTTATATTTATTTCACTATGAATAATGATTTATTAGACTTTTTCTATAAAAAGTTTATATTATATATTATTTTTTCAGTTTATATAACGAATACAAAAGTATTTTTTACACACAATTTTTACATATTTTATTGTACAAATTAACTATCACTCCTGGGTTTTCTGGAAGAAAACTCAAAAATGAGTTAAGCTCGCCCTTGTACATCTTCTTTCCTTTTAATTCTTGTATGTCGTGTTTTTTGTAAAATCAAGTATTAAAAAAAAAGTAGTACACAGAATTAAATTTCCCATTATGTTCCCATTATGTATATTATGATAATTTATTTCTACTAAAGAAAATGCAACTTCACTGCGAGAGGAATAGTATAAAATTAATTACATGAATAAATCTCCCGTGATTCACCCTTAACTTGGCTAATTTGTTTGTATTGTAACTACATTAACTTTGTGACTAAAATTACTGTTTACGCTAATTTAGATGGGTGTGAGATTACAACCGGGTTAGAATAGAGGCGGATAAATAAGATGGAGTTATTACAGTTGAACTTAACTTTAGAAAGTTAAAATAAAAGCGTGGGGAAAAAAGTTAGTAGCAATAGCGATTAATATAGTTGTTAAGGCGCGGGACTACGATCTTTACGCCATGAGTTCGTATACTCTATCGGACTATTGATGTGCAGCATTTTTCTAGTACAACTTAGAATGGTAAACCAACAACTTTGTAATGTTAATACTTTAATATTAAAAGATCGCTAATCTTTTTTTTTAAATAATGGTCATATAGTTAAAATTACTGAGTAATCAACTTCCATAGCCTACGGCCGTGCATCCTCTTTTGTGTTTAAACACAATAGTGCTATAAAGACGGAGTATTTACTCCAAATCTATCTGTCTTGTATTTGTACATAAGATAAATGTGAATTTGAGCTTATGGAACGGTTAGACAGAAACTAGTTATAATAAATGTAAGTTAAATGTAGTGATAACATTTTGTAAACTGTTTGGTTTCGGTTGTAAATAAACAAAAACATACTACATAAATATATGCTCTTCGTTTCTTGGAACGGTAGGCATTTATTCCTATCGATTTGCTCAAACATAAATTAAGTTAGAATTTATTAAACAATCTTGCTAAGTGTTCTAACTATTTATAATTAATAAAGCTTTCAACGGGGACACATATTCGTTAGGAATATCAAATAAAGATAACATGATTACAAGGGAATCCGAGCAAGAATTAAGTTGAGAAGTTTGTCGCGAAAGTTTGTAGGAAGGGGCGCTTTTGACGGATTTGTTGAGTATCAATTTACACATTTCCCTTTCCTTGTACTTTTGACATTTTGAATTTAAAACGTTTTAAATTCTAATCAATTTTAATATGTTTGATGATTATTTTTTTGGGATAAGGAAAACCTAGCGGTGTTTCTGAACTGATACGACAATGGAAATATCAATTTTTTTCTCATATCTCAAAGGCTGGCAAGGCAACTCTAATGCCTATAGAGTTTCAGTCGCAATGGGTGCCATTGACTGCTTTTCATCCTATGTCAATAATATATTAATATGTCAACTGGGGAACTAGTAAACCTAGTAAAGGTGGGCGTAGTGTGCGAGTAAAACGCGACTGTTTACCCGCTGGAGTGTATTTCAACATTAACTTAACATGGTACATTTATAGTTCGATGACTGTGTTGGGTTGCAGTTTACGATTTCGCCTCCATATATTGAGGTCGTAAGTCACGAATCATACGTACATCGTATGATTCGTGACTTTGTACATATTGGCACTGCAAAACAAAGAAGTAAGTAACTTTTTACCCGTAACTTTTTAACCGTAGATGTCAATTAAACTGTCACAGACATGCTTGATAGTTTTTCTTTTTCTTATAAACATAAAAATATTAATTTACAAGTAGCTCTATGGACTGTTTCTGCTAATTTACATGAGTTTCGTTGTCTTTATTTAATTTTTATAATCTTATATAATCATCAGTTATATTGTTTAATTGTGGTGACGTATTATGTAGTATAGTTCGATTAAGGCGTATAAGTGATGTGATATGATATAAATGCGTGTATCGTGACTTTTTAAGTTGACTGAAAAAATCTATATAAGGTTTTGGTAAAATAGCCACGATTTTATCAAGACGTAACGTGACAAGCAAACTAGTATTATACATTCCAAAATATGATATTATTATATTTTACTTGACACTGGTATAATAGTTATAACTAATTGCCATCAAAGAATACGATGAAGCTCTATGCTATTTCATCCTTCACTTCATTACTAATAACTTGCAATCGTTGATTTAGTAATTGCCATTTAATTGACACAAGGCTATTTACGTCCTTTAATTCTGTATACGACTCATTCTCTACGTTTGTCTTTTTTTTAATTGCACACTAAATTTACGCTTGATTGCAACTAAAATTTAATAAGTAGTGATAAAGCTGGGTTTGGACTAGGGAAGTACCAGACCTGATGAAGCGTCTAGTGGTGTTACTCCCTTTCGTACGATGAGTGTAGTGATCCGGGGGTCCAATTCTTTAACTATTCATTATCCCCCATTGCATGTTCTTCTCCTCCCATATCTTCCTTCTCCCCCTCCCATTATTTACATCACCCTGAGGCAGGCGAGGTATTTGTAGTACGTATGTTGCAGCGGTTATTTACCATCAGGTGACCTACTTAATTGTTGCCAATCGTTTTCATAAAATAAATAATATATATTGAAACAGTTGTATACATTTGCACTGAGCAATTATTATTAAGTAGTTGCGAAATTGTTTACAAATTGGAACTTCAAAGCATACATATGTATTGCAAACAAGACAATTAAATATGTTCACCGTGCAACTATTTCAAGCGAATAGTACAGCCATACAATACGACTAAGACTTTGCAAGACATGTCAACGTTGTTGTAAGTTATTTCATTGGCCACTGGCACGTATGTAATGCTCTTGTAATGTTTTCTCTTTCTCTACTTTATGCCTCTCTCTCACATATACTCAAAGGCGGGCAACGCTTCCGTAATGACAATGGCAGAGCGGATGTCTATCGGCGGCGTTGATTGCTTTCCATGTGACACGCCTGCTCAAAAATAATTATTATTTTTATAATAAAATAATATTTGTTTATAAATATTACATATGATTATTCTTCTTCTTATTCGTAATGTCACTTCTCTCTGTCTGTCTCTTGCAAATTCTTTTCTCGTTCTTTCAATGCAATCCGCACTGATAAGGGGCGCTGTAAATAAGTTAGAACAAGTCTTTCATTTTACGTGTTCCTCGCACAGCTTCCTGTATGTCCGTTATTTGGACTTCCTATTGCTTTGCTCTTCATCCACGAGGCCTTACCGTAATAGGATTGTTGCGTTATAGGTTTTCGGCTTCTTTCTAAATTATATGGCCAAAGTATTTTAGGTTGTAACGACTGACCAAGTTTATAGTTCTTTTGAAAATGTTTATTTCCAAGGAATAAGGAATAATAAATAAATAAAATTAATACAATAAAATAAATAAATAATAAATATAGGAACCTCTGACACGAAAAGAAGAAGAATAATATAATTTATTTAAGTCGCTTTACTCAGGGATCATAATAGAGTTCGTTCTTATATTCACTGCACTTATAAAAGTCTCATTTTCACAGGTAGTGGAAACCACACTATTTGTCACGAAATATGAAGCTACAAAAATTCATGAAATTGGAGTGCCTTGGAGAAATTTCATGCTATTTATATCTCACTGGGAAGTCGGTGTGGAAGGAAGGCCAAGCGCTGGCAATTTTATAGCGTAAAATAAATTCAAGAACACTTTTCTGGTAATTTTTAATCTGGGATTTTCTTAGGACTGTGCAAGAAATGTCCTTGCTTTATTTGAAAAGGAATAAAACTTATAGCGTAATAAAATGAAAAACGTATAACTTTTTCATTTAGTTCTGCAGCGAAGTACTTTTGCTAGAAGTCGTTAAACACGTAATGTTTTTTTTTTAACTAATGGAGTAATCAAATATCGGGTCAACCTACCACAACGAAAAAACTAAAATTATTAAATTTGTGTATTTAAAGTATGGTTTCTCTGATGAATTCGATTTTAAATGTGTGCAGTATATAGGGATAGTCGAGTTAAGAACTAAAGAGAGAAAAAAATATTAGTAGAAATGAATGTAACGTGATGAGCGGGTGGTTTTTGTGTCAGAATCAATTATTGTGACACAAAAAATATGTGTAAAAATTTAAAAATAAAGTATAAGATATGTAAAACTTTTGTCATAAAAATAGTATTTTGTGTTTGCCAGTCACGATCCTTAAAAAAAGTGTGTAACATTTTATTTTATAATCTTTAATTTACATTTTTAGTCAGTCCTATAACTTAATATTGTTAAATAAATGTAATTAAGTCAGGATGATGCTTGGAAATATTTAATACTCATTTTCACATGATCTGTTATTATTATATTACATTTCATAATTTCTCATTTCACTAAAAGCTTTTGCCGCGTTATTTTGCTCTAAGTCTCGTTATATTGAGGTCAGATGTCGCCACAAATACATTACATGATGTACATATGTAGGTGTCTACCTCATCCTTTAGGTTTTATATATAATACATGTTTGACTTTTAAGTCGCTTATTCCACATCCGCCTGCAGGCGGGTGTGGAATAAGCGACGGACCAGACGAAGGATTAGGACATGGCCACAACTAGTGACGATTTGAAGACATCGGTTTACGCCCTCATCTGCAACACCATGGGCTTCCATTAGGTGGCACGCCTGCTTGTTCGCTTCCTCATTTCATACAGAAAAAGAGACAACTGAAGGGTATCGACGGTTTTCGAACGCATTACTGCATGGCATGCACATGTATTATTCTCAAAGATATAACGTAACCCTTTCTGCTAGAAAGCATTTTATTTGGGCTATAAAGATGCTCAACCACACCATTGATTCTTCGACTCCACCCTGTTTAATGAGGAATGGGGCTCCGAAGATCAGCTGCTTAAGGTAGAGGTATCCTAAAATTAAGATTAGACATACATTGTCTCAGGTAAGTAATGGTAATGCAGTTGTCAATCTGACAAATGAGTGTGTTGGTTATGAACAAACCTTCTCATCTGGAGATAGACTGTTCAAACCTGTAGCTACAGAAGAATGCTAAAGATGATTATAGTTAACATTTTATCAAATTTAAATTGTTTCTTCTTACGCATTATTATGTTGTTAAAAATATAGTCAATTATATTATTTTTAAAAATATAGTAAAACGGTTGTATATAATGTAATTGATGTAATAAGAAACAAAATCATACTACTTCTTATACTTCCTTTCTGACTAACAAAGGGTGGCAGTCAATTAAGCTAATTATCTCTATTTTAGCGAGGCAGAAGAGTTCAGTAGTTCTTCTTTTCAGTGCCAGCGGCTTCTATATTTGTCCGGCCCAGTAATTAGCCACTGCAATAGCAGCAGCATTCGGCTTGATTAGATCTTGAAATGTGCAAATATTATGGCACAGTGAGCAGTCGAGCAGATGCTCCATGGACTGACTTGCGACCTCACAATCATACCCCTCACACTGCGGTACGGTATAACCCCATTTGCACATATTATGTCTGCAATGGCCCACCTGCGTACAGATCCAGTTAAGAGATCACCACGTAAACCATTGCAGCTTCTTTTGCTGATATACGAAGTGAGGGGGAACAGAGTGTTTCGTTTTTCACCGCACAACCCTTTCTTCAGCTGGGCTTTTTTCTAAAGCGTTTGTTGATTGAAGAGTGGATGATATTTTATAGATTTTTTTAGATTTCAAAGTACTTTATATCCTTGTCCAGTTTTCGACGTTTTTTACTAAGACCTTTTCCTCCGACTACCACAACACGTATTTTAAGACTTTCCCCATCATTATTAGTTCCAGTCATTAAAATCGCTCGCAGCTCCTTCAACAAGATGAAACCGTGTTATTTGATATCGTAATCTCAAAACCAAGATGGTATTGGTCGAGCTAATCTTAATTAGTGTGAGACGTCCTCCGGCTAGATGGTGTGACGATCTGCGCAGGGTGGCTGGCAGAAACTGGATACGTGAAGCCGAGGATACGAGGAGCAGCAGTGGACTGCCGCAGGCTTTTGATAATGATATTCAGTAGTAAAAATGTTGTTAGAATACTCTCAACTCTAAATATAATTGCATTCCAAAATTAAAATTAAAATTGAAAAAGAAATTAAAAAATAATTTTTAAATCAAATGGCGCTAAAATCGCTTTTAGCGAAAAGACCACCCTTTTCGCTAAAAGCGATTTCTTTCAGACGACCTTAGTATATTTTGTAGTACGTCTTGAAAACTCTTCTTTTAGATATTAAACCTAGAACAAGAGCTTTTCTTGATGCTTGAAGACTGTGAAAATAAATCTTAATAATGCCTTTGAGGAAAAATAACTCTGTTATAGTTTACTTAAGCATTTAATAAATGCGCTTGAAACGAGAAAGATTATTTGTTTATGGCAGGTATATTCCACTTAAGTACTTCCTCATTAATTGTAGAATGCAATTAAAGAGATGATCACGGTAGCCGATTGTGAAACTAGATATTAAGGCCATGTTCTATGATTTGAAGCGTAGTGTTTGTATTATTGCATCGCATGTAAATACTTTTTTTACTTAATTTGAAAATAAAATCAACTTTCATCAATCATCACTATTATGATCAATAGGTATAGGCGTAATAGTTCATTGCTTGATATCTATATGATATGATGAATCTCCTCACCTATACCTACGCTGTTATCCATCTACTGATATTTTCTCCTGTAGAACGACACCCATGGAAATAACTGGTGAGGCCTTGTTTATTGCTGGAAACTACACAGATCGCAATGATTTTAATTATAATAAGTAATTTAATTATTGATATTATTTAACTTTTAATTAAAAAGTTTTAAATTATGAATTAAGTTTCCCTTGACACCTAGATTCATTGAATTCTTCGTTAAAGGCTGTACTTAAAGATAACCGCAAAAAGATGAATTGAGATCTGCAGTGAGCAATTAAAACTTTACCAAAGAACCAACTGGCCTCGTGCTCCCGACTTCTCGCCGAAGTTGTAAAGGCCCTAAGGCCCGTTTCGTCATTTCATAAGAAAAACTACAATATAGGAGTAGGTACGTATTTCATAACACTATTTGATGCTTATTAGTATTTCTCATAACAGACTTCGATATTGATTTGTTATCTATTTTATTATTGATCTAAAAACATGAATCTAACCGCATGAAACGGCACGGCGTATGCTGAATGAGAGCCTTTTAATGACGTCACACTACTCCGCAGGTGTATATTACATTGTATGTTTTTTTCTTTCTTTTATTTTTTAAACTATTGTACAATTTACTTAGTTGTTCATTTGGTTTTTTAAATGTTTAGAATGTGTGTGTGCGTCGTTAACAAAGGTTAGTTGTCTGAAGGTGTTAAATTTTATGTTCAAATTAGCGATGATCATATGGTTCATTGGTTAGAGTGAACTTCTGACCAAGGGTTCAAATTCCGGATGAAAATAAAAATTGTTTTAAGCACCAGTATTAGTTTCAGTTTATGTGGTGGGCGGACCAGATGAAGACCGCCCTCAATAGCCCCCTACAGAATGCATATAGAAGGCATCCGTGAGGGATGGCGGCGTCTGGTTGAACAAGCCACTACTGTAAATAACGCCCACGACTGCTCGGCCAAGAGCATGATGACATAGAAGAAGAAGAATTAGTTTTTAGATCTCTGGTTGAAATTGTGTTTAAAGCAGCTCAAATGGACTACATATGAATTATATTTCAATTGCATCGGAAAAAATAATTTCATTGTATAAATAATTTTGATCAGGGAATATTTTTTGTGTTTGCGCATATACATAAGGCATTACACATCCCGAGCAGTTAACACTTTCTTTATTCTTTAAGAAGACGTCACTTAAGGCCAATCGGTTATAATTACATAAAATAAGATTATTAATGGAGTCAGGCATTACTTTGCGGAAATCCATCACTATGTATAATATATTGCAACCGAAAAGTAACTTTTCGGTTGTCTTCCGTAGAGTCTATTATACCTGAAGATGCCTCGTGTTGGGGCGAAACACGTGTTGTTTATAGGGTGGAAAAGTGGTAGTGTGTGTTTGGTGTTGTTTATAGTGGTTGATGGGTGGAGAGTTGATGGCCGATTTTCGGTAAGTTTTTGGTTTAAGTTCCAAATAAATCCACTTCATCCAGCACGAAAACACACATTAATAATTTTCTGTTATTGTTTTGCTTGTCGCAGATCTTAGCTAAGTAAAACTTTTGACTGTCCACATACATAAAATAAATTTAGTATTGGACTTAGCCTGGGGATGGTCTATATTTCAAATTCAATCAAAATGTGCAAAATTTAATAGAAATGTACACATTTCAGATAAACGGTGAACCGTTTAATGGCGTCATTTTCATAACGACTTAAATTTGTAACAAAATTATACAGTATAAAATAAATATATAATTTATTTACTATATAATATTATACGCGTAAAATTTTTATCGTTTCATTTGATTTATTTTAAATCTCATATATGTCCCACGTTTGGGCATGAAGCCTTACGACTTCTGGAGGAACTGATATTAACTGAATGTGCAATGTGTTCAAGATATATTGACAGAATATCCATAGTCGCAATAAATACATACTTGTTAGTCCCAACCCTGTCTACACAACCCTGTCTCTCCTCTCTTAAAGCGTCACTTTGTTTCCGAAGCAGTGAATATTGTTGCGTACCACATATTAAAAATCATTTTTTTTTGTTTTATGAAACAATTAAAACCTCATTTTGAAATCACAAAATCCTGGTCAAGTAAGCCTTTACAACTTTTATAACAGAACAGAAAGAACAGTTAATAGAAAATAGCTGCGCGCGGGAAAGAGGACGATGTTTAGGAAAGACTACACACACACATTGCTGGAACATTTTCGAATTTTGAAATGCTAAAACTTTTGAACGTTTTACCTGTATAAAGGGGCGACGGCATGATGAAGGGGAATTTAAAAGTTGAATACGGAAGAAAATAGTAGAAGAGGAGAAGTGGAACTCTTCACTTTACGAAAGAGAAGTGAAACTTAAAGAAAATAGTAGTTAAACTAGTGGACGATTTCATTTTCCGACCCCCAGTCCCCCTTAACTAGTAGCAATATTGACAGTAAAAGGATTTTTTTGTATCTATTTTGAAAAAATAAAGAAGATTTTTACGATTACGATTTCATTCTATAACTTCGATAACAATAACATCACAACTACTTTACGATTTCATTCGATTATTCATATTTAAAATTATAGTCAGAGTGCTAAACATTGTGGTTATCTGTTTTACAGGAATACGAAAGTGAATCAACTTTAAAGTTTATCAGTATTAAACTGCTATGAGCCACTGAATATTGGGTTAGAGTAAAAGAGAGAGGTCTAGTTTAACTCTTTAAGCTCTTGGATCGGTATCCATTGTGTAACGTTAAGAAAATCCCCTTGTCGACGACCGTGGAGTTGTTTGCTTCTCTCTGATGGTGTGTCTTTATGCTAATATTATTGATTCAATTGACAAGAATCAAATTTCGGCTGTCCCGTATCAACATCTAGTACGGGACATTTTTAAGTCGTTTTAATTATATTATTTAATCATTAAAAACTCCAAAGACGCAATGCCGAAGTTTTTGCTTTCAGAACTAAAGGTTGGAATCGCGCATCAGAATAAATATTTTTGTAGTATATAAGTTGTGACACGATACCGATGACTTTCGTTGAACTACCCGGCACATATATTCACCGAAACATTCGTAAACAGTCAGCATCTGCAACAGATGAATGGTGATTGTGCCCTGATTTCATCCGACCCATTACTTTAAGACACCAGCCTCCAGGTTAACGTTTCGAATATTCCATACATTACAAGCGTTATCCTGGGATTTCGCTCATATCGGATCCCAAAGTGAACAATCTCAACCACGTGATATTAACCAATAAGTAAAACTTCATGCGATCGAATGCCATTTTTTTTGTTTTTACATCATATATTACTATCATTATATCGTGGTACTTACATTTTTATGGGATAGGAAGACAAATGAGCAAGTGTGTCGCCAAATGGAAAATAATCTACGACCCCGTTATAAATCTGCATCACATACTACATTGCATACGCGTAGTGAAAAATATGTAAGTTTGTTTTCTTAAGGTTAGAACTTCTACTCCACCAGCTCCTTTGAACACCAGTTCAGAAACACTGCTGAAGGTAGGTTCCGTAGATCGGTGGTGCGTGGAAAGAAGTTTCGGGAAATAATACTGTACTAGATATCCTCTCAATTAGATTTTATTCTACAAATAATACATGATTAATGGAGTCAGGCGTTACTTTGTGGAAATCCATCACTAGTCAAAAGTTTTACTTAGCTGAGATCCGCGAGAAGCAAACAATAACAGAAAATTAATAATGTGTGTTTTCATGCTGGATGAAGTGGATTTATTTGGAACTTAAACTAAAAATTTGCCGAAAAAAGGCCAGCAACTCTTCACCCACCAACCACTATACACAACACCAAACACACACTACCACTTTTCTACTTTGTAAACGACACGTGTTTCGCCTCAACACGAGGCATCTTCAGGTATAGTAGACTCTACGGAAGACAACCGAAAAGTGTGTGTGAAGACTTTTTGGTTTAAGTTCCAAATAAATCCACTTCATCCAGCAGGAAAACACACATTATTAATTTTCTGTTATTGTTTGCTTGTCCCGGATCATAGCTAAGTAAAACTTTTGACTGTTCACCAAATAATACATATTCCATTGGCGTGTCCTTAAGAAATGAAATATTTAATGTGTTGTACTTTTATCAAGCATGAAATATTTTAATCAACATTTAATTAAACTTGATACTTCTGAGATGGTAAATATTGTCACAATATATTTAAACTTAATGGGTATTCGTGATAAAATTATTAACGAAGTAATAAACAGGGCGTGTCAGTAAGTAAATCCTAACGTAACATGAAGGAAAACATGTTTCGCATTAAGATAAGCGTATCCTAGCTTAGGGTAGGATTACATTATCGAGATGCGAAGTCGCCAGCGGGCATTTGGTTAGTTGCGAAGTCAGCTAGTATGAAAAGAGGTGGCACTAAACGCGTCTACCGTTTATTACAGGTTTAGCTTTATTCTAAGCCGACTTATAGATTCAGACGTTACTATGCAGAAAATCATTATATAAATCATCAATCAATATAGCCATAACAGTCCATTACTGAAAATTGCTTCCTTCATAATTTAGAGATTTGCCGTAATCATCAGGTTCCACCAAGGAAACCTCTCACCGGAAGAAATTTGACGGCTCCATTCTATGCCGGGAAACACAAAGCAATTTATAAATTATCAAATATTTTATAATTATGTTATATAATATAATTATTAAACTGATATATGCGAATTAATAAGCTATAGTTGTAGATAAGAAAAGAAAACATTTTTTATTTAATTAAACTTTTTTAATAACCTGAATATATAAGGATAATCAAAAGCCATTTGATCATTTTTAAAGCTATAATCAATAACTCCACACAACTATGTTATCGTGATTTTTTTTGTAAATAAAATAAGTTTTGTTTAAAAATACACATTCCATAAAATATTCTGTCTTCTACATAACGATATCCAAAAAACTTATTGTGAAAAACAATATTTTTTTAAACTAAACTGAAGAACGGTCTTCAACCACTCCTCTGTCACTTATGACAATAATTATAAGTCTAAATGTTAAATGTAATGCTATCATTACATTCTTTAACGACTTTGAAATGTAAAAATACACTATACTCCTTTTGAACTATGTATACTACACGTATTTTGCTTCGGGTTCACTAAAGCAAGCAATCAAGCACCATTTTGAAGCAAGAGTTATATCGTGTTTGAAGAAATTAAGTAATGTAAATATCCACATATTTTTCAAAACTCCTATGTATACAGTAATACCCCGGACTTACGCGATAGGTGGGACCGATCCATGTTAGTCGAACAATACAATTTTGCTTATAAAGACATACAAAGTATGTTTAATTGAGACTGGAGACTAAATAAAACAATAATTTAGGAAATAAATGTGAAAATTAAAAAATCATGTAACTCCGAATTTGCGTATGTCGAGGTAGGTTAAATCGGGGTATTTCTGTTTATCATCGTATAACATATAACATGGAATATATATGCATACTCATATTAAGCCTTCGTGCTTGTCTAAGGTAGATTGGCGGAAAAATTATCATAGTGGCGGATGTAAATTTTGTTTTTCTTTTTGCATTGCCACAAATAGTAAATAAGAGCTTTCAATCTGCAAAGCTGACCAATACCATTTTCATTACGATGCTTACTTACTTACGCTGAAAAAAAAATAACTTTAATCAGTGGCTTACATGATTAAAGGAAATATTTTGTTTTGATTTTTAAAATTGTAGTTATTACATCATGAGATATAGGACGAGATGTAGGAAAGGAAACTACCCCACATGGTGGGGTAATGTTCTTTCCTCCAGAAATGGGGACGCTCGTGCCCAGCAGTTGCTTAGCAAAAAAATACACGCTTTATACACATCAGATGTTTATTTACCTACTTCTCACATACAAAAACACTCTAGACTAGACTAGACTAGACACTCTAGACTTGGGGAAGAACCACATTCTCTCAGAACCCCAACTTTGTTGTTATAGCTATGATAATACTCTCCGTTTTGTGAACAATAAAATCCAATTATTAAATATATATATCTGCCTACAGGAACACAGTGAGTAAATATACTGGATTATTGAAAAAGTGGAGGAGGGTATATCTATCTAAATAGTCACTGAATAAACATCTATGTTAGGTAGATGCATGTTATTATTTCAGGCGCAAAATTATTCAGAAGTGTAAAAGTGTATAAAGGTCGATGCATATTCATGTTTATGTGTGATGTGGACGCGGGAAGCGATCCGTTCCGGCATCCATATGTGAAGTTTTATACATGATTATAATTAATGTTTTAGCCTGACTAGCACTGACATACGTATTGTATACATTCTACCTAGCATTTGTATAGCAAATTGGTATTATTTAAAAATAAAATAAAAGTGATTACAAATAAAAATTAACTTTACGAAGAAATGGGTATCTACTTTTCTGATTTGAGAGTAAACGTACGCATAAAAGCTCAAATTTTTTATTTAAAAAGAAAATTAAAACGGTGACACGTTTAAATTAACCGTCTTCTATTTTATCGCTTTTAGTCACGTACAAGGACCAACCGTATTATGTTGACACCATATAATGAGTTTATACTTTGTTTGCAGTAAATTAAAATTCTTTCATAAAATGAAACCGGTCAAGTGTAAATCGTACTTTCTTATTATTTTTCTACATTTGGGTAATTTAAAGTGTAATAAAATGAAATCTTACAAAACTCTTCTAAAAGGTAATATAATATTTATTACCAAATATAGTTAATATACGAAGAAATGAATTAAAGTCCTGAAAACAATAAAGGTAGTATGTGACGTATACAATTTATTATTGTACGTAAGTCCACGAGATAATTTTATGTGAATTACAACACTTACAAGATACCACCCTTTTTTACCACATTTGTTCTTATTTAACAAAACAACTGTTCTAAAAAATCGGAGAAGAATTTGGTTGCTGTATTTTAGAAACATAATTTATTATTATTATTATTATATATTCATGCCTATCCCCCGCAGGGGTTGGCAGAGACCACAGAGTTCCATCCGCTACCATTCATCGCAGCGAAACGGCTCTTCATTAGTCGCTTTTCGCCCTCGTGAGAATCAGGACCTGACGGGTGGAGAACCACGTCGCCATCATTTTTCAACGAATTATGTATATTAAATTCGTCTTAGTGAAAATCCCACGAGCCGCAAGGGAGGGTGAAGGTCAGCCCCAGCAGAGCTTTGCATGCTGAGGTAAGGCACCATAGTACCCGGGGCAGCCCGATCTCGGGACATTCGGCACGCTTTCGACTAGGCTCGCCCCTAGCCACGCATCCATTGTCACGGCACACCGTGGATTGGCGGAGAGGAAGGGAAAGGATAGAGAAGAAAGGAAAGGGCAGGAAAGGAAATGCGGATTGAGGGGGTTACCAGACGCGGAATAAATATTTATAAATCCATATATATATATATATATATATATATATATATATATATATATATATATATATATATATATATATATATATATATATATATATATATATATATATATATATATTTATTCCGATGCGGGAATCGAACCCGCGACCATTGACTCCGTGGGCGGAGGGCCGCGCCACTGAGCCAATCGGCAGAAACATAATTAACATACAAATTATATCCAAATACTCAAAAATTAAATTTATAACAGTTTTATGTATGATGACGATTTAAATTCAGAACCATTTTACGATTAGCAGTCCAATTTTAAACAATACGCTATCGTTCTTAATGACAATGTAAACTTGAAAAATACTTTGTCTAATGCCAGTATATATGTACACTCCTTTGCAAAAAAACGTGCGGTTTTGATTTTTCTACATTAATGTTTATTTTTGTAATAATTTATTCAAGAGGAGCATAATTCAGCTTATGTGCTGTGAGATGGAGGCTTTTAGAGGCTGTTTGTGTATATAAAGTCGAATTTAACTGCATGGTGAGGACCGACGTCGGCGAGTGTTACGAAGACCTTCTTCTTCTAAGAGTGCCTCTCCGACTTGCGAAGGTTGGCAGCCAATTCAGCACAACTTTCCTCGTCCTTTGCGAAGTGCAGCAGTTACCAGGGAAACGCTGGCTTTGAAGCAATAACCCCTTATGGTGGAATATCTGTATCTATGTTCTGGGCGGGCGTAACTTCCAGCTATTATACCGAAATAGTATAACTTGAAAACGTCTCGCTGAATGCGTAAAGGTACATAACAAATCTTTTGTCAGCATGCACAACTCAAACTGACTGTTATTGGTGAAAATCGCCATTTACATGGAAGATAACGCTCGGGCTCACCATTCTGGTGACGTTGATGCTTATGCAAGAGGTCGGTATTCGTGCTTTGAACTGGCCAGCGCGGAGCCCCGACCTTAACCCAATTGAGCACGTCTAGGACCTCCTAAAAAGGAGTGTACAATCCACCTCCACAAAACATCAGGAACACGATTAACCACGATTACCTCTGGGTAGGGAAAAATCTCCGACTTTTTATTTTTTGTTTCTTTTTAATTAAAGTAACATAAAAATACTCGTAAACTCGTAGTAAATTTCACTATACCCATAAAAATGCCTATTTTCACACGGATATCTGCTTACATTGACTAAAACACCGATTCTAGGATTTAAGTGTTAAAATAGAAATTTCGAGTCATGCAAGCTAATGACTGCAAGGTGCCGGTTTTTACCAAACCTATCGGTATATTTTTTTAATTTACTTTCGCCTTAAATCGTGCTCAAGGATTTTGTAATTTCCTAAAAGAATTCATCATAACTGATTGAATAAAAAAAAATTCTTTAGTGTATAAAATGTAATTGAAATAATAAACATTCTTTATATCTAATTTTTATAAAAATGATAAACTTTGTCTGAAAGTATAAAGGAGATAATTAGCGAGATTACATTCATGCTCACAGGGAAGGCTTTTATATTATTTTCTCCACAATGCTGCTAACAAATTGGCCACGAAGGAGGGTCAATCGAACCGCAGAGGCGACCAATATTTTTCATTACTATGCTAATGTTGTTGTACCAATAAACGAGTTTACCCTACACGCTGTTGCCAAGAGGTTAACATTTTACGAACATTTTTTACAGTGTCCTCTGGAAATATTTGAATTCGCTTTACGAGAGATTCGCATGGTTAATTTTCAAAAGTAACAGCGTTTCTTTTTTATTTTTAACTAAATTACTCTTCTCTAAGTGGAGCCGTAAAATTATATTAAATTTTAATGTTTTCTTTTATCTTTTAATGGACTGAAATAATGAACAAAATTTGTTCTTAAACTTTATTTAGCTTTACCTGTACGTGGTATATCCAGTTGAAAGATGAACAATTACCGCATTAAGTAGGCTTATTGCAGTGTAATTATTGTTTTTAACCTCAGAGAGAATTATTGACAAGCTAGTATTGGTTAGCATAATAAATAAGGAGGTCGTCAACCCAACTTACTATTATGGCAACTAGGAAACTCGTCCTAAAATCGAAAGTAAAGTTCTATTTCTAGCAGTGTCAGCAGCTCATCGAGTCAGTAGCAAGCTATCTATTTAAAATTGGCTGTTAATAATGATAATTAACCCTTATCAGTCGTAAGTTACCTCTCACGTGACAACAGTACTTTGTCGCTGCGGTCGTAAGTCACGTGGGAGGTGACGAGACGAGACATGATGAAACTCGCTCTGTTTGAAATGCAGGCACTATTGCCTTATTAGTTAAATATCTGTAACAGAACAATTGACATCTTCAGTTAAATATAATTGTCTTTTCCAAATATTTTTTGATATATTGAACCCAAAAATGAATAAATTCAATGAAAACTGTATCTGTAGCTAAAACCTAGCGAGAATCACTTATAAAAAGCTATCGACCGATAAGGGGTAAATAACAAATATAAAATTTAACGATTGAAATTGATATATATAATAATAAAGTAAACTAGAGGCAAACTTCAGTTGGTGGACTGCAACGTCCACCCGTGTGAAAAACGAATCTGCGATCCTCATTCCGCTAGCCAAGCGTTGAGAATTATGCAGTGGACTGTTATGACTGTATTGATGACTGATGATAATAATATAATATTGAATACGCAAGTAAAACTACGGAACCAAAGTGATAGCGAGCTGCAGCCTCATAGGTATCGATGTCTCGCTCAGCATTGCAAGGGGTAGACCTTTACCTCTTAGGAAACAAATCAAAGCTTAGTAGAGCCAAGCTGCAGACGAATACTTTGTCAAGAATGGCATAATATTTGTTTGTAGCATGAATGGGCCGGCTCGCCCGGGATAGTACCACACTCCCGCACAAAACTGGAGTCTAAGTGGTAGCTTAGCTACCACGCTTCGTACGGTAAGCGGCCAAGTTCCGGAGGCTCAACACCATCCCCCCTAGGTAAAGGGTTACCTCCTCCCATTTCCATAATGACACTTTCTTTAAAGGTCGGCAAGGCTTCCGCACTACTATGGCGCTGCGGAAATCTATGGGAAGCGTTGATTGCTTTCCATCAGGTGACACGCCTGTTCGTTTACCTTCCTATCCCATAAAAAAAGCTTGTTGCTCACTCCTGATCGTTGGCGTGGTTATTTAAAAGTAAAGTTACCAAAGAATATTCTATCCAAAATGAAATATATTGTCTCAAACTACCTTAATAACAATCATTACACGATGTCTCAAGTTCAAAAATGTAATAAAACAGAAAGTGGGGGAAAGCATGAAGCGATGCTACGATAGCACCCCGAACTTTCTCTTTTAAGTCACACCCTTTCCTTTAATTAAAAAAGGGTGACGTAGTCACGCTATGTCAATTAGCGACGGGCGTGACCAGTTCTCAACGTTTCTATTATTTCCCTTTTCTGCTTCGCGTTCTTGCCCCATTATAAGTTTGTGTCCGATCCAATTTACACTTTATCATTACATGAACGTAAAACAGGAAAATATAATGACAAATAAAATGAAATTTGAACTTTCTTGAAGTAAATTGAAAGAGGAAAAGGAAAATTAAAACATTTTATGTGTGCAGCTTAATTGGATTTTAATTTTTAAAAATGTTTATTCGAATTTTTTTAAATTGTTTGTATATAAGAATGTTTTTTGAAAGAAGACAAGCAACTTTTTAGTGTAAGCGCATTACATATTCGGTGGAATGTCTTTTCGTGAATGTTAATTGAACTATGCTTTAGATAAGTGAAGCATAGTTCAATTATTAAAATAATATTTAAATAGATTATGTGATTATGTACATTTATCTAAAGGGTTGTTCTTATTTGTCTCAACCGATTAATTCACGCACTGAAACTGGATCGTAAGACTTCATATACATATTATATCTATAACTCTAAATATCGTCCTAAGTAACTCGCTAGCGAAGCTACTGCTTTTGAAAAATATAACATCCATTTAAAAATATGCTTATGTAGTTAATATAAATAAAATGTGTAAGTCCTTTAAAAAACAGTAATGTATGTAATGCATTTCAAAACGTCGCATTTGTACTCACCGCGTACTTTAACCCGTGTGTTTTCTTTTCATGCAGAATATTAGAAAAGTTTTTAGATATCCTGAATAGTAGGAAATACGTGAGACGCAAATATTGCAACGGAGCCAGGGATAATCATCTGGCTGAGAGCCAGTTCATAATATGTAAGAGTTTTCAATAGAGCCGTTTAGGTGTTTATCGTCGCGTAGTGTGCATAGCGCGTGTAGACCGTGGATCGATGCGATAAAAAATCGAAATATACATATTTCTTTTTTTTATGACATAGGAAGGCAAATGAGCAGGCGTGTCACCTGATGGAAAGCAACCAACGCCGCCCATAGACATCCGCAATATGGCGTTGCGGATGTCTATGGGCGGCGTAGTACCGCTCACCGTACGAAGTGCGGTAGACAAGCTACCACTCAGACGCCGGTTTTCTGCGGGAGTGTGGTTCCTCTCCTTCCCCGGGCGAGCTGTCCATTCATATTACAGACAAATAATATGCCATTCTTGACAAAGTATTCGACTGCAACGTGGCTATTTCTACAATATTTCCAATTAAAATTATCTTTAATTAATAAATGAATTAAATAATAAGTGGTTATTCTCCTTTTTATCACAGCTCACAGCTGTCTCGATGCCTGGCATGAGCCTTCACATTTTTGCAGGAATGGATATCACACACATATCACGCCAGTTTCCCTTAGGTGAAGGCAAAAACCACAGATCTCCATCTGCTACGATCTCAGCACACTTTCTAAGCTTCATCTACACCTATCACTCTCTTCATGATCGCCGGTTATGGGTATTTTTGACTTGACTTTTCTTAAGAACTTCGGCAATTTGGTCATGCTATGTTCTCCTTAGTCTTTTCCTACCGATGGAAAGGTCAGTCGGAGGATGTTTATATTAAAACCTTATTTAATGATTATTATGATTCTTATTACACTTGTTTTTTGATTAAAAAATCGAATCCACGACAGTTAACTCAAAGGCGGTATTTCCGTCATTGAGCCAAATAAATTTTCGCTCTTTTCATCATCATTATCATTTAGAACACTGAACTCCTTGAAAACTCCAAAGACTTTTGTACTTTTGGATAGGATAATAGAACTTCAGCCCTTTTGATATAAAAATCTGCTTAGCTCAGCTGAAAAAATGACAAGCTAATTCAGGTAGGTCAAGTGGTGAAGTTACTGCTCTCAGGGTCAAGAATCGCAGTATCTATTCCCACATCGAGATAAATACATGTATGACCGACAGGTTTTTATTCAGGGCCTTGGTGATCCCGTTATTCTGCTTTAACAAAGCGAGATGGGTTCATCCATAATTGGTGAGAATAGAAAAAATATTTTTTGTAGTTACAAAGTTCTGATAATTAGACCAACGATATATGAGCTGTCACATAATATCAATTGACTTTTGCTGGTAATCGTTAGAAGTATTAGGAAGGTAGGTTAGAGGATGGCACGTGTTGATTAGATGACTGGATTTTTGTACGGCCTGGCTACAACAAATAGAACTTCACGCATTATAATTAATTTTATTTGATACACAAATTATATTTATGAAAAACCTCTATAGCTTCTTGGAAAGCCTTCATGTTTCGCTTTAAGAAACATTGATTGATTGACACATTAATGAGCAGAGGGTTTTCTAGACTTGAAATAAATACATACAGATCAGATATCGTTGGCAATCAAAGTTCCCTCGAAGGATCAGTGATACAAAGGAGAGTAGAAGGACAAAGTTCTCGCGGCCGATTACCCACAAGTTGGACACGACAAACTTCATCAAAGCATCTACTCTGTGTTTCATTACCAACTGTACACGCAGTGCCATGAATAGAAAGAGATGAAGAAGCCTATCTAAAGCTGCTATCACTTTATTAGACTAGCCATAACCACGACCACTCCACCACGAGTGTATGACTGTCCACCACGAGAGAATGTATATTTAACACGCAACCATTGACTAAAGTGTAACACGAACGCAGTTGCGGTTACTTCGCCTTTGAGCGATTTACGTCGCCTTTTTATTTATAGCAGAGCAGGCAAACGAGCATGGGAGTCACCGCCGCCCAGAGACGTCGACACAGTTGCTGGTCTTTTGTAAGCACATACGCCCTTTTACATTTTCATCATAGTAGTGATTAACAAAAAATTCTTTAGGTATTAAGGTTTTGTTTGTCACACAAAAGTGTCACTTGTTTCCATTCCCTTCGAGGTTAAATTAATAGGATATAGGGGTATACTGCAATTCATCTTCAGACTCGGTAAGACAAGGAACAGGAAATCATGAATCATAGACAAACACTGTCCTCGTATAAGGCGGATGCCGGACGAGCTTAAAATGCTCCATCACTCAGCTGGGTCATTTCCGTCGACGGATATGAAGCCTGTATCGCCACGTCTTCTACGTCATGCTAATGATAGCTTTAAAATAAGTGCCTTTTTCGACGTTAAATGTCTCCACTAGTAGTTTATGTGTACAGTTAGCCATTTTTATAGTGATGACATTTTCTCAAGACGATACATTCCTTTAAAATTAAATAATAATCTTAGTCGTGTTTTTTATTGACAACTATTCTCCCACTACTGGGCACGGAGGTTCTCCACCTTCCAAGTGGGTTAAAAGTAGATCCTCTCGACTAGACTCGGTATTTATACCTGTGGGCCCCACAAATATATTAATTTCGATACAGAAATCAAACCCGCCCCCATTCACTCTGATAGCGGTTACTTTGCTAATGAATCAATTATGACGAATGATATAATGAAATATTCAGCAGAAAATGTCTTCTCCGGAAATTTGTTTCATTAAATAAGATTCTATTAATAAATTGAATTTTATAAGTAACGTATTTCAGTGTTATCAGTTGAGAGTCACGTACAAGAAGCTTGTTGTTTTGTTGACATCGGCTAATGGATTTTTTACCTTGCTTACACTGAACTAAATGGCTTTTATAAAAATCACTTGTCACGAAGACTTGTGGATTATGCGTGACGTCGCATTTGGGACGTGACGATTTCAAAATATGCTAACATCAATATCGTAAATTTTTGTTCACATAGTTCATAACTCATAATAAAAAAAATATGACTGTATACATATTCTAAAAAATTAATATATAAAGATGAGAATAAAGGTGACGTGGATTCCTGATATATTTAATAGAAGGAATTTCACCTCTCAACTTCGGTTCACGACAAAATAAAAGACAATAAATATACACAAGACACTATAGATATAAACAAAGTACAAGATACTAAAGACATATAATGTGTGTATGTCTTTAGTATCTTGTTATTTGTGTATATCTATTGTATCTTGTAATTTATTTGTTTCTTTTACTATAGATATAAACAATAGATATACACAAATTAAAAGACATAACAGACACGTTAATTATTTAACGTTATTAATTTGTGACTTTAAAACCAATTTTAATTTCGAACACGATTTGAACTCAGAATCGTTGGCTCAGAGAAAGGTACACAAAGCAACAAAACACACTATGATCTTATGATAGATAAATTTATTGTACTAGCAAATTAATATATCGGCGGAGGACGAATCGTCGCTGTGAATGGGCAACCGACGTATTTGATTAGTATGCTAATTCCATTGTACCAATAAACGGGTTCGTCCCACGTTGTGACGCAAAAAGTTTAGTTGTTTCACTAGCGTTTCTACACAACCTATTCTCTGAAAATGTGTGAATTCCTTCTGGTGAAGGCCGGTTATTTAGAATTCACTGGGAAATTGTTGGTATGGCACCGTGCACTTTATTCGTTTACCCGGCAATCAATTATCGCTATTAACTAAGCGCTTATAACCGTATGCGATTCAATGTTTCTTATTTAACTGACATTTTTAACAAGACATTTTTTTATATTACAAACCATTTATGTATGTATCTCGTACTGCTAGACATGGGTTTCTTCATTTTTGGAGGAATGGACTCCAAAAATGGGGAAATGGAAATTTTTTGGACAAGTGGGTTGTCCAAAAAATGCTTGACCCACCATGCTTGTCCAAAAAATTTATTACTTTTGTATATATTTTTAATAACAATTTAAGGCACATAATATCATTTTTAAAGATTCTAATAGATGATATATCTTGGTGTACTGTTACCACCATAGTATATGGCCAGCCCATTTCCTCCCGTGAATGTCATACGAGGAGACTATGGAAGCAGTTGAAAAAAAAATCCAATTTAATTTTATTATTACTTTATATAAAAACAATTTCTTCTTTCATTCCAATATAATAATAATGAATATCATATGTTGGAAGTGAACTTCAAATAGTCCAAGTATTCCCGATGTTATTGTAATATCTGCTTTATTCTTTAGGTAAAAGAAAATCATTTGATCAATTATAGCTCTACTTTTAAAACGTTGAAAATTTAACATAATCTTTTTTCTATATAATTATTTATTTCAATAATGAGTAAATTTATAGAAAATTAACATTGATAACGATTTAATATAGTTTTATGATTTTTTTTAGTGAAGTATATGAAGGCAAACGAGCATATATGTCATCTGATGGAAAGCATTCATTCAATATCGTTGCCACCCACACCAAAGGCATTTTAAAATCGTTGCCGGCTTTTTTAAGCTTGTTAAGAATACAGTGTTGTATTGACTCGGAAAACCACTCATGATGAATGGACCACTCGTAAATGGTTCCACAGAGTGGTGGTGAGTGGAAAGAAAATTTGTTTTATACATATGGTAGGGATGAAACTTTTCTTTGTGGCGAGTGGTATGGTTGTTGTATAGGTGTACAGTTAATATTCCATTATTTCGAAGAAGTTGTAAACAAGACCACATAAATACATCATCCTGAATACAATTGTGTGTAATGATTCAATAGATCAATGTCGGAGGTGTGGAGAATTACGCTATGTAGTAGTGTCACGTACAAAGCCTCAGGCGAGTCCAGACCGCTCTCGAGGTTGCCTTGTGCAATATGGGTTGTGTTATCCTTTTGTCTGGCTTAATCATCTATTTATTTTTTCTTTTTCTATCACGAAAAGGGTAATTGGAAATCAATATACGACATGTAAGTACAGAAAACGAAAATTTATAACTACATATATATGTATTATATTTTAAAAGTTCGATTGAGAATTGAAAAAGTTTGGACGAAATTGTTTTCTGAATTTAAACAAATTTTTTTACGGAAGTGGTAGGCAAATAAGATGAATTAATGGGCAGCACTGCCCATGGAAAACCTCAATACTAAAATAACTGCAGATGCATTGCCTAACTTAATTAGCGGTAAGGAAGCGAATGATGTAAGGGGAAGAAGTAAAACTTGCTGTACGAAATGCGGCAATACAGAAAAATTTTACCACTTAACGCCGATATTATGTGCGGGTATGGTATTTTACCGGAAACGGAACACTGCGAACAGGGAACTAAAATAACCTTACATTGCTACATAAATTATCCCTCTTTGTTCACTCTTTGTCGTTTACTTAGACTTGAATTTGGGCTAGACAAATTTCCAGCCTTTCATAAGTAACTAGATATGGATCTCTTTTACTTTTTTTATGGGATAGGGAGACAAATGAGCAGGCGTGTCGCCCGATGGAAGACAGTCAATGCCGCCCCGCCCATAGACGAGACATAGATATCCGCACACAGACATCTGCAACACTCTAGGCATAACAAATGCGTTATCGGCTTTTGAAATAAAGGTAGGCTTGTTTTTTGAAGTTTCCAATATCGTATCGGTACGGAAATACCATTGTAGGAAGCTGGTTCCAGTGTATGGTGGTGTGTGGAATGAAGTTTCGGGAAAAACCCACCGTACTAAATCACCATTCGAATTACTTTAAGAAATAATAAATAACAAATGTTACCAGTCGACTTGACTTGCTACTTTGTCACGTAATCGCAAACAGAGCACATTGATCTGCAAGCATTTCTCCATTCCGAAGTATTTTTGTCACAAGCGGAATATTAGAAAAGTTTTTCAATCCTCTGAATAGTACATAGTACGTGAGAGACAAGTATTGCAGCAAAGTATAATCTCTTGGCATTCAGCCAGTTTACGATACATGTTAATATTGGTTTAAATAAAATCATTTTATTATCCATCGAAAGGCATTAACATGAGAACTTTTTAAGACCTGGAAAATCTATTCTTATTTTCTAAAATGTAATCCATGATGTAATTTTCCGTACTATTACTAAGATTTAAAAATTATGGTATTGAAGTTATGCAAATGATAACCAACTTTTCTCGGCAGTGATTAACTAGAGTTATTTATTGGTAAGTATTCACTGCCTATGAACATTTGCCCCGTAGAAAGCACAGCATATGCAGTGCCTGCATATTAATTTAAAGTAAGAAGTACGTCTATGGTACCCTTTGTGTTGCAGATTATTAACCACCAGGTTACCTTCTTGCTTACTTCTTTAAAATAAAGTTTATACCCCATTAATATAATTATGAAAGATCCATTAAATAATTTTTGAGAATCGCTGCTAAAAAGAACTTGGCCTTGTGGCCTTAGGTATCGTTGGAGCAATGTAGTGATAGCTTCAAGGTAATAACTGACGAGAAATCACAGAGGACTGTCATCAGTGTGTTTTCGTATCGGAGGCCAAAAGTATTATTATACAATATTTACCCCGCTAACTGAATGCTTTGTACGTATGAACATTGTAACAGTTGTATAAATCACCACAGTCTTTCCAATTAATAAACTAAATGGGCAATGGGCTGGTCACTTTTATCGGAGATTCGACAATCGCTGAAACACACGATTTCTGAAGTGGAGACCGCATATTGGCAAACGTAGTGTGGGGCGCCCCTCGGCTAGATGGTATGACGATCTGCGTAGGGTGGCTAATAGAAAGTGATTTTTGGGGGAAGCATGCGTGAAGCCGGTTCTTGGGGGAGGCCTATATCTAGCAGTGGAGTGCCGCAGGTTGTTAATGACGATTATGACATACGAACATACATTATGATTCAAATTATTGGTCAATCATTTAAATACTTTTTGTTTTATTAATTGTTGCCTTAAAGAACTCGGTGTTTTTGAGTTGAATTTATTTTATTGTGTATAACGTGATATCTCTGAAAGCTTCTTTTCAGCAAACATTACTTGGTAATGAAGTTAGTTGTAAGGTAAAGTTTTAATTGCTTGGTGGCCGCGCGACATGGCTTTGTCGACAAATCGGCTTGAGAGAGGTAAAAAGAACACACTTATTCCTCTGAGAGCCTGGTTTATTTAAGTTTCATAAAATGTGTATTTTTTTTAACATTAATTTAAGTAATAACTTTATTGTTTGTCTGTATGGATAAAACTAGAATTATTGTTATTATTAAGTTCATCATACAATGATCCAAACGTCATCAAAACCATTAAAATTGGACGCTTTCGATGGGCTGGGCACGTAATACGGTTGGATGAGTCTAGAGTACCCAATTGCCTACTCGATGGAAAACTAAGCTCAGATGACTAGATGGAGTCGAAGAAGAATTAAAGCCAATCGGTGTGAGGGGCTGGATAGAAAAAGCCAAACTAAGATCCAATTGGAAAAATTTACTGAACTAGGCTAAGGCCACCCGGGACTGTAAAGCTTGGGTGATGAAAGTTTTTGTTGAGAAAATTTAGTTCACATGAATAGTCCAATGACGGAATTGAAACACGACCTAAGTTCGTAAGTTCAATCCTTACAAATTAAGTATAACCTTACGAAATATTATTTCGTCCCGTCAATCCGCCTTGGAAAAACTTAAAATGAAGAAAACCCGTACCTAGTATTAAAGTATAAGTACTAAGTAAGTGTGGGATGTAAAAATAATCACAAAGCTTGGACATTGGACTATTGACGTCAACCATTTCCTAGCACAAGCATTATTGGCATATTGAAAATAGTTAATAAATAATTAAGTTAAGTATAATAATAGTGTGGGAGCATCTTTGCCTAGCCGTTTGTCCGGTATATGGTATTGGTACACAGGTACGCGACTCTGGCCTCCCAAGCTATTACCGTATCACTCCTCCTCTTCCGTTGCGGTAGTATCATCATCCCTATCATCCTGTCTAAATGCATCTTTTCATTCCCCTTCCTTCTTTATCCTATATATATATATATATATATATATATATATATATATATATATATATATATATATATATATATATATATATATATATATATATTATTATTATATATATATATATATTATTATTATATATATATATATATATATATATATTATTTGTTTTCCGCTCCGCCAATCCACGGTCTGCCGTGCCAAAGGATGCGTGGCTAGGGACGAGCTTAGCAACAAGCGCAAGCGTGGCAACCTTCCCGGGATCGGACTCCCCCGGCTACTATAGTGCTTTCCCTCAGCATGCGGGGCTCTGCTGAGGTTGACCTCCATCCTCCCTTGCGGCTCGTGGGATTCACTATGACAAATCTTTAAATACCTAATTCGTCAAAAAATGACGGCGTCGTGGTTCGCCACCCGTCACGTCCTGATTCCCACGAGGGCGAGAAGCGCCGAACGTTGAATCTCAGAGGAATGACGGATGAAAAGATGGATGAGTGTAAAGGAAGCAAGGTAGGCGTGTCGGGATCGTAGCGGATGGAAAACTGTGATCTCTGCCTAAGCTTACAGGGAGACAGGCGTGACGATATGTATGTATGTATAAATAGTTAACAAGAATTATAGAAATGCTTTTTGTATCCCGCATGCATTTCAGTGCTACATCAAAAAAGTATTTTTTCTTGCAGTGGCGTTATTTCATCAGAAAAGAAAATTGGGCATGGAAGTTTCATCAAAATGAGATAAATGGATTATTAATGCATTGAGAAAAATCATGTAAATAAAACTTTTTATATACATAAATTATATTTGTGCTCTTGCATTTATATTATAACAGTAAAATGAAAACAATTCTCATACGCAAAACAATTAAAATGAATCGAAATAGTAATGTGTGTTCGCCGATCATGCAAGTCAGTAACGCCCGCTTCCATTAAAAGCTTGCACCTGAAACACACGGATAATAGATTGCTTGTACAAACGAGGTAACCACTTACAAATAAAACGTACGAGATATTAAACAAACGTTCCACTTGCAAGCCGGTAATGTAAAGAGGTTGATGTTCACATTTATGATTGTGAAATACGTCGCTAATTTGTGCTACTCGTATTCTAATTGTGCCGCGGATGTTAATAAATTATATTCGTTGGTTTTATATGAAGTCGTTTCAGATATTTGAAAACCGGCGTCTGAGTGGTAACTTAGCTACCGCACTTTGTACCATGAGCGGCTGAGTTCCGGAGGCCCAACACCCTCCCCCGTCCCTCTACTCCGCCCCCCATTACTACTCCAATAATGATACTTTCCTTAAAGGTCGGCAACGCTACCGCACTGCCTATGGCGCTGGGGAAGTCTATGGGCGGCATTGATTGCTTTCCATCAGGTGACACGCCTGCTCGTTTGCCTTCCTATCCCATAAAAAAAATATTACATATAAATATGTATTTGTTAGTCTTATATGTTGTTAGTATGATAAACGTTTCAAAACTTATATTTATTGGTCGTTTTATACCTGTGTATGTGTTTATGCACGGAACGTAAGAAGAATCATAACTTGTGATGCATTCGGGAGCATCCTAGTAATCACCAACCCACTTGCATATCGAGCTGGGGTACATGGAGGAAAAATAAAAAGAAAAGATGAAGGAAAATTAAATAAAAAATGTCAGAATATTTGCCTGGTAAAAGCTCTTTATTTTAAAATAAATATAGAACAAACAACATTTTGGCAGCCCATATATATGTATGGTGCAATGGAACTCACTACGCTTGTCTAAGGCGGATTGATATGGCATCTAGGCCCGGAATAGATAGGTACGCGTAGGCCATGAATACGTATATGTATTATATTTATTCAAATGAGGAAATCGAATCCACGACCATTGACTTCTAAAGCGTTAATTTCGCCACTTAGTTATCTAGGTTGCCACCATTTTTCTATACATTTTTTATATGTAACAGAATGCAACCAGATTTAACGCTTTTGTGGAATTTATCACTCCTGCCTGCCAAGATTAGCCAATTCGACAGTGACAGATTGACTGCTCGCCCGCTTCCCTTCCTGTTTATCGTGTGTATCAGCATATAATCTATCTCGTTCTTCCACGTCAGTAATTAGGCAGCACCGACATTTGTTCAGGTCGCTAGATATAGTTCACCAGACTTTATCTAGACATTGTGTTAATGCCCCAAGACTGATTATTGTTTGGCCAAAGGGATGGTCTCGGTTTAAATGTCTTACAAGATATTTCCCTCATTGTTATATAGATTGCATATTATGCATAGTTTAATTTATTCATATAATACGTTATGATGTTAAGTGTAGACGAGGAATCGTTTTTTTTTTTTTTTAATATATTTATAGATGAATATTTTCAGTTTCAAAACAACTTCGTCCGCGTTACTTATAATTTTGTAAGAGATTGTGTTTGTTTATTTATGTGTGTGTGTGTGTATATGATGATAATATTATATTGTTACCATTAACAGCTTATAGTAGTACACTGCTAGTTTTAATCCTGTCACATATTGTCGAATTAAATAAGATGAAAAAAATAAATAAAACAAAAAAGACGATACGTGCGGAGTTTCTTTCGCCGTTTCTTCTCCATCCAGGGAAACCTTATCACGAAATGGTACTAAAGCTTAATTTTAGGGGACTGACGATTAACAAGAAATGTAATTTTAAATAAGAAATGTAATTTCTTATGTCAAATATTAAGAATTAGAACTATGCATCTGTAGCTCACACTAAGTATATAAATGGTTTTTTTTAATAAGATATACATTATTCTAAAAACAAATTTCTAGGAGATAAATAAGAGTCCATCCGCACTACAGTAAAGGTCAGTGAAAAGTTCTCATAGATCTCAAACACACTGCCTGAAAGATCTAAGAAAGTTGCAACACAGTGCAGTGTTAAAATGGAATAAATTAAACTTTATAATATTATCGATAAATGCTTGCTCACTGTAATGGTCATAAGTAATTGGCAATTACTCACTTGATAATATGTCGTGAATATCAATGATATGTTAGTGGTGAGTGTAATCGGTCTGCATCGGAAATAAAAACGTGATATGCACAATGATTGCTGAAAAGAAAATTGCAATAATCAAAATAAATATCGTAATGTTTTTATAACTTAAAGCAACGTATAAATAAAGCAATTTTTATTTATTTTTGTTAATGTTATGTTTGTATGTTTCTTTTTATTATTATATTTGTTTTTATATTATCCTTCATGGCAATCTTTTTTGTAATGGAAGGCGTATTCGTGACGCTTCTAGCGTAGCGTATATCTGTAGGCGGTAGTGATCATTTACCGTCATGACTACAGGTAGAATGACTCCCATATTCTTTTGCTTGCTCTGCTATTAAATAATCGCAGAAGTGTCAATTGCGCAAGATATATTATACATTTAAATGCTTTAAGTATGATGGAAACACAAAAACCACTTTCTGAATGAAGTGATATTTTTCGATATGGTTGGAGAAGAATTCGGATGCAATGTTTTAGAGATACAATAGAAAAACAAATTAATTCTAGGGAAAAAGGCAAACGGGCAAGTGCGTCTCTGATAGTAAGCAACCATCGCTGCACATGAACATCTTCAGGACTAAGCATTGTAGATGTGTTGCCTACTATAGGGTTAAGATACATATGAATAAAAAGAGGGGAATAAGGAGGTAATGGGAGGGGAAGAAAGAAGTAATGGGAGGCAAAAATTAAACACAGAGTGCGAAGGATTAGGCCTCTAGATTCCTGCACTTACTGTACGTAACATCAAATCTTGCGCTGCAGGGGACTTGGATAGGCCATACTCTCCGTAGG
The DNA here is from genome assembly GCA_031353405.1 of Baronia brevicornis. Lineage (NCBI taxonomy): Eukaryota > Metazoa > Arthropoda > Insecta > Lepidoptera > Papilionidae > Baronia > Baronia brevicornis. The sequence continues at coordinate 359,520 of JASFAT010001585.1, forward strand.
AACCCCGATCACATTCTCAGACAGGTGCTGGATTGGACTCCACAAGGGAAAAGGAAACGACGCCGACCCAAACACACCTGGAAGCACTCTGTAGCGGCCGAGATGAAATTCATCGGGTTGACATGGCCTGAAGTGAAGCTCGTCGCTCAAGACCGATCGTAATGGTGAAGGACTGCGGACGCTCCTGCCCCAAGTCGTAGATATAGGACCATAAATGAAAATGACTGTACGTAACGTGTCAACACAGAAAAGTGACAATTGACACCATTGCTGAGTTCGGATGTTGTACTTTCCCATTCAATTCGGCCCATTGGTGCTAGTATGGCTCTACAAATATTTAATTTGCATGTTTTAACCCAGTGACTGCCAGACATATTTAGAGCGTCTTGCCCTGGGTGCCAAGGTTTTATTTTTAAGAATACATGAAAGTTTACAAAATATAATTATATTAAGTTACTGATATAATATTGTAATAGCATTTACAGTAATTTTTATTGAAAAAGAAAAAACACTACGAGTTATCGTAGCTGGCTTCTCTAAATAAAATTCCTGTGCTGGTTGCCACTACGAGATATCTCGTAGCTGGCAGTTTTGATACACACGCTTAATGCGAGATATCTCGTAGCTGGCAGTCAATGGGTTAAACATGGATTGAAACGATCTCGAAGTCATAACTCTTGTCTCAGAATTCTTTTATCACTGGGCCATATATTATGTTCTTTTTATTTTTTGATCAGATCAGAAAACCCAGTAACACATTTGCTTTGAAGTCAAAAGAGCTTACAAAGCGGATAGAAAATAGCTGAACGTCATTAGCGTAAGTATTTATGTCACGCTTCGACGAGGCGTGTCGTTCCGTGGAGTGGTGACGTGATACGAATACCCGGAGCGTTGTCCAGCAATAAACGGCCACAGCTGATTTTACATAGCTCTTTGGGGAAGTAATTAAGAGTAATTTTATAACCTGCACTATGTTTCGAATGATCATCTGAGAGATTGGCAACGTTTTAACCATTCGTCTCTCGTCGTTAAGCTGTAACTCATTACTGGCCTTAGACTATTTATAGCGTAGCTTTGATTTAAGTTTGATTACAACATTATGAGTCCGATTTTCAAAACCTCGCCTGTAAATTAGCACATGCTATTTACATTTCAAGATACTTGTTAATTATTTATACTTTATTTTCATATAATCATCAGGCAATGCCAGATCATGATTGAAAAAAGGCTTCGTTCTAAGCTTGCTACTTACCCTGACTAAGCTACACACATCCAGTCTGTCAGCCACTCTGCGCAACTAGTCGCTCCATCTAGCCGGGGGGCGACCCACACATTTTCCAAGATACGATTTGCACTCCAGCACTCGTCTACTCCAACATGATTGTTGAACTATATCGGCGAATTAGTTCCGCTGTGAATTTTTTTGTTCTAAATTATATCCACCCGTAAAACATCGATCGTAGCCTTCTTAAACTAGCATTATAGTTTAAGTTAATTGTTATTTATGAAAAAGATATAATATGTATGTGCTGTAACTGTTTCAATAAATGACGTCACTCATATATCGTTTTAACATATTTTGTTTAACTTAAATTCATATGAAATCACTGCTATTTTACAATAAAAGAATAGAATCAAATAACAGCTGGAAATTATTCCTCGTTACAGTCTGAGGCTTTCTCATTACGTAGCAGCAATTGCTCAGTTGGCAAGGCTCGGGCTTATAATCTGTATGTCCTAAGTTTGCATCCTCCAGTAGATTATTAATGCAGTAATAAGTATAATAATAATCTTCGTTGCAATAGTTAACAAGAGTTCAAGTAATATTTTAGAAAAAATGCTACCATTCATTTAAAAAAGTAATCATGAAATATATTTTTCCTTAAAACAAGTCAGTCACATAGTAATGGAATATTTATGGAGCCAAAAGTACGAGAAAAATCTGTATAGTGTCTTCGCCGGCGTCTTGTGCGAATAAAATGTCATCTACAGCGTTAATAAGTGCAGTAGAAGTGCTCCTTTTTTTCTATATTCTGATTGAAGTTTAGGAAGTATACCATTTACTTCTAGATACTCAGTAAGCTGATTACAGACCACTTTTTCTAAGATTTTAGACATACAAAATACTTACAGGACGAAGGTCATTCAGATCTTTGTGAGAAGTTTTCTTAGGGATAGGTCTTCCTGAAGCCATTTTCCACTGATGAGGAAAGATACCAGTATGCACTGACGTGTTAGTGATATTTGTTATAATCTACTACTAAACATCTAAGGATACTTCCAAAAGTCTACGTCCACAAGTGGACTGCCGTAGGTTGATGATAATTTCTGCGTATGAGTGTACAACCTCGGCGAACTTTATATTATTTTTAAATACATAGCATTGCAATGCATACCGTGTACATCAGTGGCGGACAAAGTTCGTTAGAAACTCATAGCGGCAAAGCTGAATGAGGCCCCCACTCTTAGAATTCGATTTAATTTTACAACCTTTTTAAATCAACTATTTTTAATTATTTATAAAATTAATAACTTACCTATTTTATCAATACCTATAACCATAATCTACAGAAAAGAACCGACGAGAGTAAAAAAAAACCAAAATGCAATATATAAGTGAAACTGAACCTAAATGAAAACTGAATAGAAATTTGGATTAGTAATAGAAGTAATTTTAATTTAAAAATTAACTATATATCTATGTGACCTCCAACTCCAAACTACATTTTCAGTACGTTCTCAGCATATTTTTAAAGCCTTGTTTAGAATTTGGTCAAGGAAACTTGTAGACATTTGGAGGCACCCCAGGATAAGCCACGGGCGCGCCGTCCTTCCGCCCAACCATTTTTTCGCTGGTGTACATAACTATTTTTTTATATACAATATGTAGGTAATTTTTAGTTAATATATTTTGTTTTGTAGATATGTACATATATTCCTCCAGATATCAAAGTGAAAAGCATTAGAACTTTCTTCATTTCTATTTGGTTAACGAAAAATTGAACTTTGAAGGTGTTTACCGTAACATGAAATAAAATTGGGCGTCTTCAAAACGTATTTGCCCGATGTACCTCTGAATGTGTCTAGACAAATATGAGATGTGGATACTTTGAAAATCTTTAACGTAAGGTTGAGAATCCGTACAAAAAAATCTTAATAGCAATAAAATTCGCCCTTCACATTTTTTCACACTCAACACCCATCACACACACCGTAAGCCGATTTTTATTACTCTTCAAAGCGAATGCCTAGTAACGTTCATATTAACCTCTCTTAAAAAAGTAAGCTGTACCGCTGAATAGAATTCTAAGAGGATATTTTTTTATATAAATTTCCTGTTTACTTAGAGAAAATAAATCATTACAAATAACAAGTATGATGTCCTTCCTGGGAATATTTTACATTAAAATAAAAAGTCAATAAAGCCGAAGAATCAAAGTTAGCAATCTGTAATCGCAATAAGTTAGTCATTATTGTCGGAGAACCGATTATCCTTGGAGTAAATGAATGCAGGAGTCCTCTGCATCTTGGTAAACATTGGGATGTTATACACACGGCGATTTGCAGAATCTGCATAAGTGTAGGCCAAGATCAGACTTAGTAGCGCACTGTGGGGAAGGCTGACGACAATTATGGAAATAAAAAGGAGCCTTTAGATGCTGTCCATGATATAAGATTCCTTAGTAAGAGAACTTAGTTTATTACAAAGCGTATATATGTAGTTATTTTTTACCGTTGTTTATTATAAAATATACTTATATATTTCGTCAAGGTATTTTCTTAAGATATTTGAGCAAAACCGTGATTCAAACTACTAATACGTAGGCTGTGATAACGAAGACGAATGATAAGAAGAATGATCTAGACTTGGACATTATAAATTTATAATGTAATAAATTCTTTAAAAGATGTGTTGCTGTTTCCGTTGTTGTTTGTGTTGTAGCTGTTTGATGTGTTTATATTAAAAAAGGGTACTAATATAAGTGAAGTGAAAATATATAATATTTGGATAGGATAGTGTAAGGGGGTCTAATTTTCGTCATCGATATTAAAAAAGAGTTCTTATATAAGTAAAGTGAAAATATATGTTTGGATAGGATAGTGTAAAGGGGTCTAATATTCATTATCGATATTAAAAACAGGTACTAATATAAGTGAAGTAAAAATATATGTTTGGATAGGATAGTGTAAAGGGATATAATTTTCGTCATCGATATAAAAAAATGTATTAATATAAGTTAAGTGAAAATATATGTGTGGATAGGGTTGTGTAACGGGTTTAATTTTCGTCATCGATATTTAAAAACTAATATAAGTGAAGTGATAATATATATTTGGACAGAATAATTTTTGTAAGTTATAAAATGATAAGTTATGAATGAATGAATGAATACACGCATACCCTATAAATATAGTAATATTTAGGTTTTAATTGTCTAAGCTATTTCAAAATGATTTTACTCAAATTACACTAGCATTCGATAAGTCCAAAGATTGTCAGTTTTGTAATAAATTTGCCTAAATTCCATATATAGGGGATTATGGTTCCTGGTTGGATTTCTCTATTTTCAAACTTATCAAATATGAAGTTCATATTATATTTATTATTTATAGTGTTTACGTTTTGGTGCCGTAAAAAGTACAAGCAGGTCATTAGTGTGAACCTATAGAAGAACTTTTGTGATAACTTACTTAAGAATAATGAATTCAGATAAACCAACTATTGAATTCAGATAAACCAACTATAAGCTATCAATAAAGGAAGTTTAATTAAATCTCAAACCTAGAATATGAGTTTAAAATGAAACCGATGTTCTCTTTGTTGTTGCTGAAGCGAATCTCTTGAAAGTGCCTCAAAAGGAAAACAATATAAATTGGAACGGAAAAATAAATTCATGAAGTCTCCCTCAGTTCTCTGCGGCCTCATTCATTGGGCAAATCTCATTAGCATAGAAATGGAAGTCATTAAGGATCGATATAACCCTTTTAGGTTTTCATAGGCAGTCTGAAGTAGGTTACGCTGTCTTAAAGCAGAAATATTACTTAATTTAAGCGAAAGTGTTTGAATAAATGTGAATTGACTGTTATATTAATTAATTGATTATAAAATAATAGCTAATTAGATAATTATCTAGCCAATTTTTATTTAAAATGGATTTGAAGTGATAAAATTAACTGTTATATTAATTAAATGGTTATAAAATAATAGCTAATTCGATAACTCTCTCGCTAATTGTTATTTGAAATGGATTTTAAGTGATAGAATTGACTGTTTTATTAATTAATTAATTATAAAATGATAGCTAATTACATAACTCTCTAGCTAATTTTAATTTAATATCGATTTGAAGCGTTGAGGAGTGAAATAAATCATTTTATTTTTGTGGCGTGTCTCTGTTTATCCTGTCAAAATAAATATAAATATGGTGGTGTGAAAAGTTTTTTTATTCTTATTTACTCTACCAATTATTTAGATAACGATTTATATAAAGCGTTAAGCCAAACTTATGCAAGATCTCTGTAAATAACTCGGGTGAAAATAGAACTTACTTCCTTCTCTGTCTAATGTCTTCAATTTTTTGTATGTAATCAGCCTAAAACTTTCAGATTCTTTTCATCTAAAGTGCAAATCATTTTATCTAAAGTGTAAAAGCTAGAATAATATATAGTCAATTATCATAGCAATGATGAGCAACCATCAAGGCAGCAGCCCATGCATATCCTGAACATCACGGGGTCTATAGCTACATTGTCTATCTTAAAATTTAGTAGGATTTAACGGGAGGGGAAGTAGGAGGGTATAGAAATAGGGCTGAAAGTAGCTGTTCCACAGAGTGGTGGTGCGTGGAAAGACGTTAGAAGAACTTGCTAATTTCTCGTCACTTATCCATAAATATGGATAAATCTTTTGTTTGTGACGAACTGTGCGGTAGTGAAATTATTATTAAGATCAATCAATTATTCAGCTCAAATTATTATTAAGATCAATTCGCATTTCCTATAATATTTTTTTTTATTTTGTACGGAGCTTAATCACATTCTGATTTATCATCGACCTTATTATCAGAATTCGTAAGTCAATTTTACAAGAACAACAAAAACAGATTTTGTTCCATAATTGATGATTTTTTTATAAAAACTCTCTACATACCTAACTTTAGATTTATAGAAGTATATACGAAGTATCATCAGATACTCTATAAGATTATCCGACATATGGCATCAAAAGTGTGACCGACGATATAACATTATTTGAAGTTAGCTCTTATTATAAAAGTATAAATCGATCATAACTTCATATCCCATTTTTCATATCGGCTTGATTCTCTAGCGCTGTGGAGAGATGTCTCATCTCTCAGCATTTTTTACCGCTTCTATCATGGGGAGTGCTCCGAGGAATTGTTTGGAATAATTCCCGCCGCCGAATTTCACAACCGCACAACTCGCCGTAAAGAAAAAAATTTCATCCCCATTATCTGGATGAGTGGCGATCGACTACGGTGCGTTTCTCCCGTAACTTCTTTCCACGCACCACCAGTTTGTGGAATCATCTACCCTCGGCAGTTTTTCCGAACCGCTATGACATTGGAACCTTCAAAAAACAAGCCTATACATACCTAAAAGGCCGGCAACGCTTCCGCGACTCCTGCGGTGTCGCGGTTGTCCATGGGCTGCGTTGATTGCTTTCCATCAGGCGACACGCTTGCTCGTTTGCACTCCTATCCCATAAAAATAAAAAAATCCCATCACGAAATATCCCAAATTAATCCGGTTCAATACGTGTTATTTCCAATTGTTTTCAACTGTAATATTTTTACTATTTTTGATTAATCTGCAATACACTAAAAATATTTTATACTTTATGATGTATAAAATCTTTTACAAAATGTTTTAATTGTATTTCACTGCAGTAAATTTTTTTTAATTGCTATTCTTCATACTTTATAGTATCGTGCATAAAATAAAGCCCCACATGTGTTTGCCCACCTATTTGTTTCCGTCGGTGTTGTTTAAGGCGACTATCGGAATACCAGTAAATAGGCAGAAGCATCTAGGCTGAGTAAAAAAAAAATTTGCACCTTCCCAATCCACTTTTCAATCATGGGGCTTAAGATAACATAGGATAGCCTATGTCCTACAGCTGACTGTATTCATGGATTGAATAAATTTCGATGATTATTTTAGCTTGATGTATTTTGTATATTTAATTATGATATTTATTCCACTACAGCACTTTTTAAAATATTGCAAAAGAATTAGTCTTTCTTCAGAATCCTCCTTCAAATGGTTGTTAGACGTTTTCAATTTAATTTCAGAAAAAATTGGCTAGCTAAATTGTGAGTTTATTAGAAAAGGCATAATTTATGTATCAAAGTTTATCTAAAAATTATGTTTCAAATTGTCTAATTTGTTTTACAAAATAAAACTATTTTATTTTGTAAAACAAATTTAATATATACGGAAATTTAATAATTTAATATAGACGGAACCCTTGACTTAGATGTCAGATCCACTTTCAAGGAGATATCAAGTGCATCGAAACGATCGCAAAATCATATAACCAACTATTTCTACTAACTAGGTTCACTTTTTTAGGCAACATGAGTATACTTTGCTATAACCAAACCTGAAATAACTTCGTCGTGAGTGTAGAATTTAAATAATATAAGTGTATTATTAATCTAAAAATATAAAACAAATCTAAGCTATTTACGAATAGAAAATAATAAACAATGACAGTTGTTTTTGGATATATCGATGCATTAAAGTGAAAACACTGTAAATGACATAGATGTCAAAAAAATTATTGCATATTCAGATCAGAAAACATATTGCGTTGAAAGATCTTAGTCTCACAGCTCTATGATCCGTAAAATATTTTGTACAGCGTTGAAACTGTTTTGTAAGTGATCATATATAATTTGACCTTGTCTACCGTACCACTTCTTGTCTTCCGTTGCGGTAGTATCATATCCCTAATATCCTGTCTAAATCAATATTACCTTTCCTCAGCGCTTTCCTTTCTTCTTATCCTTTGCCAATAGATGCGAGGTTAGGGTGAAGTTAGGTGCAAGCGTTTCGACCGTCCCGGGATCGGGTTCCCCCAGGTACTATAGTGCCTTACCTCAGTATGTGGGGCTCTGCTAGGGCTGACCTCCATCCTCTCTTACGGCTCGTGGGATTTACTATGATGAATTTTAATAAACCTAATTCGGCGACGTGGTTCGCGACCCGTCACGTCCGAATTCCCACAAGGACGAGTAGCGGCTAATGGAGAGCCTATAATGAATGTGAGAGGAAGGATGGATGAAAAGATAGATGAGTGTGATGGAAGCAAGGAAGATGTGCCGGGATCGTGGTGGCTGGAGATTCGTGGTCTCTGCTTATCCGTACGGAATACAGGCGTGACGATATGTATGGATGTAGATACGATTTTTCAGAATTCTTAAGCTTTTTGGCTCTGGTAGTACGAGTTCTGGTAATAGCTCTGGTCTGGTACTGGAAGTTTTAATTTTGCGGTTTATGATGAGTTCGCTTTTGTGTGTCGATATGTACATATGAATTCAATGTTGTTTCATATATTTCTGATCACAGAATAATCCTGAGTCTTAGTCCATGCTGGGCTAAAGTGGATATAGGTGACCGCAGCGGAAATCCGAGCGTATATGTACCGGCTATAATGTCAAGCGGGTTAACTAATTGGGAGGGGCGGGCCGTATGTGCGAACAAGGCAAATGAAGATTTATCATCGCGCCAGCCCTTTAAGGTCTAGTTACAGTTTCACACATAAAAGGATCCCTTTTTTATTTTGCAATTTGTATTAAAAAATTTTCTTTCTTCATTTCCAATATTCACACATCGATTGGAAATATATTATATTTTTTTTTATTGTAAATCATTTTCCTGTCATTATGAATGGAGTCTAGTTAAAAATACTTAATATCAAATTGAAATTAAGAATTGTTAATTGCGTGCGGAGATATTTTCTCAAATAATAATATAGATGCAAATCTTTCTTAATATTTTTTAACACGATTATTAATTTTCGAACGTTTATTTAAAATTTTTAATAGAAATATTATATGTTGACTCAAGAAATAAGTATTAAAGTAAATATAATTTCCACAATAATTATCATAACAATTAAATTTTAAGACGGTGTTTTCGAACAAGTCAGTTAATGAGGTCCTAAGGAGGAATGCTTTAAATAATGGCATTTTAATGAATGGTAAAGATCATTTACCACCAAGTAACTGCCCAGGAAAGCAAGCAAGCAGCAGTCTGGGGTTTGTCTGCTTCGTTATATAAGGGAAATATTTCTTCTTTGTGACCTGTAATGGGCATATAGACAGTTATTCGTCATTAGCTGGATTCAAAAAGTGGATAAGGCGGAGGTTCTGTGCTGAGTTAAACAGAAACGTGGAAAATAGTCATGTTGTTTAACTAGGCCGTAATATATGTATAACTGATACAAGTTGTTGCAATTTATGATGATAGGAAAAGTCACGGGAAAACAATGAGTCGGCGGGGAAGGCAGTCTTGCCTTGCAAGTGTTGTTTTTTTGTTCGGTAAAGATGGTGATGGTTATTGCAATCGAAGAGGCATTAAAAGAAGTAGAAGTTCTATGATGAGCATATTAAGATTTTTGGAGGGTTAAAATAACTAAAATTAGGGTGCTCAATAAAAAATAAGTGTCTCCTGGATAGAACGTTCAGTGGGAGAATGAGTGCGGTGGAGTATTTCACGGGCCACAAATTTCCCCGTGAAAACAATCGTAAACTGCTTTTATTACTCAAACATTCGCCATTGATTCACGGCCTGAAACAATAAAAATACTGACTCAATCAACCTACCGAATTTTACGAGCTTTGTAGGTGAGTGGATTTATTGTCCGAGCCGTAATAATATAATGTTTCATTTACACCTCCATGTAGCTCAACTTAGTGACCATTAATATTTAAATAACGCAATTCCAAAGAGATATACATAGCTTATACATATCGCTATCCTAAAGGAACTTAAGCTATCAAGCATTTGCCTCTACCGAGTCTTGCAACACTTAAGCATATTTCATGCAAGCCTTTCGATAACTTGGAGAAACACATAGTTGCTCGCAAAGTGGAAGAAAAAAGATCTGCGAGGCGCAAACCAACAAGGTGGACCGACAGAATCAAAAATGTTAGACATGAAAATGTCTCCAACGTGTCTCATAAAATCTTTGAGGAATTTCAATTTAGAAATAGAAATAAAAAAAAACATTTATTCGTGACACACTTTTCTTTTACACGATCTTAAATATTAAAAATAAGCAAATTTAACAAAGAAAAGAAAAAAGAAACTTTACTTAAAATATGCCACAAAATGGTTTGTACTCAGCGTAGGCAACTGGTTTTCAGAAGATGTATGAGTATGTGCGAGAATGTAGCTCAATTGCCGACCATAGTGATTATACATAGATTGGAATAAATATATTTTTGCTTATATAAGGTGGTATAAATAACGTTCATAATAAAATAATCATGAGGCATAAAAAACATTTGATGGATCAGGTTGAAATCCGTCAGCAATGGAAGCACATTTGTCTTTTTTTTTATGGGATAGGAAGCCAAACGAGCAGACGTATCACCTGATGGGAAGCAATCAACGCAGCTCATAGACATCCGCAGCGCCATAGGCAGTGGGGAAGCGTTGCTGATCTTTAAGGAAAGTTTCATTATGGGAGTGGGAACGGAGGGAGAGGGTGTTGGGCCTCCGGAACTCGGCCATTCACCGTACGAAGCACGGTAGCTAAGCTACCACTCAGACGCCGGTTTTCCGCGGGAGTGTGGTACTTACCCGGGCGAGCCGGCGCATGGTCGTCTTGTACTATACGTTAGGGAGCATCACGACGCCCAACGATGAGCAAATGACCCAAGTAGGAAGAGATACGTTTATAACATTTATAAACAATTTATTTGTCATATTGTTGGGCGTCGATCCTCTTATTTTTGGAGGATTGAAAATTAACTCACCACGCTTATTAAAGGCAGTGGGACATCCAGACTCATGACCAGAATAATAAATGGTTGTACACAATAAATGCCTAATATTTATTTGATAATTGAACCCGCGACCGTTAATTCCGAAAACGGTAACTCCGCCACTAAACTGATTTAAACATAGAATTCCTTCAATACAAACCCAATTTTTATCCTATAAGGATCCGAAGCTGTTAACTCTAACAGAACTTCATTAAGGCTACCACTCATTAACCGAATGTGCAAAAAGGTGTACTACATTATACACGAAGTGAAATTTTGTTCAAATAAACTTGAGTTTTTGAGGGGACGGCCGACTGGCACGTCGGGACTGTCCCTTTTCTAGGTTGCTCATTTTTCTTCCCTTTTCCCGGGCCAAACGGTAAAGAGAAACTTAATTGGAGGCTTTCTTGCCTACTCTCGGGCTCAATGAAAAATTACGAGCTAAACGAGCTCACGCTTGGGAATTTCATGCTCATTCTCGACAATTCGTAGAAAGAAATGCTTAGGTGTTTTTTTTTGCTTAGGGTTAACTTGAATTTAATAATCGTAGACTGAATAAGAAAATTTTGTTAATATAAGCGAATACAACATTTTGATTATCTGAATATTAATTCGTCTATACATATAAAATGAATGTTTGTGCTCACAACATAGGAAAATAGAAAAGATCATTGAATCATAACATAGAATAATAGAACAATCGTATTCCGTAAAAACACTCCGTAAATAATAGTCATTCCGTAAAAACATTCTGTAATTTATAATCATTCCGTATAAATAACTCTTCCTTAGCACCTCACCATTTAGAATAAGTGAAATCGGTACTCTACTTTTAGACAAACGAGCGATAGGTAGAAAAATGCTTTGAGGAACTCACCCTCCTAATTACGGAATTAATTTTTATTTTATTTGTGACAATTTACAGTGAATTTTAATGGAGCTTAGTAAGGTCTCACTAGGCAGGCTCGTGCTGAGACGTTCCGATCATTATTCAAATTTGGAATACATATATAAATAAACATAAATAAGTACTTACATACATAACATATATATTTATATACACATACGTACATATAAACTATACATATCTATACATATATACACATAATAAAATAACATAATTGCCAGCAAGTGATGCTACTGCTCTGTAAAAAACATGTCGATTTGGTTCTTACTAAGTAATTTTATCCATTTTTTTACTTTTCCTTTTTTATTTCTACATGTCTTGCCCAGAGATGATCTCGGGATTATCATTGAGGAGTTTCTATTGACACCTCATTATTATCATGTAACCTTCTTGGCAACGCTGCAGCTGAAGGTAAACAAGCGCACTCTTGTACTTTGAGGCCGGAACCTGCGCATTTACAGTTTATCTAATAGATCAACTAGTAATGATCAATGGGTAAGCTTATGATCTAAGATCGTGGGTGCGATTGTACCATTGAACTTTCGATGTAAACAATCTTTTCCTAGTAAAAGCCTTTGGTAGTAGCTTAATTGGAACGCTTTAAAAGATTCTAATAATGTCAAAACAAGATAATTGCTTTAAAAATATGTTAAAGTATTAGTGAGCTATTTATTGTTCATATGGGGAATGTTTTAAATTAATAAAAGTAATTTAAACTTACTTACACTAAGTAGGGTGTCGGTTTTTTGCTGCCTGCTCATTTGCCTTTCTATCTCATAAATGTATTCAATAAATTTTAGAGATTTATTAACTGTTAGTAGAATACGAAGTTATAAATAAATTTATTGTAATGAACTTAAAGTTTAAATTATAAAGTCACACTTTATAGAATGTTTAAAGTGACACTCAATCTGTGAAAAGCACCGTCCTTAAACTTTCGCAACAAACTTCTCAGTTTAAGCTTTGCAATACTTGCTCAGTTTCTCCTCTAATCATGTTATCTTTATTTGATATTCCTAACGAGCGTGTGTCCTTGTCGAATGCTTTATTTGAACAGCATCGTTAGATAAGACTATTTGATAAATTCAAAATGTCAGTTTCCAAGATTTAAATTCACATAGACTTACTAGGTGAAGCTATCGCTTTTTGACCCAATGTTCTCAGATTCCATTGCAACATTGGGATAAATATGTACAAGTCTGGGTACCAAGACAAACGTAGTTGGGTTGGGTTTATGTCTGTTTTTGTAACTGAGGAACCTTGGACCCAACCAAGTAAACCAGATGGTCGTAGAAGTCGCGGAAGGCCTAAGCTCAGATGGCCAGATGGAGTCGAGAATGACTTAAAATCAATGGGTGTTTGAGGAGCTGGGGAGAAAAAGCCAAACTAAGATCCGACTGGAAAAATTTACTGAATACGGCTAAGGCACACCCACGGCTGATGACCTTGATGATGATGAATCTTGGTCCCTGCAGTTAGACATATGGAGGTTGACAACGCTTTTACAACGCCTGTGGTATAACTGTAGTCTAAGGGCGGCATAAATTACTTTTCAACAGGCGACACGGTTGCTCGTTTGCCTTCCTATCCCATAAAAATATAACAGAAAACATGTATAACATACATACAAAAAATTATTAACAAGTCATTATTATTAACGATAGTCCTTACGTATTTAGTGCCATGGTTTACAGTGCATCCTCATTACTATAATCACTCATTCCATTAGCGTAATTATACACTTTGATGAATACGAATACCTGACACTCGCTCTGTCGCAATGAATCAAAACAAATCACGTAATTACCCCATAGTTGCATAATAATTATAATTAATTATGGATTCCTATATTAATATGTCCGTATGAGTACATTTTACAGGAACAATAAAAAGTAGTTTATTTTTTACTATTTAACAATGTTTTATCTTCTTCTAAAAGTGCCTCTCCGACTTCCGAAGGTTAGCAGCCTATTCAGCACAACTATCCTCCTCCTTCACGAGGTGCAGCAGGTCTGGAGCACTCGCTATCTCGGTCGACTCCCTGATATTACGTAGCCAAGAGTTTTCGTTTCCGACCATCTTGTCTTTCAAGAATTTTTTATAAAACAATTTTTTACCTTTAGAGATAAAAATAAATATTTTGAGGTAAATACAAAGTATTCCTTCGGATAGGCTATAAGATAATATCTAGGTTCGATGGCATTATTAGTGACAATAAATGTATTTTTAAGGTTATGAATTCTGACAATTACGCCAATGATCATCCTTTTATTCGTCCAAGTACCAATTTAGAAAAGCTATCACAGAAATATTAAAAACCGGTTTCAGTGTTCAGAGGAATCACTGTTTAGAGTTGCATACATACACACAACATATACGCTTGTGCGTATACCATATAGAATTAATTTTATATAACACACAATGACGTAGCTAAGTATCTTTTATGTTTGTATGATCCTTTTAAAGTCACAAATACTACCGATATGAAAACAATGTAAATCTGTAAGAGGTGTATGCACTTATTATCTACAAATAAGCTGTAGATTGTTTTATAAATAAAATAAAACAAAAAAGGTTATTTATTACTACTATTTACAACTTAGCTCATCCTAATTACAACCGTAGGGGTGTCACCGTACATTTCAGGATTGCAGGACTTTTCCCACCAAGTTACACCAGTAACGTTGAGTTTTTATTTAATTTTTATAATCACTTATTATCAATTATTTTTATATTCTGGTAGCTCATTACTCAATGTAGTTTGTTTAAGACGCCGAAGTGAAATGAAATGAAATAAATGCGTGTATCGTGCCTTTTTAACTTAATTGCAAAAGTCCATACAAGTTTTGATGAGAATGGACACCATTTTATCAAGACGCATCGTGAAAATATGAATGTAAATTATGAGAAACTTGATAATATTCTAATTGCCATAAAAGAAAAGTAAAAGAAAATCCAAATTGGTTTTTATTACTCGGGTAGACACTAATGCTCATCTAGTGATATTTGCTCCCGTATTCACCTCATGCGACAGACACAGAAAGAAACGGGGTGGAATTTTGTTTATGATATCTTTAATAGCTCAAAGAATAACACAGAATAATATTTATACAATTTTATTAGCAACTATATACAATTTTATATCACAATTTTCACAGTCAATACATAAATTTATATACAAAAAAAAATTACGAATAATTTATCTATTAACGCATTTCACTATACACAACTTTCAGGACCCGGTATATCTTCAGTTATGAGGTGACCTCTTTTGCTCAGTGTCATTGTACTGAGTGTTGATGGGTGTTTACTGGTAATTGATGCTCTGGGAGATGAGTTGGCCTAGGGAAAATATAACATTTTAAAAAACAATAATAATAAAATACAAAGGCAAAAATAAAAATTTAGCGGAAAGAAAAACATCATATTTACATATGTGTACTCCATTACAGAATTTATTGTTTATGTCATGGACAAGATTTAACTCTGTTAAGGCCATACAAAAGGTTTTTAGGAAAGTGGACTCAATTACTGTGATATGGAAATTTGAATTCAGTTTAAGTAATAATAGTGAGTTATTATATTATTCGTAAATTAAGTAATGACAGCAGCAAAATATTCTTTTATTTAATTTCATCCCACGTATAGATTTGTGTGTGATACGGATGACATTTTTCAAAAATTTTTACTTCTAAAATTATATTGAAGTAAATTATTTTTACAAATATTCACAATTTTTATAAATGTTTTTTTCGTTCAATCTTTTCATTGTTTCAATATTTTAAGATTTGAAGTCCAATCGGCGGTTCGTGACAAAGTTCCGTTAGGGTATGCTAAATGAAATACCCCGTGAATAAACGAAACTGTTTCAGTCAGTGTTTTGAATGTGCAAAGTACTCAGTTTGTCAGTGAATACTCTTGTACGCCGCTACTTACCAAGTGTCCTAGATCGGCATGCGCTAAGCCGCGCTCACTTGCAGCCCACTCGTCACTGGCGTTAAGTGTTCCATTTTTAACGGCTACTTCTAATCCGCACTTTTCATTTGGAGAGCCTCCGTCTAAAATGGTCAAATTTATTTTATGAAAGCGGTGTCAGAAGCGCCGGCTTTTTAATAAATACTCACCTGTTTTGTGTCGACTTATTGATTGTAACTGAATAAATTATATCTAGAGCAGTGATTCTCAAGCACGTTTTTTGTTGTGGAACACTTTTTATCAGAATTTACCGGCTCACTCACTTATAATAATTTTACTTACCTATATAATACACTGTGAAAAATATTCTTTATATTTTACACAGTGGCTTATATTTTTTTGTTTTATTTTTTATTAAAATAATAATAATAATAAGCTTATTTGCGTAAAAATATGGTATAACAGGTTCTCATAAATATTACATAGATGACAATATGTTTTGACATTAATGAATAGCATGCAAAAAATTTATCAATATTTGTCAATAATTTAAAAAATCCTTAGTGCTATTAATTGAGCATTCATGTAGTTTTATTTTAGATATTCTTGTATCGTTGTGTTTTATTATCTTATTACCCTTTCCTCAAATTTCGTGGCGCATTTTTTGAATTTAGCGGCACACAAAGGTGCCGAGGCATAGTGGTTGACAATTAAGTTGGTCTTTGAATTAAGTTTGTTTATAAATGGCTTAATGTACATCTGACCTGTCCTTCTATATAGATGTGAAGCTTGTAACAGTAAAGAAAACCTCAGAAAACGCATAGAGTTTATCAAAGTGTGGCCTCTGAAGAAGTTATCCGATGGGAAAAGTAGAAACGTGAACTTTACTTACTTAGAACATGTAATGAGTGTCAAAGTTGGAAAAAGTTGCGGGAAAATAAACATGTCGGTCGGTCTGAGGTAGATATATAATATGTTATATTTATAAATTAATGAACAACGATTGCGAATGTCACAGAAACGTTTTGCCTCGCTAAGGACAGAAATAAGTATGCTGAACTTTCGCTAGTCGGAGAGATGCTAAAAGAAGAAGGAATACTAAATTTTATTAATTTACTAAAAAATGTCATCATTATCATCATAATGAACTTGCGGAAGTCTAGAATTGCATCGACAAACCAGTAACATATCATGATTTATTGTAATACGTATAATCCAATTACACACAACTGTACAACAGCAATTTGTTATATCCGAGTTCGTGCCTCAGTTTCAACGATTTATAAAATTTGCCTTTTAATCTGACTCTTGGGAACACGAATGGAATCGGTAACTTTATTTCCCTGTAGATATTTTAAATGTTGTACGTTTTTTTTTTGTAATTTTAAATATTTTTATCACTGAATATTAAAATATAACTACATTGTCCGTTCTTTTCGACTGATAACTGTCGACTGGAGTAGACATTATAGAGTGGAAACTGCGTCATAAGAACGCAAAGAAAACAGTATGGGTGCGACTCGTCTAAATCAAGTAACGATCGGCGGAAGGCGGCTGCAAGTAGCCGAAAAACTAGTTAGAAGAAACTGGATGCAAGTAGCTGACGATAGGGGTAAGTGGCATGTGTGTGTGTGTGAGTAACAGTGAATTATCGTAGACTAATGATAATGATATCAAAATAATGATTAATATTAATATTAAATTTATGAAGAAAATTAACTTTACATATTAATGAATAATTTTATCACTTGAGAGTAATTCTCAACTCATAATAATAAGCCATTTGAAGGCTATACGTACCAGGTGGTGGATTTAAAATATCAGGTTGAGTTTGCTTGGAAGGCTTTAACGTAAAGGCAACTACGTATTGCCCATCGCCGGCGTTTAACTGAAGTTCTGATGAGTGCTGTTTATTTGGCAATCGAGTTCTAAAAAAAAACAGGGGTTAGTCTATAGTTTAATAGTGTTAGATCCATAAATGATTAGGCCAATACCCTCACAAAATATCGGCCTCAAGCATTTTGTATTGTCAGTCATTCCAACGGTCAACTAGTTTCCGTTTCCTGTAGTACTTTGTTCTACTCTTATACTTCTTTCTTCGCACCCAATACTTCCTTTTTTCGTCCTTTAAATCCTACAGCCTTCCATTATTCAGATCCTTATCCTAAGAATGGCAAACATCTGAAGTGCCCTTGGTGTTAATATCAAGAAAGCCGCTTGCTCGTTTGCCTAGATAATGTAAAAATAAATATATATTTTTTAGCGCTAATTTCAATATTGGGAAAAAAATTGAAGAATTTGTTGAAAGATAAATAAAGTTAATTTTATTTTGTAATGCAATCACAAGTTATGATATTGTATTCTATGAAAATTGTTACCTAATTTAATATTTAGTCACAAATAAAATACTTTACCTTCTTTTCCGTAAAAAAATCCCGGTAAACACCGCGGTCGTAGTGCAAACAACCACCGTTAGGATAACCGACCAGAAAGCAGCTTTGGACACACCAGCTACCAGACTGTGATTACCGTCTAAATTAAAAATAAAAATAAATTTAAAAAAAAATCCAAGAAAATTGTTTGCCATTATAATTTAATTTTTAATGTATGAAGAAATAAAAGTAACTGGGAATAACTTTCGAACATACAGATATTTTAGTTCTAATTAACTAGGAAAAATAAATAAATAAATATATATATATATATATATATATATATATATATATATATATATATATATATATATATATATATATATCAGAATCAGATGATCCGCTTACTTACTTGCCTATGTCTTCCATTTATTTACGGAGATATTAAAATAAAATTGTATATAAACGTTGAAGATGTACAAGTACAACTACTTACAGATTAATAAAATCTTATATGAAATTATAAAAATGAAAAACAGTCACCTGTCCGTCGTTCAGGATCCTGATAATCAAGTGTGTGGAGAACGATCCTGTCAGAAATTCCTTTGTCGTTTCTTGAATAAACTGTCAGCTTTAAAGCTGTGCCGCTGAGCCAGAGCAATCCAACGGGAAGGAGGAACATTGCAACGCCGTCTGAATCGGAAAACTGCTGTTAAAACGATGTGAAAAAGTAATATTTTTCTTTTGACGTCTTGATATTGTATACGCGGTAAAGTGCGCATCGCGTGATTACCTAATTTCACCAGAATTCTCTGGTGGATTTACCGTCGTAAAAATTTATGTCATGCGGATGGATAAAATGTGATCTGTATTAGAAAAGATACATATTTATCTTTATATGTGAGCGTAAATTTTGTGTACTGTCATAATATTTCCATATCACACATGTACATACATTTATAAGAAAAATAATTAATAAAAAAATATAGCAAACATACACACACATATACACGGATAAACACATTATAACACGTCCCTGTGCGTGTCTTGTGTCTAATAAATTTAAGTTAAGAGATTAATATATGTATCTATAGAAATAATAATACAATATGGAAAACAGGTTCATGGTGAAGCCAATCACACACTTAAAAGGATACCTCAACAATTAGAGTTTAGATATCTATATTATTTATAAAATTCCGCAAATTTTGGTAGAAAAAAAAACAATTGAAATGTCAATTCCAAAAAGTGCTGAATTATCTCTATATTATTATAAATATTCTCATGCTAAGTGTCTACTTCGGGGCAGATACTCGTAAATAGTTGTGACATTCCCCTATATCTTGGTTCTTATTCGATTGTATTAAATTACAATCCAAATTGTCCAATAAAATACTTGAGTTTATTGTCAGATAAATTAAGAGGAGTATTGGATATAAATTGTTAAGCAGTTAATATTTTGTATCAAAAAATGTTTTAAAATCTTAAAAAGCAAATAATATTATATCGACTGTTATTAAAAGAAAAAAGAAAAATTTTAATAGTTTTAGTGTTCAAAAGTTTAACTAGTATTTAAAGCATAACTAATAATAAATAATTTAAAAAATAAACGGTACAAACGCTAACTTATAAACATTTATCGTTATTTGGTCTGATTCGGAGAACGACTAATCAGATGCCGTACCTTTGATTCAGAATTCTAAGTAGCTTTCGTCAAAGTGAATATGAGAGAATTAGCAGGAGATATTGAGTACTGTCGCCCTTTTATATCCGGCTTTGAGGCTTTTAGTAAAGCTCCAGTAACAGTTTTGGTTTGTTTTAAAGAGCTAGGAATGTTTTGATATTACTAGAATTCTTGTTAACCATTTCAACTAAGCTGACATTCCTTTTGGTTTGACAGTAGTTCTCATCAATATGTCAATAGTAATTGGGACAGACGAGCTTAGGTCGTGAGTGAGATCCTTACCAATTTTATTGAACGGGCTAGCGTCTCGGAAAAAATGAGTATACTTTTGCCTGAAATGACGACGGTCACATGTTTCTTAAAGGGTTTTCGTAATACGAAATAGTAATAATGATATTTCTTAATCGTATAAAATAATATACTAACTAGTTTCTAATATTTGTAGCGATCCAACTAGAAGCATCACTAAATTGGTAGACACAAGTTACGGTAAAAACAAGAACACGGACAGATCAAATGATCAAAACAGAGACAGAAAAATGGATCAGAATGTTAAAGACTAGTACAAGAAGAAAAAAAAAGACAGAGGAGGGCAGGTAAAAAGGTGCTAAAAATAAAAATAGATATATTTAGAAAATTATTACGCATATAAACTAATATTAACAAATTCAGATCAGAGGAAGTAAAGACTATAATATACTTATTTATTTACTTACTAGTTTCATTAGCAGTGATATTAAACTTTGTGATGCCGCTGATAGGATCTAGAGCTTCTAATATCATTAACTGGGGTAGACCACCGTCATATCCAGTAACACATCGTACTAAGATAAAATCATCTATTTCTTCCCTTAACGTATCTTCAATCCAGTTAGATTCATTACTAGCCAAAATTGTGCAGTTTCTTGGTGGCGATGGACGAGCTTAAAGTATAAAAAAAAATCGAACTTGTTGTAATAGTAGCATCAGTTTTAATATTTATTTAAAGATTTATTTTATGGGATAGAAAGGCAAACGAGCAGGCGTGTCATCTGATGTAAAGCAATCAATGCCTCCCATAGACATTTTAAGTGCTATAGACATTGCAGAAGTGTTGCCGGCCTTTAAGGAAAATGTTGGCTTGTTATTGGAAGTTTGCAATGTTTGTTCCAAAGTGTTGATTTACTGATAGTTTTGAAAATATTTTAATAATATTAAAAAGTAACTAAATAGGGATATGAAGAAGAAGTGAAAATAGAATTGACATCGCTCTTCTTTACTGAACTGAATTAATTGGAAATAGGCTAGACACCCCCATCGGAGAAATAACAACCGTTTTAAATGAAAAAGAAATGAAAATAACACTTTAGACATTCTCTATCACAGTGTGGTACAATTCACGCTCCGTATTAAATCTAACATTTAAGCCTGTATAATATTTGATTTGTCTGCTATGTTTGTATGTTTTTATATATTATGTTCATGTTGTGTTCATCTATAATTAGGATTACATTTAAGTATGTTTTTAGAACTATTATATTTAGAATAATGAATTTAACTCCTGTTGATCTATAAATGAATAAATAAATAGATGAGTACTTTAATGGAGAAAGCATCTCGGCAAACGTGGTATAAGACTCCATTCGGCGAATTAAAAACTAATTTTGAAAGATAAAACAGTGCAACTTGTATAATTCCAGAACTTCTAAACCATAGATAGCCAACTTTTTATGGACCAACGCCTCCATTACAAGATATACATTTTAGACAGCTGGATAAAATGTTTTTAAATGAAATAAGAGGTATTTCATAACGCCCTCCACGCACGAATTTGGACCTACTACCAGCCGCATGAAAAGCTCTAGCGCCTACTAGTAGGCGGTACCACCCTAGTTGAGAATCTAAGATAAAAACAATATGTGACAATGCCAATATTTTTACAATGATACGACATATTTTCTTTTATTAATAAAAATAAATTTAATGAAACTATAAGTATGATAGGATAAAACTTTATTCACCAGCGGGTACGATCTGAAAAACACACGGCTGCAACTGTCGGCCAACTGCGTTGCTTCCTCGGCATGTTAATGCCCCGTAATCTCTTTCGCTGGCTGGGGTATAGCGTAACTCACTCGTGCTTCCATTCACTGTTCCTATCAAAAGATGTAATTTATATTTTTTTTTAATTTCACAATAGATTATAAACCAGCTATATCAATTAACAACAAGGTAACAAATTTAAAACGTCTTCTTAAATAATTTATTGTAGTTTTAATTTGTACAATTTTAAGTACGTGAAAAATTTTATTTTTCGCGGCATATTAAACGACCAACCTATTTCTTACAGTTCGTGTTTTAAGAGAAAGAACGAATACACGGACAGCAGCGTTTAGCAGACAAAAGAAATAAGTTTGCGATCCCAAACTCGTTTGCCTAATTTGTGGATTACAGCATCACCCTCTTAATTTATCAGGTAAATCAGTGTCCAGATGGACTTTCATGATTTTAAACTGTATTGATTTCAAAATGATTTTTATTTAACCGCTCATATATGTCCCACTGCTGAGCATGTGCCTCTCCATTTCTGGAGGAACGGACGTTAACCCAACACGCTTGTCTAACGAGGATTGACAGGGTTACCAGACTCAGAATAAATATTTGTAATCTATACATATATTTATTCCGATGCGGGGATCGAACCTGCGACCATTGACTACGCGGTCGGATGGCTTCACCACTGAGCCAATTAGTCGCCAAAAGTAAATTTTGCGTTAGTATATTTAAAATTTCATCAAATACTCTTTTTCATATACGTACCAAATCTAGCCGGGGAGACGTTAAAACTTTCACCGCTGTTATTAAACTGCCAAATAAAATTGACATCAGCCGGATCGGCGTGCACGGAACACCTTACATGTAGGGCCTCGTCAAAAGCCGCTCCTATAACTTGTGGA
Source organism: Baronia brevicornis (assembly GCA_031353405.1). Taxonomy (NCBI): domain Eukaryota; kingdom Metazoa; phylum Arthropoda; class Insecta; order Lepidoptera; family Papilionidae; genus Baronia; species Baronia brevicornis. The sequence continues at coordinate 382,355 of JASFAT010001585.1, forward strand.
GAATCATTACGGCATACTGGAGCATCTAAAATAATTTACAATTAATTACTGTTCATTATATAGATCAGTGTGTTATTATTGTGCTCTTTATATCTCTTATTATACTATACTCATAGTTTAATTATATCACAAGTCAGCGCTTTGAGAGAGGATTAAGTTCCTTGTATGTGGAATACCGGAGTTTAAATTATAGTAATTTTTGCCCTGTTTGATTTTGCTATGACGATAACATAGTTTAAATACATACTAGTATACAGTTCTACTTTAGAGACACACTTTATGTAATAAACCCCAAAGATTTTACTGTCGCTTCATTCAAAGAATATTTTTTGATATATAAATAAAATTTGATTTGAATAAATTCATTTTTGATTAACTAAATATGTGGTTGAAATATTGCCCATAAAACTGTAACAAGTTTGATTTGCAAGGTATAAATTTAAGTTTTTGATTTCTTCGAAATAAGAAATTATATTTTATTTGTCAAATGTCATTCCTTTAATAATCAAACTTCTACTACCGATTCAGAATGAAGTCTCTGAACATAGAAGTAACAATGAAAGAAATTTCGCAGGCGTCCTGTTTTCTTTTCAGTTGTAAGATGGTTTTGACACAAAAAAATAACTTATGAGAGTATAGTGATATGTACGCATCAACTAATTTTACCAAAATTATTGACTTTTATTATAAAAAGTATGCAGTAAGAATAAAATGCTAATATGAAGCGGCAAAAGCAATTTAGTTCTTCCATTTTCTGATTAAACTTTAATACAGGAGCAGACAGCATTTGTTTGTTATTTACGGGGTACAGCGATTTATTCTTCTGCTTTCCGAAAACAATGTTTTAAAATATTTAGTTTAACTAGGAAACCACAAAATAACTTTATTTACCTACCCTCGGAACTACACAATTTAAACGAATGAATCCTTAGGATTTAAAGAGAAATTTATTCCGGTACGGCAAACTAAAACAAAGCTCTATGAATTAATGTGTACCCACAATACAACAGATTGCGAAGGTTCGTGGTGAGTCGCAGTAATATTAGGTAATAATTTCGATGATTTACTAGTGGCGTTCCCTTCCTCAGTGGCAATTACGAGGCGGCCAGTCGGCCGCGGAAGGAAGTGGGTATGTCGATCCGTACCGCAATCATTTCAATGCATACTCGTAGATGTACTGTTATTTATTGCCCTGTAACTCATACAGTTTGAACTGTACAGTGACATTTTATTGCTTATATACATATCATTGTATCCGACATTCGCTGTGCGAATATGTATATTAAGTGTTAAACGATGGTTACATATAACTTACCTGTAGTATTGTATATATCACAACGAGATAATTTATCAGGCGTGCTTGTGTTGTACTCGAATAGTATGCATAGACATGACAATAAACTTCTAACCGAAACTAGTTCTAACCGAATATCGTAAAAGACAGTTACATGCATATATTGTTTGTTATTTATATACTATCTCGTCGGCATTATATTAATATAAATTAAGATATTATGATATCTGTATTCAGGTCGTTGGCATGTTTAAATGACCAAATAAATATAATAACATCTTCATACTTATTTCGGATTAAATTAATTTTATTTTAATGCTGATTTTTAATGATTAATCTAAGAAGATATATCATGAAAACGTCAATTTTTTTCCAAAGCAAAGAAATATTTCAGTCAAAAAAAAATGTTCACAAACGTATTAATGGCAAAAATTTATATCTTAATTTAAATGTAAATTAATTTATTGTTTATGTTTAATTGTTTTCCTTTATTAAATAAAAATTGCAATAAAGTATATGTCTAAAAAATTATATAACCAATTAGTATTATTACAATATTTGTAATTAAGATCCTATTATTGTCATAATGTGCGTATGTATTTGCAATGAATATCTAACTAGAAAAAAGTATATTTTTTAAACACAAGTATAATTTTTGTAAAATTATAGTACGTGTATACTGAAAATGGTATAATTTAATATTAATGTAAAATATTACGTTCAATTAAATTATTAAGTATAAAGAATTTGAAGTTAGAAGAGAACATATGACGTTAGTTATCTCACACCCGTATAAACTGTCAGTCAAAACTTTTATACGGGTTTGAGATACTTCACGTTCTTTTGATATTAAAGATTATCTATGTACATTCATAATACGTAGTTTGTATTAAATCATCAATTGTGAAATGATTGGAAAAAAATGTACGCGCTAAACTTGTAATTATTATTTTTGTCTTATAATTTAGTCACATAATAAATAAATGTTGTTACTATAAATATGAAAATTTATTTGAATTCGAATCTTCTTTAGTTTTTTTGTGCAAATGGCCTACGTAAATAGAAAACTTATTATTATGAGAAATGTAAGAAATTTTTAATAAAATGTATGTTAAGGGCAAAATATTTTCTATTTTTCCCTTAAAGAAACACAGCCTGTGAATGTTTTTGTAACTTTCAAATGTAATTTTTGATTTCATTTAAAAATATATATCAAAAAGTGAGGTTATGTTTTTATATGTCAGTTGTAACATAATACCCAACACGATGTCAACGACACGACACGAATAATATTTATCTTGTCACATTGAGCTATAAAAATCAGTATATATACATATGTATACCTACCTATAAGTAAATTTAGACATCGACCTTATTGGTTCAGTGGCGTAGTAACTTTCGAAGTGAATAAACGCGATAGTCGAAAATTCTCGTTATTATCATCGTCAGATTATCCCTTCTGATTCGTCTATGACGACCTCTTCCGAAAAATGGCTTCCCTAACCGAAGAGGGTTTTGTGTAAGTGTAAACACAGAAGACACTCTCCTATCCCAACCCTCAATTATCCAGTGGAACGATATTAATGATTTTTAATAACGCTAGGATTATTGTTCAAGTTGAGTTTAAACCAACCCATATTAAAGAACACGCTTTGTCTTGTGACTTGTGAAAGTGATTGGTTGGCAAAACTGTCTGTATTTTTTATTTTTTTTTATTACACAATTTTTGAATACCGATCGAAATTTTAAAAACTTACATTGAACCCTTAACGTAACAACCTCGCTGGATGTTTCTCCTCTAACGTTAGCAGCCTTACAAGAATATCTTCCAGCTTCTCGCCTTGTTACTTTTTGTAGCACCAGTGATCTAGTACTTAATATTATTCCGGATGTCATATTTTGCGTAACGGGAATATCCTGAAACAACAAAACACGTGTATTCTATCTCTATCTAAACAACAAAATATATTTTTAATATAAATATAAGTTGAAATTAAGTAGGGCGATTAGCAGACTGGATGCGTGTAGCCGAATATTAGGCTAGGCTATTAGTGTGCCTTGAGTTAGGCCTATGTCCAGCAATGAACTGCCATACGCTAATGATAATGTTCATATATAAGACAATAGAACAGGGAAAAGTGAAAAATGATTGAAAATACAAATCAATCGAAAATTGTATTCGCGAAACGGGTTTCCGGAACGAATATTAGAATTTTTATTGAAAATCAATCAAACGTGCCGATGTTTTATGGTTTGAAAACAGTCATTGATCAATCTCGTACAGCATAGCCGATGACATTTATGTCGGGCACAAAAATTCCATTTCAGTATCCATTTTCATATCTTTGTTTGCTGAAGGGGAAGTACAGGTAGAATATTCGACGTATTATATACTAACTACTACTACTACTACTAGTAAGGAAACTTTTAATCTGAAGACGTTTTTGTTTATTCTGTGTTTAACTGCGACTGAGAGAGGTTCGCTGAACAGTATGCTCGGTATTCTTTTATTTATAACTTTTAAAGGTATATTATTCTGACTAAGTATTTTAACTTTTTTGAATTATTAATTATTTTAAGAGAAAACAGAATAAAATAACCAAAATTAATAAGAAAGGTTTTGGATTGTTTATCAACACTAAAATGAAGATTTCTTTTCGAAGGGCATATATGACTTGTCCAATCTTTGGCAGAGAGTGGTAGATGTCAATGGAAGTTATTATGATAGAATATTTTTTATTCAACGTCTATTTCGTCTTTGTCGTCGAGCTTCTTAATATTTTCAGATATTTCATATTCAAAATATTTTTCAGTATTGGATAAAGTTAGACGCTAGCCTTATTTGTTATTAGTGGTACAGCCATTATGACATCGATAGGCCAGATCGACCAGGAAAGTAGCATACCCTTACTTAGTAGTGGCTTTAAGTGGTATCTTTTACTATGTTTTGTATGGCGATATCAGGGATTCGAATGCTTAATTATTTTCCCCTTGCTTTATTCTTCCTTATTTCTCTGCTATTCCTTTCTTCTTCCTCTCCTATTATTCAAACCTTTACCCTAAAGTAGACAACACATGCTTATTGCCGTTACTACTGTAGATGTTTAAGGGCAATAGTAGTCGTTTACTATGAGGTGTACCACTTGCCGCTTTCCTATTCTTCAGTTAAAAACGAAATAAAATATAAACATAGAAGGCACTCTCTAAATCGTATATAGTTGAACAATTTTATTTTCGGATAAAAAGAGGATAATTGTGATTCATTATCTTCTAAACACATCAAACACAAACTACGCTCAGAGAGAGAGGCAAAAACTATTTAATTTAAACTCGGAATCCCTCGCTCAGTCAGATATTCTAACCACTGAATCAATTAGTCATTTAAAAATATCAACATTGGCATTGAATGGAGAACCACGGAATTCGTAATGGCAAAATTCAAATACCTTAGACTTATTTACTTAAAAATTCTTACTTTAAAGAAATTTTTATGGCAAGTTATTCACGAAACATTCTATCTTCAGACATTAGAAATATCTCATTTGCCGTGTACTCACATTGTGGAACCAGGATATGCGATGCTCTCGGGGATTTGCTTTCACGTTACACTCAAAATACACGTCATCTCCTTCCTTGATGTCGTGTGGGTTCAGAGTGCTTCCCAGTGTCAGTGTAACCAGCGGACTATCTAAAAGATTTCGGTAAATGTTTAGCTTACATCGTTGATATTTGAAATAATAATACTAATTTGTATTATAGGCGCATCCGACAATGAAATAAGGACACGTATTGACGACGTATAGCTCTTTCAATTATGTTTACAAACACTAATATTTAACTTAATTAAAGATGGCTTATTTCACTTCCATAGTGTATAGTCAATAAAACCATATAATATAAACTAAGAATAAAAAGCTATAAAATAAAAGTAATATTTTATTTTAATTAATGTACAATTATTGATATATAATGCAATAGCGAACAAAACTAGCATAACGTGGTAAAACCTGAAACTGATTTCAGCTAACTGGGTCTAAACCCACCCATGTCATCAGTGATATTATACTGTAATTAACCCGATTACATTGAGACTAAGATTGTAATAAATAATTATTATAACATAATATATTTTGCTTATAAAATGTCAGTGTTTTGAACTACACTATTATATATATATATATATATATATATATATATATATATATATATATATATATATATATATATATATATATATATATATATATATATATATATATATATATATATATATATATATATATATATATATATATATATATATATATATATATATATATATTACGAATAATGTATTCAGGAAATTTATATTAAAGTCGAAAAAAAAATGTTATTAAGCATATTAATTAATCTTTCTCATTTCTCATTGAACTCGTGGCCATACACTGAGTGTTAACTTCGTCACAGAGCTTCGATCATCGAATTAAGGATTAATTAAATATTATATTTAACGCTTTTATTTCTTCCACGTTTTATATTTCTTAAGTTCAGGGACCAGAATAAAATACATAACATAATAGAAAGAAAGGAAAGAAAAATACTTTATATAATAAAATATAACAAAAATATTGTTCCATACTCACATACAATATTGACTTGAATTTGGTCCTCAATAGCCTTGCCTGGTAGTGCTAGATTAAGCGCAACACATTTCACTATTGCCCCATTGTCCATGGGCAAAGGGTTGAAAATTAGTGTACTGGTGGAACATGTTTCATTGGAGAATTCGCTTACCTACAATATGTTTTTGGTTAGAAATTTGTTTTTTTTTTATCATTTTACTTATTACTATATTTTTTAATTTACTTTTTATCATTTTTTGCAGTGTTATTTAGTGTATGATAACTTTTTTGCTTATAAAAACCAAACCCATTAGTTTGTTTTCAATACGACGACGACGCTAAGACTAATATAATGATTTTCATGAAATAAAAACTATTATTTGTAGAATTATATCACTTATTTTAGCCGTAATAATAGCATAAAATTAACGAAAAGATTAATGAATTTAAGAAAACCTAATAAGGCAGAAGACTGCAGCTTCTTCTTCAGCTCTCTTCAGCTATCTTGTTTATTATAAATCTTTTAAACCATGATACAAATTTTGAGTTTAATTATGAAGCATACATTTATGTAATAGTTTAAAAGTTGTTAACATATTAAATAAGAAATGTTAAATGTTTAAAATGAAATCGAAATTAAAACGAAGAACTCAACAATACAAATAAATTATGTTTTAGTAGAAATAAAACAAAACGCTATACACTTATATATACACTTATATAATAAATATCTGAAGACCATTAAAATATGTATCCCTAATAAGGAACAATTGGTATGGGAAACCAACTTTTAGCCACTAATCTATTCAAGATTTAAAGTTAAAGACAATATAAAACAGCCATACCCTTTCCCTTCCAAAACTTCTGTTGTCTTTATACCAGTTTATCTGCGCCGGAGGTCTGCTGCCCTCAGAAAAACACCTTAAAGGCGTCACTGATCCAGCTAACAACTGCTGCGGCCTATCCAGCAATGATATAGAGAGAGGTGCCACTGTACAGAATGATATCAGCTTCAAAAATATTATTAGAAATGAATATTTTCTTCGAACTATATCTTATATTAACAAAGCGAGAGATTGGAACCATCAAAAACATGCCTACGGATTCATTGATGACCGGTAACACTTATGCAAAGCGTCACTTACTCACTTACAGTGCATATACAGCAGTGGGACATAACTGCTGAGCATTCTGAGACCTCATTTCTGGAGGAACGGTCAATAACACGCCACGCTCGTCTAATGCGTATTGGTGGGGTTACCAGACTCGGAATAAATATCTGTAGGCCATACATATATTTATTGCGATGCGGGAATCAAACCCGCGACCATTAAATCCGTGGGTGGGTGGCCCCGCCACCGAGCCAATTGGTCGTCAATGCTACAATGCCTATGGTACTATAAATGTCTCTTTTGCAAAATATGTAATTTTTAATGTGATAAAAGATCAAATAAAATAAAATTTTACCAATACCATAAATACCGGAAAAGCGGCTAGGCAAACATATTCCCTTACCATTATATGTTTATATCATATTATATATTTATTCCAAAATGACATTGATATAAAAAATAGTCATCCACGCTCACGTGACACTAATTGCGTCGATGCTGTGACCGATCAATTATTGCTACATACATTAAAAAACTGTATCCAATCCACTTTCTGTTCAATATAAATCAGAGGATGAGCGGCGATACAAAGCTACCGAGTAATACCATTAGTTGGGATAAAGTTTTTATAAAGCTATTTTTCTCAAAGTCTTTATTTATCTTTTCAAACAAAATAAGATTAGAACACAGTAAATATTCTTTTCACGTAGGGTAAGTAATAAAAATAAATTACTACTTCAAAGAAAATTTTCAGGACATTTTATTATATATTTATTTATGTAACTTCTTTACGCTCACAGTAATGTACCACGAATAAAATCATATTTTCTTTAGATGTTAAAAAAAAATTAACACTAACATTACATTTTCCATTAAATATTTTGGAACATAGCAAATTTGTTTTCTTTAGCTAGCTCACGGACATCAATCTAGTTATCAACTAGCAATCTTATTACTGCACTATGATTTATTTTGATTTCAGTTGTCGGTTCCTTGAAGTGTTATAACGGTGTCTTTGGAGTCACATACGGCTGTTGGATATTCAGAAATAACTCATAACCATTTATTATTGGCAGCATTACTAACACCAAAAAACACCCAGAATCGAAAAACATTTATTTTCTCTTAATTTACAACTACAGGTAGAACAGAACTATAGTGTAAAAAAATTTACTTACAGTTCATTTCAAGTCGAACAGATTTTTCCAGTGGCGGAACAAGATGCGTGTTAGTACTTCGGCATTTGAACGTGGTGTTGAGGTCTTTCCTTTTAACGTGTTGAATTTCTAATCGATTTACTACCACGTGTGTATCAGTCTTCACTCCAATGTATTGTGGTACCAATGTTCCGTTGACCAGCCACGATACCACCGGCTCTGGCCGACCTGATGTTATAAAAATTATCATTAGATGAATCTGTATTGTATGTACAATGAAATCATCTTCAAGACCAAAAATATAATAACTGGTTTACGTTCTACCATTACTACTAAAAATTATCTGGCAACTCAAAATTATTTGTCAGTTCGATTTTAAAAAACATTAATAAACAAATCGTCTATAGGTGGCGGTGATCACTTCACACATACACATACTTATGTACTGCTGATTGGTTTTTATAAGGTGGTTTTTATAAGGCAATAAGTATGAGTTTCACTATAGAATACTAGTAAGTATTCTATGTGTGGCAGAAATATGTATGAATATGAGAAATATGATAGAGAAGAGAGGAAAGGGGAGGAAAGGAAATGCGGATTGGGGGGTTACCAGACTTGAAATAAATATTTATAAATCCATACATATATTTATTCCTATGCGGGAATCGAACCCGCGACCATTGACTCCGCGGGCGGAAGGCCCCGCCACCGAGTCAATAGGTCATCATTTCATCATTTTAACGATAGGAAATTTTACATAACCACTCAATTGAAGCGAAACCATATAGTAAAACCGTAGATAGGATATATAACCAGAGTGGAGTCTCGTTGCATCATCACAATTGGTGGGCGCACAGACAAAGATAATACGTGCGGCGTACCTACTGGCGCGCCGCCAGATGGTTATACTGCGGACTTTTCAATGAACTCATTCGAATGGAATATCTCCCGGAACTCACTATAAAACAACTCGAGCAAAACGAAAAAATAAGTTCGAGTTTCAAAAGTACTTGTAAATGATACTTAGTGATGTACATTAAAACTGGTGAGCAAAGTAAAAGAAATAATCGCTTTATTGAGATTGGAAGAAAAAGCTTTTAATAAGCTATGAATTGATTGCAATATTAGTAAGTAATTATTAATACTACAATTTATAATATTACAGAATAATTATAAACAAGCCAACATGTCACCTGATGAAAAGCAATTAATGCCACCCATAGACATTCGCAACATCATAGGGATTAGGGAAGCGTTGCGGGCCTTTAAGGTATGTGTAGACTTGTTTTTTGAAGTTGCTAATGTCATATCGTAAAGGTTTCGGGAAAAGCGCACCGTACTGGATTGATGATTCTTATGATTATTGTTTGTTATAGATATGTATGAAGAAATTAAAAAGAAATATATTTCTTACTTATATACCATTATCTAAAACTCCTTTTTGGTCTTTTGAAAAATTCACTTCCTAATTAATAGTCACAAATTGGAGTCACATCCTGATTCTCATGAGGGCGAGAGAATGTGAGAGGAAGGATGGATGAAAAGATGGATGAGTATGAAGGAAACAAGGATGGTGTGTCGGGATCGTAGCGGATGGAGATCTGTGGTATCTGCCTAACTATACAGGGAGACAGGCATGACTATACGTATGTATGTATATATATATCCCTCGTCTATATTAATACATATGTAGTTTATATTCTTGCGATGATTAATACTGCTTTTGATAACTTTTCATTAATTTAAAAAAAGTAGGCAGAAACAATCAAAAATAATAATTTATTTCCAGCGTGACTTCTCAAACCTTAATAAATCGCTAACACGAAGTTCAATTCAATTTAAACGAGACTGAGCAACGATGTTGTCTAAAATCGTTTTATTGAAATAAAATACGTGTCAAGTGATTATTTACGTTTTCATCTTTGTGAGAGTGGAGTAGGACTTTATCAGTTATTTAACGAGACGAAGTATTGAATTATTACGGCAAATATATTATAATACATATCGAAGATGCGTTTGAAGTTTTTTTATTACATTTTACTTAATGCCAAATTATTAAAACTTATTTATTTTTCAATAAACAGCGTAATAAAGAGAAAAATGATATATATTTATGAATTGACGATTAGATAATTCGTTAAGAAGTGTGTACATGTGCATAGCTCTCAGCTTCTCTTTCTTCTTTCTTTTTTCTGTGTGTGTATGTAATGGGTGTCCGGTAGCAGAATTAGTTTTTCAACCTTAACTACTATTTTCAAACAAGGAATATTCGACCATATTTATATAAGATTATAGGTCCACTGATCCTTGTTCTATTTACCTATATATGTGCTGCTTGTCCTCTTTTCTGGATGTATTCTCAGTTGTATTGTTGAAGCTGTTATTTAACTTGACAAATTATGGGCGAATTTTTATTTGGATTGCAACTTATAATATAAGATTCATTTTACTTACCACCCCGCACTTCGCACACCAATACTAAAGCCATTCCTTCTTCCAATGGTCCTACCACACCTGATACGTCCGCGCCAGATTTATCGTAAAGTAACATCTGATGTGGTGGGACTGAAACAAATATCTTGATTATAATATTAATACTAAACAATGTTTTAATTTAATTTAAATACTATGTTTAAGGTATTATTTAAAGTATGTATTATGTATATTATTTAAGGTATTATATTTAGAATATATTTAAATTTAGAAATAAAAATGCGTTATAAAAGATTAATATTGACTCTTGAGCGATATTAGTTCCTTTCACGTTCTAAAAATATTTATTATAATACTATTTATACTTTAGGATGCCTAGTAATTCTAATACGCCGCTACTTCAACTTGCTTTTGTCACTTTTTCTTAAATACTAATAAATACAGATACAATTAGCCAGAGTGTACATAAAAGTAAAATACACCCGACTCTTTTATTCTCGACATACATTACGGTTAGAAAAACGACATACATTACGGTCGAGACAGACTTCCTAGAACGATTCGCCAACTTTAATATTATATAAAACATAAATTATTCTTATCTCATACGGCTAAATCAACTTATATCGAACGGAATGTGATCAAATGATATATCTGTATATCCTAACCTAACCTAGAACCTAAGTCCATTGTCAAAATTGTAAGGTTTCGCCAATTGTGCATATGAAGATGAGTAAACAAGAAAATTAGCCCACCACATGGAACATTATTTTAAAGAATGTTTATTTTGCTTATATTTTTTTATCTCAAAGAACATTTGATGTTGCGCATGTATTTTGCCGCAGCGAAAGCCTTTGATAACGAAAGATTTCTTGCAAATTACCTCGCAACTCAAGAAGTCTAATGGGTTTCAATTGAGTTGCATATACGCCGTGTAGGCTTACTTTTAAATGCTTTGTTCTGCGCAAAAGAAATTTACTCCCCTATCTTCTTTGCTCGCGTCTTTCGTCGCGTTGAATAAGGTAATTTCTTCGAAAACGCTACCGCAGTTTCCACGGCATTTTACAAATGACATTTATACTGAATTCACTCTGAATTTTTACGTAACACAAAATGTAAAAAGCTAATATTTATGCTCACATATTTGTTACAAGCTTTTATGATGACTTTGTCCACCCTCTTAATCTTATAGCTATTTATATTTATAGAATTTTTTATTTATTCTTAATGTACAAAGGTATTAAGTCTGTAATACTGAAAAGCATTTTTTGTAAATCAGATAAATTTACATACATATTATACTGTTTCCCATAGGAATAGGCAGAGACCACAGATCTCCATTTGCTACGATCTCGGCACAGTTTATTTGCTTCATCCACACTCATCACTTTCTTCATACAAGCTCGCCAGTTAAGGGTACTTTTGAACTGGTCTTTTTGGTCAATTTGGTTAAACTTAACTTTTTTAACAAGTAAAAATACATTAAACTCGTTTATTACAAATTATTTTAGGAACCGTAACCTCTAACTTCGCTTCAGTAAATTAAAATAATTTCAATGAAATTGTGCTGTTATTTATACATACTCTTAAATCGATCTCGATTCGTTATTTGAGATTATTTTATGCATAATCTATTATAAATTGTTTTTCTAAGCACAAAGTTTGTGATAAAATCAAATTGAAAAAATAAATAAATAAATAACAAGTAGGCCTGAATTTAAATCCCAGGAGATTAAATAAATCTAATCTATTCATTTCTAATTTCCTTTAAAATTTAACCTGTCTCGAGCAGATTTTATCTGCGTCATCGTCGGCAGGCTTCGTTTTTATCATCGCTAGCTGAGCAGCCTCAGAATCCCGAGTCGACAGTCCATAATTAAAATGTCTGCGGGATGTCATTACACGCCGACCGCAGCCCGCGCGCGATTCATCCATAATGACTAAATTGATTCTCCGTCGCCGCCTCGTAAAATATTCGTTTTAATAAAAAAGTTATATTTTGGTTATCTCAAATTGTTTGGAGTGCCTGAATGTAAAGTTATTGTCATCATTTATATTCCAGTAGAATATTTAAATTGATCTTCTTCTAAGAGTGCCTCTCCGACTTGCGAAGGTTGGCAGCCAATTCAGCACAACTTTCCTCCTCCTTCGCGAGGTGCAGCAGTTTTGGTGCACTCGCTATCCCGGTCCACTCCCTGATATTACATAACCAAAACTATATTTTTCGATATTTTTTTAAAATTGATAGAATAATAGGAATAAGAAAATAAAATTTTTGAAATCAGGTTCGATTATTAAATGATTTCAACAAAACTATATTGTAATAGATTTTGGCCAAGCTATTATATTTAGATTCGATAATTTATCACCAACATCAATACAGTCGTAGTAGTTCACTGTAATATATTGGTTATCCACAAACATGAGGGGTGCCCCCGTAATCCCCACACGTGTTCGGCGGATTGAGGATTACAGATTGGTTTTTATACTACTCAGATAAACCCTGCTGCCCATCCACTATATTTTAGTGGCCTCATACAACACCCATGGGTAGAAATGGGGTTCCCTTTCCAATACCGTAACATAGGGACATTGTCATTACCTACGGTTATTAAAAATGTATTAAACGTGCACAAAAGTCTATCTAACCTATAACAATAAGCCGTATTTGAAAATTTCTTGTGGGCGAATTCTTGAAATCGACTCTGCATCTGTATACGCCTTCATCATCCAACTGCACTGAACTGAGAGTTAAAGCTGCTGGACGTGCCACTGTTGCGAAATAAGCTCGAGGTCCGAATGCATCTGGATCTGACCACTGCAGTGCCTTACTAAATGATCGCCCGCGTACGTCGAAACTGAAACAAGAAAAATGCTATTATTTATTCGATATTGATATAAATGTATTATTATTAGAATAGTTTTTTAATGGGACAGATAAGTAAACGAGAAAGGGGTTCACTTGATGGTAAGGAACTACCGATACAAATAAACATTTGCAGTACTAAGGCCATTATAGGTGCATTGCCTACCTTAGAAAAAAGATGTGAAAAATGGGAGGAGAAGAAGGAAATCATGAAATGGGAAGAAGATATTAAAAGAAAGAAAGGGAATTGAGCTGAATTCCTGTACACACCGCATCTGGTCACACAATAAAATGCTCCAACATGACGGCTAAATTCTATAAGTGTGGTACTTTCCATTCTACCATTATTGAAATTGCAATTATAGGTAAATTAAATTTATCAAGCTCTTTATATTATTCCACTAAATTGTGACACTTTGTAAGATTGGTGCAGCAGGGTTTTCGAACAAAGTAAAAGAAACTTTGTAAGCGTTTACTAGATCTCTTTTACGATAACGATAAAGTAACGATGGAAAGGATGGATGGATGGGTAACGGTTTGACATAAAATAGCGATTGTTACTCAAGATTATCAGTGAGATAATTAGCAACATATTTAAGCTTCAAAGAAGAAAGCCTTGAAATTAGTAAATGCAATTATTAAACAAAGATTAGAATGCTTGAAAGTACATCGCACGCTGTAGAAACACATGTTGCATTTCCAGACATTATGAAAACACATTAGTACCTACTGTATTGTGGGTTTTCTTAAAAATAAAAAGGGATCTAATGATTTTTTAATAAAACTAGCAATTTTTTATATAACTAGAATTCTTATATAGTGCTTTTGTAGTATTCTTATATAGTGTAGTATATATAGTGCTTGTGGTAGGAAAATATAGTTCTCTAATCATAACGTAAATGCTATTCTTCATAAATTCAAATTTTATTATATTTTCATAGAAAAGCTCGGTGTCAAAAAGTGGGAGCCTATGAAATTCTATTAAAAATAATACAATTAGGATGCTATTTCTTTTCTAAATGAAACGCGTAAATTGTCACATGGTCCCTTCTAAAATATATTTTCTGGACAAAAAATACTTTCAAAATCTGAAGTTTTTCAATTTCCGGACAGACTACGTTTTCTCAATTTCCCAACCTCCATCCTAATTTATACAGCAAGAAGCTTTGAGAGAGATGATTTGATTGTACACCCCGCTGTTCACAGGTAAATTTAACAATTTAAGAGCGCTTTTTATAACGGTATTATCCCCACAAAGCGTTTGTTCCGTACTCCTGTTATTGCTATCCAGATACCTATAATTGTCATTTTACGTAGTCTTTGCTTCAGTCAACTGATACCGGATAATATGTACATATTATTCTGTAGTAAAGGGAATACTTTTTGTAATAGATTTTTTTCTGAATTCCATTTGTTTTAATGAAACCGAAAAAATTATTTAAACTCTATGGATATATGAATAAAACCGTAGTTTAAATACATTTTTAATTAATTTATTTATTCATGTTTGATGCACAAATATAGAGGTACAAAGGCAGAATCGGTCAACCTTGGGTAAACTCTTTGTAAAAATGTAAGATATTTTTACAAATAATTTAGTAGTCTAACACGGATAATGATATTAAAAATTATTTAACTGAAGTTATTTATCTATGTAAAATAAATTTAAGCCATTTGTTGAGTAACAAATAAATATATAATTTACTAAATGTTTAATAAATTTAGTCGTTGCCATATTGAAATCCTTAAATTTCTCTATAGACATAAGAAGTGAAACACCGCCCTTTCTCTCCTTATAAGTTTTCGTGAACAAACTGTCGGCGTCGCGAACCGTCAAGTGTGATACCGTTAACGACCTACGTGAAACGTCTTAAGTGTATTTTCTTGTAGGTGTACTTTATAACGCTAATTGGATCGACTCGACTCGGCTTCCGTTCATCCGTTTAAGGTGGTGCGAATGGTTCATTAGGCCTGTCTTAGCCGTATTAATGGAATAAGCATTCATGATGATGAACCATTTTAGCTAGACGGAATAGGAATATAGCAAGTAACTGCTAAATTATGCTAAATATCTATGTGTTATATGTCCATACAATTTCAATACGTATTTCAAGTGTTTTGTGTTAAAAAAAGTCCATTATCATCATCAAGGCATTAAAGCTGCGGGTGGGCCTTAGCCTGGTTCAGTAAATTTCCCCCTCACCGATTGCCTTTAAGTTTATCCGTACCATGTGCCCAGCCCAACGAAGGTGTCCAATCTTAATGGTTTTGATGACGATCGGCTCATTGTACAGCTCATAAAGCTCGTGGTTGTAAAATGTACACCATCGCTCATTTTCCAACACAGACCAAAGGTGAGTAGAGATTTTTCGTCTTTTTGGATAAAAGTCCCCCGTGGATAAGTCTCCTCCATCTTTTCAATTTTTCTTTGTCTATGGTAAAATCATCCAGTAATTTATTGGAAGAAGTAATTAAAGTAATTATAAAATACTTGTATTTTAGATACAATTGAGATTTCGTCCCTTCCCCTTAAAAGGAGCCGTGATAGCTATGGGTTTGTTTTCTTATTTTTAGATTCTAATTCTCGTGAAAACAGTCCAGCGGACCAAGTTCCAACCCTAAAAAAACGTTGAAATTTGACCTTGAAATATGAAAAATATTTGTTTATTTAAAAACAGCATGGATATACTATTATAGATAGAAAAATATAGATAAAATAATAATAAAAAAGTGTCATTTACGAACCAAAATTATATAGACTGTTTTATATGTGTGTATGTGCAATTATGCCTGATTGTGTTTGTGTGCGAGCATTTATTTTATTTTGATTCGCCATGATTTAGAAAGATCTAAATATATGTTTTAAACTCCAATTTTGGTAAATGAAAAATATTTATTTAAAAAAAAAAATTATTGTACACCATCATCAGTATCCTACTATCCAGTCCACTGCTGAACATACTATCTATCTTCTTTTGATGGCAATTAGATAACTATTATGCCAATGTTATGTGAAATAATATAACATCAAGTATAATAGTTATAACTAACTATTATACTTGATGTACAGACTAGTACACTTAAAATGTACTTGTCAGCTTGTCACGTTACGTCTTAATAAAATGATGGTCATTCTACCAAAACCTTCTATGGACTTTCGTAGGCAACTTAAAAAGTAACAATATACGTATTTATTTCATATCTCTTCACTTATATGCCTTAATCGAACTAGATTGTACAATACGCTACAACTATATAATATTACTGATAATAACAAGATTATAAAGATGAAATAAAAACACGTCATTTATGTACGTATGCATAAAAAGTCATCTGATATATATTACTTATTATGTGTACGTAAGGTTGTAATAGATCAAAAGCATTGTTACTGATGCGAAACGTTTTGCTCTGCTGCCGTCAAACCATGTGCGCAGCGTGCTATCTATGGCCAAATCCCCCCAGCTTCGGAAGCCTGCGTCTTGTAGAAGTTTTCTATAGCTTTTTGATAAACAATACGAAACAAGTCTACCTGTATATTGGTTTGCCGCCGCTCTTTCGAAACCAGAGAACCATATAGACACGATCTTCATTGGCGTCCGGCGTGACGTCACAGGGCAAAGACGCTGTACGACCGAGAACCGCATCCACGTCGACAGTAGATACTGCGAAAATAAAATTGAATATAAATGCAAAGTAAAGAAATTCCACGATCATAGGTGTTATAGGGGGCATATGTTATTCTTAAGTATCAGGATTCATTTTTTGCAATATTGCTATTTAAATATTACAGGCATTATAACAATTTCTTACTAACAAAATAATTTTAGAATATTTTTCTTAAAATGAAATGTGTAAAATATTAATAGAAAGTGATAATTTCAAATTTGTATATCTCAAATGTGTCACAAAAATCTAAATTATGTGCCTACACAACAAATATTTTTTTCATATTGTGACGAGCCAGAGATCGTCATTATTAACTTAAAACACTTATAAATAAAATTTATAAACAAATAATATAATAAACATCATATATGGAGTCAATAGAACCCATATAGGAACATAAAGTAATCAAATATCAGGTTTGGTAAAAATCATAAATACGAAATATAAGTCATATATAAAGGACTTATAAAATATTCGAAAATACAATAAAATTCATTTAAAGGTAAAATTAAACAATAATTATCAAGTGAAAATAACGTTCACACATAATTTTAAATATAAAATAAAGTTTTAAATCATTCATATAATATTTTATATGGCATTAAGTTGTAAACAGTTCATGTATCGCATGAATCTTATTTTATTAATAACTCAAAAACTATACAAGCTAGAATTAAAATAATAATGTATTGGGCTTATGGATGAGTAGTATAATGTACATAAAAAATATCATTAAAATCTGAGAAGGTCAAAATTTTCATACAAGATACCGACGCGGAGACGCACACCAGCCGCCTCGCGCATGTATAGAGTCTGGTACCCAAGTGCGGCCGGACACACTTAAGTACAATGATACTGTATGAGAGTCACACATATGAAATACATTAGAAGGTCTATGAATGAAGGCAATATAATAGAAAATCTCGATAAAGAGATTATAATATTTGTATGGCCTATTAATATTTAATCCGACTCTGTGTGTTTGTTCTTGTGATATTGTGTGTTTATAATTGTACCACATTAGTTCGTAAAGCATAATTTATTTATTTACTTTACTAATACTATGTTTTGTTTATATCTATTAAAATATTAATTGCAGGAATCTATACATTTAATTATTCGTCCTTCTTTATCCTTCAGTTCCCTCTTCCGCTTCAAATATCTAAATCTTAAGACGGCGAGGGTGATTTTTTGAAAATTAACATGATGGTAAGTTACCAATTATTTATTTACCTACCTCATTAACAAAATGTTCTGTAAATCCAAAAAAAATATTTTTTTTACTTCTCACTTTTGATGCCATCTAATGTACAATATTAAATTGTATCTGATGTAATAGTTCGTATTTAACTTAAAAAATACCCCTTTTTATAGCTAAAGTAAGAATGGTTTTATAGAAATTTCTCAAAAAATGAAAGAAAATCAGTTTTTTGTTGTTGATCAAATTTTTTAATATGGATTAACGAATTTTGATAATTAGGTTAACCTAATTACAATTTATTTTTGATTTGATATATAAACATTATATTTTCACAGCGTTACAGAAATATATAAATGCGAAAATTTCGCGCTAATTACTTAAATTTTATTAAATTTACTCTAATACTAATTTAAAATATGAAAATAATTTTCGATTAAACATTATATACAGGATAAACTTAATTATCAGTTATATAAAAATAATTGCCAGTAAATTGAGGATAATAATTAATACAATTCGAAAAAAACACCCTTGTGTCTTAATAATATACCTTAAAATTTAATGATGACCTAGAGAACAAAAAGGAGAAGGAACTAAGCATAATACATTTATTCATAATGAAAGTAATTTAATGAAAACGCTCGTCAAGTGAGCTCTGTGGAATACGTAGGGTGGAGTTTAATATTTCTTTTCCTCAATTCTAATGAACTTATAATATAACTTATAATATAATATAAATATATTATTTTCGATTTAGTCGATAGATGCTTTGTTTAACAAATACTAGACATACAAACGTATTTACTATCGGTTTTTCTCAAAAATATTTTAAAGTGCGAAATATTTGAATGATATTATGAAATTAATGAACGAGTTAAATAATTTTAATTTATATTTTATATAATATAAAATACGAAGATCGAGATGTGTTTCGAGACTGTACCGATAAATTGCTTTGTTTCCGACCGTATTCTGAATTTACTAAACATTATAATTAAATATTCTTCTTCTAACAGTGCTTCTCCGATTTACGAAGGTTGGCAGCCAATTCAGCACAACTTTCCTCCTCCTTCGTGAGGTGCAGCAGTTCTGGAGCACTCGCATTCCCGGTCCACTCCCTGATATTACGTAGCCAAGACTTTCTTTTTCGACCAACTTATCTTTTGCCCGCGATTTATCCCATCATGATCAGTTGCAGCAATTTGTACCTGTCATGTCTTATGATATGACTTAGGTTTTCTATCTATGATGGTCTGCAAAAATTCACGTTTTTTCTTGACTTAATTAAATATTAAATTAATAATAAATAAAAATTATTTAAAATTCTTTCATTTTTAAAATTATTAAATATAAAAATTTGTATAAACATAAAATATTTTTTTAATCTTACTTTAACTACCTACTTCGATTAACTTCTCATAAGATGTCTATCTCACTGAGTAAGTTAACAGGAACAATCGGCTGATCACGTTTGACGGAGGATCGATAACCACTGGCGAGCTTTGGAGTGGGGACCACATCTTGGCAAACTTAGTGTGGCACGTACCACAGGTGGAGTGATGATATGCACAGGGTGACTGGCGGAAACTTGCGGGAATCCCTTTATTATATATAAAATAATTTAATATATGTAGATGAAAAATAAAGTATGTAATAGTATTTACGCGATTTATGTTCCAGGGTTTTTTAGTACAAAGAACCTGATGCTATGTATGTCATCATCATCAACAGCCTGCCGCAGTCCACTGCTGGACATAGGCCTCCCCATGAAGCGCCACCTAGCCCGATTTTCGGCTTCACGCATCCAGTTTCTGCCAACCGCCCTGCGCAGATTGTCGCACCATCTAGCCGGGGGCGTCCCACACTACATTTACCGAGACGTGGTGTCTACTCCAGCACTGGTTTGCTGCACAGGGATCTTCAATAAACATAACCAGCCTATTGCCACTTCACATATTTGCTAATTCAAAAGGCTATGTCGGTGACTTTAGTTCCCTGGCGGATTTGTTCATTCCGAATTATAATATATTAAATGACTCTGAGCTTGTGAAACAGACGGACTTTCAGCGTTTACATTTTAGCGCCGTAAGAAAGTACAGGTAGGACGCACTGGTGGAAGACTAGGCTATGTATGCACATATTATATACATATTATTTATTTTTAATTTTGAAAATTTTTGCGTTTTACTCTTTATGTCGTAAAGAATAAATAGAGTACTCGTATATGGTATCCATAAAGAAAAAATTATTCATAACAACAATCTAAATTCATGTCGAAAAATATGAGCAATATTTTTTGCTTTTCCAACGTCAAATTTTTCTCACAATTTTAAAAAAAAAGGAAAACTGACCTCATCTAGGGTAAGCAACATTTAAAAAGATTGATATAAATTATGTACGAGGAGCAAACGGTGAGCCTCAATTAACTACGACGATAAATGTCTGTTTTAACTGGGGTCCGTCGACCCAATGTTTGTATTACACAATATAAAGTTTCACAATATTGTAATAACAATTAAAAATATTCCTCTAATATTTAGTAATAACAAAAAAAAATATTAATATTTTTTATTAAAAGCGAATATTCATAGCGATGAATTTCATATTTTGAATTAATAGCAGTCAATTATATTCTTATACGAACAATGGGCTTAATTTGCTATAATAGAATGTGCTATTTTATTTAAAACGATGTGATGTGCTGCGCTTTCTCTTTATCACAATTGTATTTAAATGAAAATGACAGAACTCTTGTTTAAACGTTAAGAAATCAATTACTAACAAGATTATATGTTTCTGAATTATATTTTTCTGAAAGATACGATTCGAAATGTGTGTACATACATACATACATAATTTGCCGGAGAACAGAAGCCACTTAGCTCTTTCAGTTATCAAACTGAAGTGGCATTGGGCTGGTCACCTTTATCAAAGAGTCGTCAACCATTAGAGTAGACGAGTACTGTAGTGGAGAACGAATCTTGGTAAACGTAGTACGTGTCGCTCCTTGGCTAAATGAAGCAACGATCTGCGCTGGACGGCTGGCCGAAACTAATGTGTGTAACCGAACTGGAACGGCATCGGAGGGGGAGTGGGAAGGGGAGGGTGTTGGGCCTCCGGAACTCAGACCGCTCACCCTACGAAGCGCGGTAGACAAGCTACCACTCAGACGCCGGTTTTCTGCGGGAGTGTGGAACTTCCCCGGACGAGCCGGCCCATTCATGCTACAGATAAATAGTATGCCATTCTTGACAAAGTATTCGTCTGCAACATGGCTCTACCACTATAAATTACGTTCCCTAAAGTTCTCGATTTGACATAAAGAGTATCTTCTGCTTATAGTATCTCTCCGACAAGTGAAGGTTGGCAGCTAATTCAGATATCTCAGTCCGAAACAGTACGGCAACAGATGCTATCCGTATATACTGCCTTATATACAAGAAGTATAGTTACGTATAAAATTACAAGATTGATCCTAACTGAAACGGACCGATAATTAAAGAAAGTTGTACCTAACAAAAGGGGCTGCCCAATTCAATATTCTTGGATGTGCCAATTAATTGGTTTTGCTATGTATAGGTGAGAAATATCTTAATGCTTCATTTGCTATAATATAATAGAATTTGTACCTAGACGAACTTTTTTGTAAAATTAACAAAAAGTTTATCGTATTAAGCTTACTAAAACAATCTTCAGGTATTATTTACCGAAGAACGTCTTCATCTGATATTCTAAAGCCGCAAATAGGCATTGGCCTAGTCTAGTAATTGATTTCGCATCGCTGTTTTGGGGCTTTTCGCTCCAACTCGACGCTCCTGATATTCTAAGGACTTGTTCAACTCTATCCAACTTTGATGAGCTTGGACCTGCGACGACTGTGGCCATCTTATTTGCTTTTAAATAAGCGCTTAAGTACTGTTAGCCTCATCCATTATGACATGTCTGGCCCAACTCAGTTGTATGCGATTACTAACGAAAATGCATATGTTAAATTCGATATAGAGGACCAAATGGCTCAGTGGCGGGGCCACCTGTGAAGTTAATGGTCACCGGTTCGATCCCCGCATCGGAATAAATATATGCATGGATTACAAATATAATATTTATTCCGATTCTGGTAACCTCGCCATTCCGCAATGGACAAGCGTGATGGGTCCGTTCCTCCAGAAATGGAGAGGCCCGTGCTCAGCAGTGGGACATATATGAGCTGTTAAAAAAAATTAATATAAACAGTAATAATCGTAATAATTATTATTAAACATGGTAAGCTACAAACAAACAACTACAAATTATTCCACTAAGTAATCAGTTAACTTTCTTTAAGTAGCTTCACGTGAGAAGCGCCGCATTCGCAAACCGCGCTCCCACTGTTTTCGTTATTGCTTCAAAGGTGGAAATCGTCGAGACGAGGCATGTATTATGATAATTTGTGTCGTATCCGTCGGAAGCGCTCTGCGAAATATTCCACTGCACGTGTGTGGTGGCAGGCTGAAATAACTTCTTTTACTACAAAACCGTCTGTATCTTAGTTCATAAGAATGTGTGAGTACATAAAACATAGATAAATATAATATGATATGTTTAACAAATTACAAGTTTCGTAAATTAACATAATTTAATACGTCTATTATAAAGATAAAATATATTTTTATAGAACTGAAATTGGTAGTTCATGTACGAATATCAGCCAACGGCAGTACGTAGCCTGATCTTCGGCTACACGCATCCAGTCTCTGCCAGCCACCATACGCAGATCGATGCTCCATCAATCCACGCGGTCTACCCAACAGCACTCGTCCTCTCCAACGGTTGTCGGTTTTGATATTGTATTATATATTAATGTCAAAGGCGATACAAATAAGACGTAGTGATATACGTCTTTTTATATTTATTTACTATAGTTATAATTTCAAAACTTTTATTATGGTTCATTCGTTCACATTTAACTTTATGGAACTTGACGTTCGTAAAAAATCAAATTAAAGTAATGTTGATAGAATTTATCAAAACAGCAAAAAAATTGTTTCTACAACATACAACTTATTGGCCGGTTGTTAACATAAGCCAATATAAATATTATCAAAAAGGTAGTTTATTAGTACAGTATTTATTATCTCATTAAGTACAATTTATAAGTTTTTGAACTTTTATAAATCTCTTCTTGCTTTAGAAGAAAAACATTCCATTCCTCTTCTACAATTTTTTTAATTAAATATTGAAATAATGCCGCTAAATTGTAGTGTTTTTAAAAAAGTACTGTATAAAATATACGAAATGAGCTTAACAGTTATAGATATATTTTTTATAATTCATCAAGCTTCTTTGAATATAAATATGATGAAAAATCTAAGAAGGTCAAAATCTGCATTTAAAAATCCATTGATTAATTATGGAGTGGATGTATCAAACATTGAACACTTGTGAAGAGCCCTCCATGTCTTTGAACACAGTTTTTAATTTTGGAAGGTCAAGTTTCTTATATTTTGTACGAAATATAGAACAAGATATAATGAAACTTTTTTTTTATAATGCAATACAATTATATTACGGGGTTTCAAATACAAATTCTTTAAGATTATGATCACACTATTTGTTTTTTAAGATATTTTGTGATAACTATGATATGAATTGTTTAGAGGTAGCTTTGATTTATTTTTAATCATTTTAATGTAGCAATAATTTTTTTTATAGAATTCTTGATAAATCAATGGAAACTAAGTTATTTTAATTATAATGTTATTTTATCTTTCTATAAATAAAACATAATTTACAATTACTCAAAAAAAAAACGGACAACTGCTTGGCTCAATGATTAGAACACCTGACTTCCAATTCAAGGCTACAAGGTTGATATAAAATTTGTTTTAAAACACAAAAAATAGTTTTCTTAACTCTGGATAAAATTTTTCGGATGCATTTTAATGTCTCTTAGGATCATATCAACAAACTAAATAATCTTAAAGAATGAGTGTCTTTTGTGTTTGTGCATGAACTTTAGGCTTCTGGAATTTCACAGAAAAATTCACCGTAACTAAATCGCATAAGATAACATTGTAGTTGACTGAAGATACTGATGATAATGAAGAATTATTTGACATTATTGTGGCCAATACATGCCCCACTGCTGGGCACGGGCCACCCCACTTTTGGAGGAGTAGTCATTAACTCACTACGTTTGTCTCGCACTCCGAAAGCAGTGATTTCAACGTTGAACCAATTAGGTGGTCATATAACACTAATTTTTATTCATCACTGCCATGTTGTTAACTTAAGAAGGCCAACTGTGATAATATCTGCCTTTCAACCTTACACAAAACCAATTAATCAATGTAAAAAGTCTACGAAGAACCTTTCGTATTGGAATTAATAATTATATACTTTATCACGATTTTCCAAAAAAAATTGCGGAAATTTATAAAAACAAAATAGTCACGATAATGATTATTATTAGTTTCTCATTTTAATCTATGATGGGCAACAGGGGTATAAAGGAGCTTGGTTCGATCTGGCTTCGTAGAGTCAGAAGTAAAATTATTGTAGATACCGCCGAATCACTTGATCGTTTGTCTGTCTATATGAACTTCTGTCATTCCTCTGATGTCTATATGAAATTTGATTTGACTTCGTAACGTGTAGATGCCTACCATTTCTTTAAAAAAAACATGAGCATCATCAAAATAACGACAAACAGTTTGATAAAATAAATGTAGTTCATCTTGTTTATCGTTATTATTAGAGTACGTTAGTCTTTTGCTGGACTTAGGATATAGGCCGACCTTCGCCTGCGTAGATCATCACTACTTTTAGCCGTTCTACGTTTGTCAAGGCGCAGTTTCTATTCCAACACTTGTCTTCAACGGTTGTCAATCCTTCAACAAATATAGCCCGCCCATGCCTTTGCAATTTGCTATCTAAAATAGCTATGATAATAATTTTTCTTCGGGTTTCATTTCAAATAAACTCCCGAGAGAACATATCGTGCATATATTTATAATTCCAAAAATATATTAAGCTGCACAAAAGCAAATATGATTATTATAGACTCTGTAATATTATAGTACACA
This sequence comes from Baronia brevicornis, assembly GCA_031353405.1. NCBI lineage: Eukaryota > Metazoa > Arthropoda > Insecta > Lepidoptera > Papilionidae > Baronia > Baronia brevicornis. The sequence continues at coordinate 407,752 of JASFAT010001585.1, forward strand.
TTATACAGCAAGTTACAAGTACATATATCGTAGCAAGCCTTGAATGTGCCGGCTTAAAAACGACTTCGATCACGCAATGCTTTAGATTCACGTTCGAAAAACTAAAAGAACACGAGGCACCTAACCTATTATTGTTGGTCATTATAATTATAACAAAGTTTTCCTATTTTATTGTTCTATGCTGACGCGTTATTTTGGTGTTAAATGATCATTGTACGACATTTTTGTACAGGTTATTTCTATGATCAAACTAATCTATGTGTGCAAGTATTAAAAATATAATAAGTCTTATAAAGAGAAAGCACAAACAGCAAGTTAATTTTATTTATCTTTTCTTTGATGGTAATTAGTTACAACTATTATACCAGTGTCAAGTGAAATACAATAATATCCAATCTCTTGAAATGTAACTAGTCAGCTTATCACGTTACGTCTTGATAAAATGGTGGCTACTCTACCAAAACCTTCTATGGACTTTTACAGTCCACTTAAAGAGTTACGATACACGCATTTATTTCATATCGCTTCACTTATACACCTTAATGAATGTATATTGTGTAATACGCTACTATGGTTAAACGATATAACTGTTAATAATATAAGATTATAAAAATGAAAAAAAAAAAAAAACACAACGTCACTGATGTTGGCGGGAAAAGTCCTAAATTTTATTTGGTCATTAATTTTATGTCAACTATAAACTTATGTACATGAACACGTATTATTATTATTTTTATTACTTGAGAATACATACAGATTTTAATTAAATTTTTGTGAGTTTACTCACTTCATAATTCCCACTGCTGTGCACATGCCTCTTCTCATAAGAAGTAGGTATATATTTATAGAACATGAGCAAATTAATTAAATTCGAAAACAATTCACAATCGTAAATACTTTCCAGCCAATATTGCCTCGTGATATTTTCCTTGACACTAACTGGCTATTTTAGAGATATGAGTGAAAACAATGTTCTTCTAGTAGATTTCGCTATGACAATATCTGAGAAATGACAAAGTGTCAGCCACTCTTCAAATAACATATACATAAAACTGTCAGAACAAAACACAGAAGGCAGGCCCTCCTCCGAATACACAATTTTTTAGTGGTAGAGTCACGCTGCAGACGAATACTTCCTCAATAATGGCATATTATTTGTCTGTAACATGAAAGGGCCGGCTCGTCCGGGGAAGCGCCACACTCCCGCAGAAAACCGACGTCTGGGTGGTAACTTAGCTACCATGTTGCATCCGGTTAGCGGTTGAGTGGCAAAGATCCAACACCCTTCCCCCTTGCTCCTACCATAATGACCTTTCCTTAAAGGCCGGCAATGCTTTTGTACTGCATTGCAGATGTTTATGGGCGGCGTTGATTGCTTTTGGTGGCACGCCTACTCGTTTGCCTTCCTATTTCAAAAAAAACACCTTAAGTCCATCACGGACTGAATTTGCGAATCGACTGAAAGGGGAAAATTATAATATAATAAATATAATTTTATATTTTAATAAATTTCGTAATAATTTGCGTGAAATGGAACATTCACCTGACGTAAATAAACAGTATATTATTTGTTCGTGGGAAACCTTAATATCGATGGACAGAAGGTGCTAGCTCTAAGGAATATTATAATTAGTCATTTAATTTAAAGGTAAAAAAATGATGCATTGCCGTGTTTAACTTGATAAAGTCTTTCCCTATAACAAAGTTAGGGGAATACATTTCTCCCCATAATACACTATTAGTTTTCTTAGTTAAGATGATCACCTAAAGTTCTCGTTAGGCCCCGTAGTCATGAATTTATTCATTTTGTGTTTATTTTTTCCTTCGTGGCGTAATTTTTATAAAGTTCAGTGTAAAGGTCATCTGTCAGCAACAGTAACTAAGACAAATGTAAAAATAATCAAAGTGTGACCCACAACGAAATTTGACGATATCGATTCTTTATGTTTACTTAAAACAAAATATTGTAGACCTTATGAAATAATTATGGACTACTGATTGACAATGATAAGTAATAAATGTGGCACATAAAAACAAATATCCTATGGTTCCTAGTGTAGAAAAGGCACAGTTTATTTCTTCCATTGCATGTCTGTAGGAGCTCATACAAGTCGATGGATAGCAATGTCTGGGATCCCTAATACGCCCGCCAAATGCATGGATTACGGCAACATCCTTCAAAGTCTTCTTCATAATGTTCAGCAGAGAATATTACGGCTGTATATATGATGATTGACGATGAATGAAAACAAGAAAAAGTTATAAGACAAGGGTTGGCAGAGACCACAGAGCTACAATCCCGGCACACCCTCCCCGCCTCCTCCACACTCATCCATCCCTTCATCCATTCTTCCTCTCACATTCATCGCAGCGAAACGGCTCTCCATTAGTCGCTTCTCGCCATCGTGGGAATCAGGACACACACATTTGAATATTTATAGTCGTATATGAGGGTTAGGAGTCAACCTTTAATGTGAGATTCCCGCATCCAGATAAATGTACATATATGTATATAGCATACAAGTATTTAGAATTTTTAGGAAAATTAGGAGCAAACGTGGCGAGCTAACGATGTCTATTACTCCAGAAATGATAAATCTGTGCATAGCAGTAGGGCATTTTAAAGACTGTGAAGATAAAATGAAAACTCTATTTTCACTATTTCTGCACTGTCTCTTACATCAACACCCAACGGTCTGCCAGGAAACGTCAGTTACTCCCTAGATACACCGTGTCAGTTATAAGTCCTATTAAGTATCCGCAGAGAGCTCAGTTGCCTGTCAGTAGCGCTTGGGGTAACGTGACAACTTTAAAATGAACGCATTTGGGTTCTTGTAATCTCTGTGCTGGCCTTGTACCGCTATCAAATTCTTAACATAGTTACATAAAAAGAACATCGTTTTGTTATTATAACAAATCCACATATAATACCCTACATATGAATACAAAAGAAAGTATTCTCTTCATTAATGTTACATATATAATACAAACTAAATGACACACGTAGTCATAGTTTATTTACTAAAAATGAATTTATGGGTTATCTGCAACTAAATCTATTCATTTTAATATAGGTTGTAGAAAATAGTAGATAAAGCAAGAAATAAGATATTATTGTATATGTATTCAATTATAGTAATTAAAAAACTAATTATATTAAACAATTATAATGAATATTCCAGGCCATTTTAGTAATATCTTAATCATCCCATAAACAATAGCATAAACAATCGCTGCAAAGGACGATTTAATATATATTTTGTTGATAATTTTGCTTATTGAGTCTTAATATACAAATTTGATAAACAATGCTGAGAGATGTTCTCTAGCAGTCCGTACGCGGGTTAAGTTTTTACAGAAAATACTGAGTTATCTATATTTAATGAAGTTATTTAGAAAATGTTGCTTTAACATATTTATATATAATAAAGCAACATTTTCTTGAAGTTCTTGAGTTATCTCAATATTCTTCAGTATGAATTTAGAAGCTCATGACTAGAACAATTACGTATTCCGCATACGAGACGAAAGCATAATAAAGAGAAATATGACAGTGACAATGATCTGAATACTGTGCAAGATGAAGTTAGTGTAACTTTTGTCAAACAAAAGTAAAATATATCGAATAACTGACATATTTATTTTAATCAGCATATATATAATAGCATATATAAAACCAAACCATAACATAAAAACATAAATAACAGCAAATATAAAACCTTCCAGAGTGTTTGAGGAATATCTCACCAAAGTTTCATCGCAATCGGGTGATTGACTTAGGAGCGCATACGAAACAAAAACAAATATTTATTATTTTCCAATAAAAAATTAAGGCCAATACCTACCTGATCACTTAACATTTGAGTTGTGATCGTATCGTAACATTTTTTATTTATCAGAACATACATAAAATATCTGTAAAAGTTAATATATATTTGATTTATATGATTCGTATTCGTCTACAGCGTGGCAGAGCCACACTGCAGACGTATACTTTGTCAAAAATGGCATAATATTTGTCGGTAGCATGAATGGGCCGACTCGGCCGGGGAAGCACCACACTCCCGCAGAAAACCGACGTTTGAGTGGTAACTTAGCTACCGCGCTTAATACGGTAAGCGGCTGAGTTCCGGAGGCCCAACACCCTCCTCTTCCCCTTTCCTCTCCCCCTCCCACTCCCACTCCCATAATGACACTTTCCTTAAAGGTCGGCAACGCTTCCGCACTGCCTATAACGCAAATATCTATGAGCGGCGTTGATTGCTTTCCATCAGGTGACACACTTGCTCGTATGCCTTCCTATCCCATAAAAAAATATATTATAATATTAGAAATACGATAAAAATAATCCAGCTTATTTTTTATTTCTTAATGGTATTGGGAGGGAATTAGCGTGTTCGCCTGACTGAAAGCAATCAACGCCACCCTTACATATCTGCAACGTTATAGGCATTGCAGAAGCATTGTCGGCATTGAAGAAATTATATAGGCTTGTTATTTGAATGTTCCACTGTCGTATAGATTCGGAAATATCGCTCAAGGTATCTGGTTCCACAGAGTAGTAGTTCGTGGAAAGAAGTATCAAGAAAAATGCACCGTATTGAATTGCTATTTATCCACATGGTATCTTTCGTAATAAGTTTTGTTTTGCCTTAAGTTAAAAGAAAAAGTGTAATATCTTAGCGATCGACACATGACGTACGCGATGGATAATTCAAATCGATTTTTGATTCATAATCATATCACGTGAGGATTCGAACGAAATCGGTCAGCATGTCTGTGAGAGAGTACAGCTTTGCTCCCTGCGGTACGACAACACGTGACCGGATTTTATTTACCACAGCATCTTCGCTTTGTCTTTGTTGTATTTATATGTTTGAAGTACGTACTAGTCTGTTTTATTCTGCACCTACACTTTTTCTACTCAATATTTGAAATTTGGTTGTGGCTTGCGCCTTTTACATAATAAATAAAGAGAAAGAATTGGTTACTTAATATATTTAATATTCAAATGCTGATAAGAATTCAAAACATAATGAAATCTACAGTCAGTCCGTAGTAATGAAATATGTGGCTACACATTCGTGATTGAATAAACAATAGCCTTATTACGAGCCAACACGGACATACCAAAATAATTGTATACGATATATTAACGAGGCTACGAACGTGCCGGTAGATTTATCCCTACTGCTTGACGAATGTTCCCGAACCGGTACTAATGATGACAGTGAAACTGTACGATCTGATATTAGAAAAACAAATCATTGTATGTGTAGAGTATGCACAGTGCGTACATTTATTGCAGTCCTTGTCTCGCAATACAATGTGACTGCACGGCGATAATTATTTTATTTAATTGTGGCTGCCGTTTGAGTCACACGTCTTGATAGTGCGTTGGCGAGTCAAGACATAATATATACATACGTATATAAGTGATCAGTGCAGTGTTATATACAAGAATACTGCAGTAATTAGTCAGTCATCACCATAATTTAGATTATTGGAATGTGGGGAAAAACAATAAGAATAATTATTATCATCAATGCAACCATAATAGTCCATTTGGACATTGACCTTTTACAAAATTGAGGAGTGTTGCTGTAATCCATATACTTGGTTGACGGATTGCGAATCGCAGTTAAGTCTTTGTTATACATAGATGCTGCTTCTTATCTACTGAAATTTGCTCCCGTAGTTCACCCAAGAGAAGAAATTCGATGGTCCATCCATTTCAGAAAACACAGCAAACGATAAGATGCTGCTTGTTAGTAAGTCTGTAGTATTTATTATCAAAAGCACAATTTGTGTAATATTAATCGCTTGTGGCCTTCGTAACAGAAAGAAATATCAAGCAACATCAAGTGGTTGGAGCTACGGTCATTATTAGAATTCTAAGACTACTAGAAAGGAGAACTTTTTAGCGTGTAATGTACATATTCAAATATGTTTTGTGAACTACCTCCAGCGGTGTTTATGAACCGATATGACATTGGAACCTTCAAAAAACAGTCTCAATGGACTGCAACGATTTCTATAGACGGCGTTGATTGCTATCCATCATGTAATATAGCCTACTCGTTTGCCTTCCTATCCTATAAAAATATGTACCTACATATTAATCGTCATCTTTAGTCTACAATGCTCTGATATTGTCAAACACTGCTGGATATAGTCCATAATACATAATATATAATGGATAATAAGCTTGATCTTCCATTCTCTGCCAGCCGCCCTGCGCAGATCGTTGTTCTATCTAGCTTAGAGGCGTCCTACCCTACGTTTAATAATTGCGATTTACATTCCCACACTTATTATTTCAACGGTTGTCGTTTCAGTGACATACTGCTGGTGGAGTTTGAATGATTCCTTCATTTCTTTTCTTCACTTCGATTCGATATATACAAATTATGAGCAAATAATTTCGGGATCGTTCATATTTATAATTAATATACAGATTAAATATCAAAGTACTGCCAAAATTGAAGCATTATAATAACAATAGTAACGAAACCAGGGTGTGAAATTTATGTTAAATATTTTCCTGGAAAAATAATTCGCGTGACTCCACTTTACCCTATTATACTATTTTGGTAAAAAAGCTCGAAACTAATTAGTTTGACAAACAAAATATTAAGAACACGTGTTTAATGGAGTTTCAAATATTTTTCAACGGAAAATTTTATTTTTGTTGCTTGTAGAACAACTGGCACTGTGATTGTTGTTACGCAAGCAAAAAAAAATCCGATAGTAAATGATTTCTCACGAATGTTCAGGGGGTTCTATACTTAACGAGTAGTGTGTAGCTATCAGGCCTATGGGCTGATTTCTTCAGGCTGATGGACTTGGATTTCAGCTCAGGGGATGATTTCTCCCCAGATCGAATGCACTCGTTTCCCTTTCCTTCAATTCCTTTTTCCTTTCTTAATACATGCTACTTCTTCTCTAATTAAATCCTTCTTCCTCTATAATTATTTTCAAAATTCTCATTATAATCCTAATAAAGGCCACGCGTCTGCAATAATTGCCACCCGTCACTTCCTGATTCCCACGAGGACGAGAAGCGACTAACGGAGAGCCGTTACGCTATGATAAATGTGAGAGGAAGGATTGATGAAAAGATAGATGAGTGTGGAGGAAGCAAGGCGAGTGTGCGGATGGAAATCTGTGGTCTCTGCCTATTCCTACGAGAAACAGGCGTGACAATGCGTGAGTGTGTATGTGTGTGTGTCTGCAATAATAGTATCGCCGGTAGTGGTTGCTTACCTTCAGGGGACTCGTTTGCTCACTTGTACCGCTTCTATAAAAAAAAAACCTGTTTCAAGTAAAGCGCTTACCAAGGAACAGAATTAAATTTTTATTTTTCTTAAAACCTTGTAGTTTTTAACGATTATTAGGATGATGGGTATAATGTATTTGTATTATATTTTAAATGCCAAAATGTAAACTGAACAAATTTTATCTGTGCATCGTTATTGCCAATAGGTTCTCATTACACTCAGTATCAGCGCAAACTTGCCGGTAAGTTGTGATAGATGAACGCTGTACAGAGGCTCGTTAAGAGCTGACAAACTCAGGTGAAGCTACGGTTCGTTAGTGATGCGACATGAATCGTCGCCTATACAGGAACTACTGAAATACGAAGCTCCACTAAATGCATTTATCATTAGATATATTCCAAGCATTAGGTTATGTGCTCTTGGTGTTTAAGTTTAAAAAATAATATTAAATATATTTTTTACAATTCTATAATGGTAGAGCCACGCTGCAGACGAATACTTTGTCAAAAATGGCATAATATTTATCTGTAGTATGAATGGGCCGACTCGCCCGGGAAAGTACTACACTCCCGCAGAAAACCGGCGTCTGAGTGGTAGCTTAGCTACCGCGCTTTGTACGGTTAGCGGCCGAGTTCCGAAGGCCCTACACCCTGTCTGTCTGTGATACTTTCCTTAAAGGTCGGCAACGCTTCCGCACTGCCTAAGGCGCTGCGGATGTCTATGGGCGGTGTTGATTGCTTTCCATCTGGTGACACACCTACTCGTTTACCTTCCTATCTCATAAAAAACTACTTAGCGCTATAAGTGCAGTCAAATTCTGTAGAAATTTATTTATGTATATTATTAAATTATATGGAACTTGGCTGATTAAGGGTAGAAGGTAGGAAAACATAATTGTGACGTCATGATCATCAACAGCAACAGCTAGCAGTCCACTGCTAGTCATAAGCTTCTTCTAAGCACCTCACCTAGCTCGGTCTTCGTCTACACTCATCCTTTTCTATCAGTCAGTCATGTGGCTGGAGGTATCGCACACTTTGTTTGCCAAGATGCGTTCTTCACTATACGATTTGTCTACTCCAACAGATGTCGGATTAAGTTATAGATAAACTAGAACGCAACAGATTCCCGTAAGGCCGCTTTGGGTAATGATAATTGAAATAAAAAGTATAGTAAGAGAACTTTGTTTGCGTGGATTGGTATTACAAACTCCTACCCTTCACCGTTGAAATGCTTAATTATTCTTTTTGCGCCAAACGAGCGCACTCTCTTGTTACCTGTAGCGTTTACCAACCACGAAGAAATTTCTCTTAATAATTTCTTCGCGGAAGGGACCAATTATAAACCGTGAATGACCATTATTTGCGTATTATCATTTATTAAATCTCAAAGGTAACCCATAGATTATTTTTTCGTGTCTTGACATGCCCTTAAAACTGTCCAGGAAAAAAACTTGTTACTGTCTTAACCTTGCAGTAAGATTTCACTGTGTCGTGGATGCTATTATTTATAAAAACTCAAATAACATAAAAAACACAGTGAACTTGAAAGAAATATCTATAGGCCATACAAATATTTCTATCCTCACAGGTTATCTTATCTCTCACTCCTGGGTTTGCTGGAAGAAAACTCAATTTTGAGTTAAGCTCAATTTTGAGTTTAAGTTGTACATCTTCTTTCCTTTTAATTCTTGTATGTCGTGTTTTGTGTACAATAAAGTATTAAAAAAATATATATATTCACTCCGAAACAGAAATAGAATAGGTATGTGACCCTAGGCTTCTTAAGTGAACTCTTCGGTTTTGAAACATACAGGTCATTATAAATCTTTATATACTCGTATAATAAATAAATAATACATTATTATAAAGTTACATAACAAATACCTTGAAAATAACAATTATCCATGGTCACGTTACATTAATCGCCTGACCAGCTATGCTTACACATGTTTTTCGTTAATAATTAGTATAATATCACGATACTTTTTAAAATATAATTCTTGAACAACTTGTTAACCATTCCAACTAAGCTAGAACACAACAATTGAAATCTTAGCTTATTCTAACTCTAACCCTTCCTTTCTTTTTTTTATGGGATAGGAGGGTAAACGAGCAAATGTGTCACGTGATGGAAAGCAATCAACGCCGCCCATAGACATTTGCGACACTAAAGGTATTATGGAAGCGTTGTCAGCCTCTAAGGTATGTGTTGGCTTATATTTTGAAGGTACCATTGTCGTATTGGTTCGGAAATACCGCTAAAGGTAACTTGGTTCCACACGGTGGTGGTGCGTGGAATGAAAGAAAAGAGTTTGGGGAAATAAAGTGCAGTATTCCTGCTTAGACACATTTATTGTCGTATTTTGTATTTGTATCATTTGCAGGCCAAGAGAATAACAAAGAAATCTAAGACTTACTTCTATAATAATATCCAACAAAATGTACGAAATTATTCAAAACTCAATCAAGTTATTAAAAATTATATTATAATTTCTAATATGAATTCAGAGTCCAATATTAAATTAAAAGCCCTTTAGTTACCAAAGTTACATGTTGAGAACCCTTGTCTGTCATGCGCTTGTACGGCATGAAATACGCGCTTTTGTTAACTGCCCCTTACAAATTGGGATTTAATACCAACATCCATGTTAATTAAAGGATTACTTGGCAAATGGGATTCAAACCGAGTCGCTGTAAACAAATTTGTGTATTTACTTTTACAATAGTGACATTCTATAGTAATGAGAAAAAAAAAACTAATTGGCTCAGTGGCGCGGCTCCCGCCCATGGAGTCCATGGTCGCAGGTTTGATCCCCGCATCGGAATAAATATATGTATGGCCTACAGATATTTATTTTGAGTTAAGTAACCCCGCCTATCGGCATTGGACTAGCGTGGTGGGTTAACGTCCGTTCCTCCAGAAATGGGAAGGCCCGTGCTCAACAGTGGGACAGAAACACTTAGTTCATATGTCATTTTTTTGTATTGCCCTAATTATCAAAACTCTTAACCTCCATAAAAACATTTTTTTCACTTCTCAGTTTTGATGCCATCTCAATGATAATCAAACCGTATCTGAATATTTAGTTTTTATATAAGTTTTGTTTTTATAAAAGTTTCTCAAACATCAAAAGAATATCAGTTTTTTGTCGTTCCTGTAAAATTTTCTTATTTCTTATACATACGTAATCTGATAACTAGGCCGACGGTAAAGATATTTTTAAAATCTTGTATAAAAATTGTAATGTAGAAATGCGATTTTATTCTAAAATTATATAAAAATATACAAAGAGTTACCTTAGCGTTAAAATCGGAATAGAGAGATTGAAAAAGATTTAATGAGAGGGAAGAAAGTAGTACTGTGAAGGGGGGGAAGTACCATTAGGGGGTTTATATCTTCGTTTATAATTAAACTCTTCCAAATAATTTATTTATGAATCATTTTACATTTTATATTAATTATATATTTAAAAAATATTCTAATATTTATCTTATTTATATATTTTTTTCATTAATATTAAAAAAAATGACTTTTCACTTTACATTTTCTATTCAATATCAATTTCTTATGCCGGAAAAGTAACATTTCTATCAAAAGACGTCAGCCGAACTAATCTTATTATTTTTATAAAACAATTTATTTCTTTTTTATTTCAAATTAACGAATGTAAAAAGAAGTATTATAAGATAAAAGGCTTTATTACATTGGGATAAAAAGTTTTATTACATTAGTGATACATTTATCAATGTACTACAGTATTTATGTTAATATTACGCAGATATGATTATTTTTTATCAAATGATCAAAAAAGGGGTAAACGGACTGGTGGTTCGGATCCCTAAAGAACTCAATAAAATGCTACCACTTAACACCGATGTTCTGTAAGAGTGTGGTACATCCCCGGTTGAGCTAGTCTATTCGTGCTACTAAATAAAGCTCTATCATAATTATAAAGTTGCTGGAATTTAGCCCCAAATATAATGAGAAATGAGAAGTATATTTCGTAAAAAAACATTTTCTTTATTTACATAAACTCAGCCCGTTGTTACCTGAATATTAAGTTGAGGCTACAAAGACGTTATAGATAAATCAAATAAGTCTGAATGTACGAAAAGGCTATTGAGCATTGTACTCACGAACTGTATTTTTCCTGCTATTTGCTTAAACTAACTTGAACCACACACATATGACGCAAACGGTAAAAGTTTATAATCAAAATATACTTTTTTTAGGATCCGTGAAATAAAATTAGAAAAAAAAAGTGAAACAAAAGAAATAAATGATAAAAAATCGGAAATTACTATTCAAAATTACTTTTCCAATAGGATTTAATGTAAACAAAATATCTTCTAAAAAATGAGATCACTCCTCAGTTGTTCTATCAATAATTGTACTTCTACAAAGTAAGATTTAAGTTATGACATAAAAATTATTACCTGTAATATATAAATATGGTATATTAATAATTTAATCAACTTATCAACATCAAAACAGTCTCTGTAAAATAGTCTATGTATTCTCAAAAAGCTACTACGTTTCTGCAATGCTTATGGTGTTTTAGATATCTATGGGTGGCATTGCTTGTTCGTCTTCCTTTACCATAAAATATATTTTAGGGTTATATTGTCAAAAGAAAACAAAGTCTCTTTATTCACTCGAAAAAGTTCCTAATATGGTTCAATTACGCAAAATGTAAACATAAAATATATAATACTTCAAAGGACGACCTCGTCGGGCGGCGAGTTCGTACAGAAATTGGGACATTGTGCACCGCTCTACCTGCGTACTTAACCGGAATAGGCAAATCCAGAAAACCGCATATGGCTTGCAAAGTTCCTCGGCGTGAACCAATTAACTCCGAGAGAGATGCCCCCGCTGATATTAAACAAAATTGACTTCAATATAATTTAAAATTGACTACGTCTCTGAAAGCGGGTTTAACTTTATATTAGTTTGTTATATTTTAGCTGCAGAATAGTGATGAATATCTATCTGGTGGAGATATTAGTTTCACATTTCCATAAAATGTTCATCAAACATTAAAGATGAAAACATTAACCGTGTTTTAGTCTGATGTTCAGGCTTTTTAGCAGATGCGCTGAAACCCCCATCTGTGGGACATTAGGTCTGTACGATGATCTTCAACAAAGAAAACAAGGTCGTAGTTATCGGAATATATAATAATAATAATAATAATAGATTCTGAAAACATAATCGAAGTGACAAAGGTACATTTTCTGAATAATCATCATATCTATTTCAATAGTGCTTTGAGCACAAAATTATAATATTAATTTCATGTACTAATTTCATACTTGTAATCTATGCCGTGGCTGAGAAAACTGCTTAGTAAAAAGCAATTTAATTTATTTTTTTAATTACAACGTGCACTAACGACTGGGCGGAGCCGTTACTTAATTGAAAGTAATAAAAAAGACTCCATTCGAGCAATATAAGATATCTTCCCACGGACATCAACACAACTTTGAAATGGCTCTATATATGTAATTAGTATTCTCATATTTATGCAGATAATCTATTATAACGATTTTAAAAATATAACTGTTCGAATTGTACTGCCTATTACTGTTTTACTACTTGAACTTTAAGATATAGTCGACGGGTATAGCTGGTACTGTCAAAAAGTTTCGCTTCGCTAAAAATACATATAGTTGTACTGATTTGACTGCCAACAGACGCTAAAAAAATTAAATATTTTCTTTCTACTTTCAGCGGTATTTTTAACAGGGCGGTGTCGATTGCTTTTGATTAAACGACACGCTCGCTCGATCCACTTTTTTGACACTTATATCCTAGAATTAATGAATAGTGTTTTAATCAATGTAAACAGCAATCCGTGCGGAATTATGGGTATAGTGAAATTAAACATACGAGTATTTTTATGGTACTTTAATGAGACACTAAAAAATAATAACCAGTATGACCTCCCCTTGCATTAATTACGACATGTAATCGTCTTGGCATGCTTTCCACCAGGCTTTCGATGGTTTCCAGTGGAATGTGTACCCAATCAGCCGAGATCACGTTTAAGCTCCCTGATGTTTTACGGAAGTGGTTGGACAGAACGTACTCGCCTTTTTAGAAGGTCCCAGACGTGCTCAATGGGGTTAAGATTAAAAAAAAATGGGTGGTTTTATTGTTCTAAATTATTGGTAATAATTTAGTTCTAAACAGCTTCTAGCCTCGCACGTATATTGTAGAATGAAATCTTTCAAAATTTACCATAAATTTGTCCCTTAATACATAGCAATACATAACTTTGCCTTCACTGTCGCACTAGTAACTCAACTATCGTTTACTCGAGCTATGAAACTCGGTTTAATGTGTAGCTTGCAGGAGTTATACCGTGGAATTCGTTGCTTCACCCGCTAGTCACGCACGAGCTGCAATCACCCGGAAATCTTTGAATTTGCCCTATCGCCTCTCACACCAAACTTTACAGCTACACTTCAAAATAATTACGTATTTTATGGAGATTAATAAAAGCATTTTTTTTTATTTTATTTAGTAATATATTAACAAATTATTATATATATATATATATATATATATATATATATATATATATATATATATATATATATATATATATATATATATATATATATATATATATATATATATATATATTGCCATAAGCTGTGTGAAGAAGGCACGTTTTGTCCAAAACATGTCCTATGTCCATTTAAACGATCTTATTTTCGATATCATAGGAGGATAATTCTGATATGTCTTCGAGACACGTTGTATGAGATCTGATATTGTTACAGTGTTTATATAGAGGCAATTTCAAACAAATCATTTATCATCAAGACAAAAGAATAAACATTGCTAAAACCTAAAAGTGAAATAAAATGTAAAAACCTAAACAGATAAAAAACACATAAGTAGATTCACTAATATTTAAACCCTAATTTTTATTATTGCCCCATTTTGTCATAAAATATCATACAAAAACTAAAATTTTGAGAAGCATTAGCTTAATTGGCTAAAATTGTCTTTACCGTCTAAGGTTCGATCTTATCATTAAACATATTTTGGAGCAATCGTTATTAGTTGGAATGGTTAACAAGAATTGTTGTTATGCCACTTGATTTCATTATTTTTAGCTAGATATTTTAAGGCTACACGAAAAACGTCTACTATCTAAATGTACGCAATGCGACGCTGGAATGTGAGTTCTCCACAAGCTGAATTGAGTTTTGTGAATTAACACAACGACTCACTAAAATTGACGATAGCAGAACATGAATTGCCTTCCTATAAGCCTTTTTTCCCATACAATCTAAACATAACTATAAATATTAAGAACCACATTATTTATGTACATATTTATTTACATTAGGTACCCGCTTTTTTATAACATTGGCCCAAAAGTATATAATGAATTCCCGAGATCATCTCTGGGCAAGATGTATAGAAATAAAAAAGGAAAAGTAAAAAAATGGATAAAGTTACTTAGAACTAAATCGACATATATATATATATATATATATATATATATATATATATATATATATATATATATATTAGGTGTACAAATAAGTTTCCGCAGTTTTTTATAAAAAATTAGGAATTTATTGTAAAGGAAAAGTACATTACGTTTTATTCAAAGTATTTTCCATCATTTGCCACTACTTTTCCCCATCTTTCTGGCAACATTCGGATACCCCGTCGAAAAAACTCTTCATCTTTTGACGCTATCCACAAATCTACCCAATTTTTGGTGTCTTCATATGATGTGAAGCGCTGCTCAGACAGACCATGTGCCATCGACCGGAACAGGTGATAATCAGAAGGGGCTAAGTCTGGTGAATACGGCGGGTGGGGTAAAACTTCCCAGTTGAGTGTTTCCAAGTATGTTTTTACCGGCGCCGCAACATGTGGACGAGCATTATCGTTTAAAAGAATAATTTTGTCGTGTCTGGAGTAGTAATGGGCGCGTTTTTCCTTAAGTGCCCGACTCAATCTCATCAATTGTGTTCGGTAGAGAGCTCCAGTAATGGTTTCGCTTGGTTTCAGCAATTCATAATACACGACACCAAGCTGATCCCACCAAATACACAGCATGAGTTTTTTTCCATGAATATTCGGCTTAGCTGTCGATGTTGATGGTTCGCCGGGCTTAACCCATGACTTTCTCTTCTTTGGATTATCGTAGTGAATCCATTTTTCGTCACCAGTGACTATACGATGCAAAAAACTCTTTTTTTTATTCCTGGCAAGCAGCATTTCACTCATGCATAATCGGCGTTCAACGTCTCTCGGCTTTAGTTCATATGGAACCCAATTTCCTTGTTTTTGAATCATTTCTAACAATTTTAAACGATGTGAAATTGCTTGTTGAGTCACTTGTAGAGTAAGTGCAAGTTCTTTTTGCGTTTGGGACGAATCTTCCTCCAATAGTACTTCTAATTCCATGTCTTCGTACACTTTCGGCCTTCCACTGCGTTCTTTGTCTTTAACGTCAAACTCACCGTTCTTAAACTTTTGAAACCATTCCTGACAACTTCTCTCACTTAAAGCAGCTTCACCATATGCTTCTAGAAGCAATCGATGCACCTCAGCTGCAGATTTTTTCACATTAAAGAAGTAAATCAAAAGTTCCCGCAAATGATGCTTATTCGGAATAAAACTTGACATTTTTGCACGAAAAAAATTACGTGATGCTGATACGGAATCACTAGTACTTTAAGGTTATGGTGTTGCCAGATGACTAAACTTGGGATATTACGTTTTACATCTGACAATTTCTCCATAACCTTCTGGTGGGGCCATCTTTTGACAAACCGCGGAAACTTATTTGTACACCTAATATATATATATATATATATATATATATATATATATATATATATATATATATATATATATATATATATATATATATATATATATATATATATATATATATATATATATATATATATATATATATATATATATATATATATATATATATATATATATATATATATATATATATATATAACTTAAAGGTGACTGACTGACTGACATAGTGATTTATCAACGCACAGCCCAAACCACTGGACGGATCGAGCTGAAATTTGGAATGCAGGTAGATGTTATGACGTAGCCATCCGCTAAGAAAGGATTTTGATCAATTCTACCCCCAAGAGGATAAAATAGGAGATTTTCATCTTTATGATTTTCATCTTGTATGAAACTTTGTCAATTTTACACCGATTGGGCTGACACTTTGCATGCATAAAGCTACTATGATGTAAGCATCCCCTAAGAAAGGATTTTGATAAATTACAACCCTAAGGGGATAAAATAGGGCTGAAAGTTTGTATAAATCTATTTAGATTTTCGACTGATTGAACTGAAATTAAAGATTGCAGCTACTATGATGAAGACGTCCGCTTAAATAGGATTTTGATAAATTCAACCCCCATGGGGATAAAATAAGGGATGATGGATGATGTAAATGTATTAGTTTGAACCTATCAGTACCTAATGGAACGAATAAATTAAGACGAACAAAATAATTTTTAGTTCTAAATGTTGACAATAGATCCCGGAAGAATTGTGCACAGTTGTTACTACGGTTCAAGAATTGCTGTCTAAAGTTTATCCAGACATTATTCATATACATGACAAGCCTATTGACTGGTTATGTGAGCGTGTCATACTTACTCCAAAGAACGATCAAAGAGCAGCTATCAACGATATCCTGCTCATGTCGTTTGAGGGCGAAGAAAAGGTCTATACTTCGATTGATACAGTGGTTAATACAGATGACGCTACTAATTACCTTGTAGAATTTTAAAATAGAATTTTAAATTCATTAAAACCGCCAGGTTTGCCTTATCATAAGCTTATTCTGCGTGTGGGCACTCCAATTATGTTGTTGCGAAATTTAAAATCACCAAAACTTTGTAACGGTACGAGACTGCAAGTGTAAGCGTTACATCGCAATATAGTGGAAGCCACTATATTAACTCCCATTAAATCCCATTAATACCTAATGATATCCCGTTCGAATTTAAACGATTACAGTTTCTCCTAAAAGTCTGCTTTGCCATGACAATAAACAAGTCTCAGGGGCAAACTCTCACATTTGCAGGTATTGACTTGAGAGAACATTGCTTCTCTCATGGACAGTTTTATGTGGCTTGCTCACGAGTAAGTTCACCCAATAGCTTGATAGTTTTAGCGCCTAATGACAGATTAGTTAAGAATATTGTGAACAAAGAAGTTTTGTAGGCCCTAATTTTTTACACACGCTAAACAAAAGTAAAGCCCCAAAAACTATACCTAATTAATAATAATAATTCTTAACGCGAGCTTCTTAAAAGCTAGTATACATGTATATATATATATATATATATATATATATATATATATATATATATGTATATGTTTATATATATATATATATATATATATATATATATATATATATATATATGTGTGTGTGTGTGTGTGTATGTATGAATGTACGTATTTATATATGTATTCAATTAATTCTTTAAATTATTTAAGTATACATAATACAACATACCTACAGGCAATATAGAAAAAAATTAAGTTTCATTTTGTGCACGCCTTTTTCCATGAACAACATAGGCAAGCCTGTAAGCCTTTCTACCCATAAAATCTAAATTGAACTTTAAGTAGTGTTCGCCAGTGGTCTTGGAGAGTCTGGAATGATCAAGAGATCAAAAACCTAGTGGACGAACCCAACATCATAGGCTAGATCAAAACATATAAACTTTGCTGGCTGGGCCACGTTATATGCATATGAAAGGAGCCGTGAAAACCGCCTACCTGGTTCTAGGTACCGTTGGATTAATGCCGTAGAAGGAGACCTAAAGGAGTTTTAAATCAAGGACTGTCAGACGATAGCGCAAAATCGCTTCAAGTGCGACTCTTATTGATGGAGGCCGAGAAAGTAAATATAGATAGTCTCACTAATAAATGAAATACCCATTTCTAAGTGTAAAAATTTTACGAGTTATAAAGGAAATTTTATTCAGGCGCTGCCTCGAGGTCACGTCCAAATTAAAGAACTCAAGTCAGCCTTTCAGTCACTTAACCTTCAATTAATGGGAGCGACTGTTGCACTAAAGTACCTAATGCCTAAAGCGTGAAGCGGAACAAAACACAAGAGTTATTTTACTATTACATTTAGATTCAATGAGGGAAGGAGTTGTGAATTTCAAAGTAAATTATTTTTCAAGGGAAGAAAAATACGAGAGTTCTAGACGAAATAATTGTTATTTAAATTGACAAATGGACTGACTTATTTGAGTGAAAAAAAAGCATTATATAATTTTAGAAATCACATACTTAACATCTACTACTTATAACAAAATTGAGAGGATGATTCCTGCCGTCGAGTTGCACTACCACACAACTTGTTATAAAGAAAAGTTTTATACCCACCATCTGGATGTAAGGCGATCCAGTACGGTGCGTTTTTCCCAAAACTTTTTTCCATGCACCACTGGTGGTGCATGCTTGACCTTTAGGGATATTTCAGAACAGGTACGATATTGGAATCTTCAACAAGCAAATCTTCAAGTTTCTCTAAGGTCGGAAACGTCTATGGAATGCCTAAAGCGTAGTGGATATAAATGGGCGGCGTTGATTGCTTTCCATCAGGTGACACGCTTTCTTATTTGTCTACCTATCTCATAAAAAAATGCATATATTTTTTATTTTCTCTTTGTATGTTAATAGTATGACAAGTATGGTAAAGTAAATAGAAAAATCACTCAGCGATAAGGATACGTGACTGTGATACTTTCCCAGTCGAACACGCCTATTCATATATGTCTCCTACTACTATTAAATGTTAATTGTGTTGTAGCATTATTAAGATGTTGTTTCATTACAGTGAATGTAAATAGACATTGTTAACAAAGTTAGAACTGTTATAAACAAAGAACAACTTCAATGATTTATGTTGCCTTACGTCCGAGTTGCGCCTCCGCGCGATATTACAAAGTTTTTGTGAGAAAATTTCTAAAATTCTAAAGTGTCTCGTCTTGCCATCGCTCGTTCTCCTTACCGTTATACCTAATACTGTAGAGTTTGTGAGGCGCGCTTAACTTTATACAGTGTTAAATATACATTTCACAAGTTCGCTTTTCTTCGCCAATGAAGTTACGGTGTTATATCGTTCCTGAACAAGTCAATGTTAGCATGAGAATTAAAAGTTTTGTGTATTAAAATAACACGCGCGCATTTTAAACTAAATAAACTACCAATTTAGTACGGTGTTTTGTTTTAAGGATCAACATTATTTTTTTAAGCAATAGGAAGGCAAACGACCTGACATATCATCTGATTGGAAGCAATTAATGCCTCCCATAGACATCACTGAAGCGTCAGCGTCTTTGAAAAATTCGTAGATTTATTTTTTGCAAAACCCAGTGGGTTATCGATATAATGCATAATTTAGAGATCTCCCATATAATAAATATGACATAAAATAGTACAAGATTGTTCTAAAATCCAATTAACACTTGACGTAAATACATTCCTAGAAGTTAAATGTCTAGTTTTCCAGTAACAATTAGTTCCGATGAGGTTTCTCGGTAGCTCTCCAGTTCAATGTAGTGGTGGCGGCATGAATTGGTTGCGGCGCGAAGCCTTGTTTGGTATTAAACTGTACACGGGACGCTTTGTTCGTAAGTTCGCATTACGCTGGGGGAATGTAACTCGAATATTCTGTAAATCGCAATGAATTTATCTGCGACTTCGGTAGCAAGCTAAGGCTGTTGTTATTTTACCTAGTTACCGTGTGCGAAATTCACAAATTACAATACATTCGAAAGTTTGTAAGCAACCTGAAAATATACAACATGTTGTGAATTTATAATATTATAACAATAATTTAAAGTTTAAATTCTAAAAAATATAGCTAAAATTAAGCTTTTGTAATAAATATAAATCGGAAATTTCAAATATTTAGAATAAATAAAAAACTTCTTTCCATGCACTACCACTCTGTAGAACCTAGCCGGTTTTTCCGAACAGACACGACATTCGAACCTTCAAAAAACAAGCTTACACATACTTTAAAAGCCGGTAGCGCTTCCGTGACCGCTTGCTTGTTTGCCCTACTATTGCATAAAAAAATTCTATCATCAAAAATGTCGTAAGAATTACTACGGGACATTGGTTTCCCTTAAAATGTTACCATAATTTACACACTTGAGGGTAGATTGAAAGTTGCAAATCTGTTTTTACGTCTACTAGCATTTGTTAGTTATCTCGTACGACAATAAATGAGAAAAAAATATGTGGGCCCACTTATTCTACGCCAGGAACTACACAGAAAACTTTAATTGAATACCACACCACACCATAGAATAACATTAGTTATAACTTATTATTAGTAAAACTTAAAAAGGAATTCATAGATTTATTTTTCCTTTTTTTTATAGGATTTGAAAGCAAACGAACAGGCGGAAGAAAACTAAAAGATGAAACCCTATATTCGGAACAAATGGACGATGAGACATCCATGTCAATATAAGTCAAATATCTTTTACGTTGTGCCTAAACTTAATAACGTTAATACCTTTGAATGTTCGTGAATTCCTTCTAACAATAGCAAGTTGTACGTATTGTGACATAGTTTTGTAGTACCCGCCTTTAGTTCAAGCAGTGTTCGTAATAGAAATTATACTAGAGTAGGTAATAAATATTGAGTAAGCGTGAATAAGGAACACAATCAGTCACATAATTTGTATCTTCAGTAATATACTAAATTTATTAAATCGCAGGACAGTGCAGGACCTAAATAGCTCAGTAGCGAAGTTATCGCTTTTGGAGTCAATAGTCGCTAGTTCGATTGCTGCATCGAGATGATTAAATACATATCTACGCAAAAAAGTGAAAACGAAGTAAATCGCAAATTGAAAACTTACGATTAGAGCCAAGAAGTCTTTAAGATTTCTGAAAAAATTACATCTGATCACTCAAAAATAGTCAGTTTCAACGCTGTACAAAATTTTCTATTGTACACAGAGCTGTGAGACTCAGACCATTCAACGCAGCATTTTTTTCATATTTATTTCGTACATACAATAAAATAATTGAAAATTTGTCATTTACAGCGTTTTCAATATCCTCCTCCAGATATTTATCTGGAAGAGATTCTGGATATGTATTTATAGTATTTGAGTTCAATACCTTTACAACCCATATATGTTAATATGTATTGATATAAAATACTCTTTTTTTGTTTATGGGATAGGGAGGCAAACAAGCAGGCGTGTCACCTGATGAAAAGCATTCATCGCCATCGCTATAGGTAGTACAGAAGCGTTCCCGGCCTTTAAGCAAAAGGTCATTATAGGAGTGGGAGGGGTGGGGAAGGGTCTCCGGAACTCATCCGCTCACCGAATGAAACGCGGTAGCTAAGCTACCACTCAGACTACCACACAGTACTTCCCCAGGCAATCCAGCTCATTCATGCTACAGACAAATATTATGGCATTCTTGACAAAGTATTCGTTTGCAGCGTGGCTCTACCACTATCATAATATTTACACACTCATAATATTTTCATCGAATATTTAGTAATTTTCGATAAATTGTTTATTTTGCAGTTAGTTTATGTTAATATATAAACAATATTGTTAAAAAATACCAATACTTAAGGTCTTAGCTTTCGGGTTCCCATGTTCAGTTTATAATTTATAAATAGTAATAATTATTATAATTCTACCAAATATCAATTTGATAACAGATTTCAAACCATTTATGTATTGGTTAACTATTATCATCCAGAAATACCATTAAAAGAGCTGGATGAGATTGCTGTGCATTAACGCGTAGCTGAAGCCACATTTCTCTCCTTGTGCGAGTCAACACCTAATAGCGAGTCACGCAGTGCCTGACCGCACGGAATTGACTCTGCCACGTTTCAATGCATTACGCGCCGTACATAAATGTGTTTCCGTTTTAAACTGACTCGCCTTAATGCGGCTACAGTATCTCTATTCCAGTATTTTGATCTCTCAATTTCAAAATGAAAACTTTAAATTGTATGCATAATTTGATGGATTTTTCTTGTATATTTATGGATTCAATTCTTTAATAATAAATAATAAAATAAAGGAAAAACGTAAAATAAAATGAAAAATTCTTTTTTTACTTCCAATAAATGGCTCATTCGTGACTTTGTCGTCTAACAGACGTGTTGTTATACAAAATTGTCGTTTCTTTTGTGCGATTTTCAAAGAATTGTATATCTATGTACTAACATATCAGGAAAAGATAAATAAGTTGTATGTGAAACGAAGTTCACCGGGCCATATACTTAATTTATATTTTTCATGTATTCGTTACTTACACATTCTTAGTTATACTCTACTTAGCAAATTAGTTTAAAAACAAGTTACTCATTAGCCCATGGTTACATTGTAATTACAATATAATGAGAATATTATTTTTATTATTACTAAGCAATTACTTCTCCATTCGAGTTATGTCGTGTATTTTAAATATAACCTCATATCCGCGACACATACGTAAAAAATAATCTTTTCACAGAAGATGCCTCACGTTTTAATAGTGGTAGAGCCACGATGCAGACGAATACTTTGTGAAGAATGGCATATTATTTGTCTGTAGCATGAATGGGCGGGCTTGCCCGGGGAAGTACCACATTCCCGCAGAAAACCGGCGTCTGAATGGTAGCTTACCTACCGCACTTCGTACGGTGAGCGGCCGAGTTCCGGAGGCCCAACACCCTCCCCCTCCCACACCCATAATGTCACTTTCCTTAAAGGTCAGCAACGCTTCGGCACTGCCTATGGCGCTGCAGATGTCTATGGGCGGCGTTGATTGCTTTCCATCAGATGACACGCCTACTCGTTTGCCTTATTATCCAATAAAAAAAAGAATATTTGTCATAATTAAATATTCGGACCAAGTATATACCCCAAATTAGGAATCTAGTCGTTACTATTAGAACATGACAGGTCTTAGGTGAAGGCAAATCACTTAATCCCATTCTTGAGTTTTACCACCTGAGTCCTTTTGAGTATTATGGAACGTAATATTCGCTGTTGGCAAGACTTACGTAACGTTACCTCTGAGTAGCCGACGAAGTATTGTGTAACAGCCCGTAGTAAATTAGGCCTTTTTATGGACGGAACAGGCATAGTTTTGCTGCCCGCCTCACTTACGTATTTACAGCTTCATTCAGTTTATATTATACCTATCTGAACAACATAAATAAGCCGAACAAACAAACGATAAAGCGACACACCTGATGGTAAAAGATCATTAATTCCCTTAGACATCCGTCAAAATCGTCAAAAATATATTTTCCAGCCTTTTTTGAACACATACCTACATACACTCATCTCTTTAATACAATTAGAAAAATTCTACTAGATAAAGTGAACAAGTGTCAAAGTAGAAAAAGTAATGCTTATAGAATAGAGATACTATTTAAGAAGGTCTATTAGAGCTTGTGAGCTTCTGATAAATTAGTCCCCAGTGTGCTGTTTCATGATGATTATAGACCTTTCAAACATCTTAGCCAGAGATTTGACCCAGAGATTATCGACCGTCGCCGGGACGTGGGCATAGGACGGGAGTACCCGATAAGATAGCGTTTTTTTTTCAAGCGTGACTTTGCGAGGAAATAAAAATTTCAACTCGGATGTATGAATGTAACCCGATTAAAGTCAAAAAAAAAAAATTATAAATCATTTAATACTTTATAGTGAAAAATATAAATATTTATAAATCAAGTAGGTATCTCAGTCATTGCTACTATAATATATTAAAGAGAATATTTTGGTAGGTTATTATGTTTTCGAAAATATTCTTCAGCGTGCTGTTTTTAATCGAGGCAATGGATGCGAATTCGATTCTGACATCGGTATAAATATAATTATGGCCCTAACCAAACGCGATATTTATTTCTCCAAAAATAGTGAGACCCGTGCTCAGCTGTGAGACATATATGGACTGTGACAAATGGCTTGCTTGTTTACCTACTGTCTTTAATGAAGACAATTGGTAAAAAAGCAAGCGGGTCACCTGATAATATTCACTGAACGCCATGTAAATGTGCCGTACTAAGGGCAATGTTGATGCATTTAAATGAATACGTATTCAAACCTGCGACCATTGCCTCTGAAGGCGGTGTTGTCACTGTGTAAATTAGGTCCTCAAATATCTATTTTATATACGTGCAATATTACCAAAAACATTGCATATTTAAATGAAAAATTAGCAGCAGATTGATCAAAAATTCTAAATTCAAGTACAACTTTATGTAGTCACACTACAACCCAAGTTATTAATTTTAAACACCATAACGGGAGTGCCCTTAAGTGATCGCCACCTGTGTCGGCGGACTTAAGCGGGTCGAGAGAGCCCTTATGAAGGGCGAGACGCGCTGACAGGTCGTATCTGCAATATATCGCTTACTAACCACCTGCCTAGACGATATGAGGCCACAATATATTTATGAAAAAATATTACATTATTAAAATTATTTATTTAATTCACATGTAATCATATACATTATTATTGTTATTATATATGTAGATGTACATTTATTGAGTAATGCTGTGTTCAATAAATGTATATTATATCTTTATAATAATAGCGCTCTGGACGTTGCAGAGTAGCGTCGAGAAAGTGCTATTTGAATTGACTTAAAGTAAATTACTATTAAATTATTTTTTATTTAATATAGATTTTATTTTTATTTATATGATTTGATTTAATATAAAACATTTTTTAATAATAAATAATTATTATTTAAAGTAGCAATTATATTGTAGTACCTATATTTTTATTATTTGATTTAGTGTTATATATCTATAATTACTTTTATTGTTTTGTATGGGATAGAAGAGAAAACAAACAAGCGTGTCGCCTGATGGAAAGCAATCAACGCCGCCCGGGTGAAGGCATTAGGAATAATTGTTGTCATTAACGTATGCTCTGGCATCTTAAAAGTCATTACATGTATTTCCTATATTTAATTTTTTATTTTTATATTTTGTAAGTTTAACAATGTATCAGTTTATAATACTACAAGGTCAAAATCGCGCAGAGAGTTACAAGGTTCGGAGTTGCTCTGAGTACGATATGGAATGAAGAACCGAAGCACCGAAGAACCAAAGTAGCCGACACAGCCCTACGATTAACAAATTGAAGTGGTAATGGTCCGGTCATATTGTTAGCTGGTACGGAAGATACAAATATTCTAATGTTTATTTTCATATGTACATATATCTACCACTGATGGATAGTAGATAGCTGGTACGGAAAATACAAATAATCTAATGTTTATTTACATATCTACATATACCTACCACTGATGGATAGTAGATAGCTCGTACGGAAGATACAAAGAATCTAATGTTTATTTACATATGTACATATAGCTACCTCTGATGGATAGTAGATAGCTGGTACGGAAGATACAAACAATCTAATGTTTATTTTCATATGTACATATATCTACCACTGATGGATAATAGATAGCTGGTACGGAAAATACAAATAATCTAATGTTTATTTACATATGTACATATAGCTACCTCTGATGGATAGTAGATAGCTGGTACGGAAGATACAAATAATCTAATGTTTATTTACATATCTACATATACCTACCACTGATGGATAGTAGATAGCTGGTGCGGAAGATACAAATAATCTAATGTTTATTTACATATCTACATATACCTACCACTGATGGATAGTAGATAGCTGGTACGGAAGATACAAATAATCTAATGTTTATTTACATATGTACATATAGCTACCTCTGATGGATAGTAGATAGCTGGTACGGAAGATACAAATAATCTAATGTTTATTTACATATCTACATATACCTAACACTGATGGATAGTAGATAGCTGGTACGGAAGATACAAATAATCTAATGTTTATTTACATATGTACATATAGCTACCTCTGATGGATAGTAGATAGCTGGTACGGAAGATACAAATAATCTAATGTTTATTTACATATCTACATATACCTACCACTGATGGATAGTAGATAGCTGGTACGGAAGATACAAATAATCTAATGTTTATTTACATATGTACATATAGCTACCACTGATGGATAGTAGATAACTGGTAGGGAAGATACAAATAATCTAATGTTTATATTATATATGTACATATATCTACCACTGATGAATAGTAGTGATACATTAACTAATGGTATTTAAATTTATAAAACCTTTTTACATAAACATATTTTTGCTTAACGTTCGTGATTTTAAAATATAAAAGAAATATTTTTTTTATTACTATTTTTTCATATAGAATCATGTAAAACATCTCGCCCTTTCGCGCACACATAAGTGATATTTTTTGTTAAAGTATATATGTGTTTGTTTTTGTATGCAAGAATAAGTCTTATTTAAAGAAACCCAGTTAAGTTCCCGAATCGCTGTGTAAATACGGTGCCACGTTAGTAATTAAGTAATTAAATAAATATTACATGTAATCATAAATATAGCAGAATAGATTTCAAATAGCTGGTAGACAACATAAAATCAATCTTACAGTAAATAAATGAGTGGTTGAATAATAAAATAAGGGTAAGAGGAAAAAATAACATTATTTTATAGCTTACCAACTGATTCTGTACATTGCTGGTTTATGTTGGTTAAAATCACGCCTACGTGTCTAGTACAACAAACATCGCAAACGCGAATGTTGGATTTTAAATGTATTTTTATTAAAATATTAATGACGTTTAATAATATTTTAATAAAAATATATAATATTTATATTAATATTTTAATAATTTATTTACTTACCTGGGTCATATCATGAGACATGATAGGTACTTGCTGCAGCTGATCATGATGGGAAAAATCGCGGGCAAAAGACAAGTTGGACGAAAAAGAAAGTCTTGGCTACGTAATATCAGGGAGTGGACCGGGATAGCGAGTGCTCCAGAACAGCTGCACCTCGCGAAGGAGGAGAAGAGTTTTGCTGAATTGTCTGCCAACCTTCGCAAGTCGGAGAGGCACTCTTAGAAGAAGATTAATGATGTTTAATGTTCATTCATCATGTTACTTATTTCCACTGCAAAGTTGTGTAAAATATACATAGATTTTGAATCATTTTTTATCCAAGCCATTTATATTCTACTGTTGGGTATGAGTGTGTCTGGGCATCTTTTTAAAACAATGTAAATTTAAAATAATTTCCATAGTAAGAGAAATCGTCGCAGTTTCGAAGTGATGGTCGTCTAGCTGAGTCAGCTATGGCGCCAAATCTACTTTTATCAAGTGGATATTTCATTTTGATTCCTAAACCCTTACTTTAAAAGTTAAGTTTTTGAACCACTGAGCCAAATGGCCATCGTAAATAAGCTTTAACTTATGAAATGTATTCAAACGGTATATGTTAATCCATCGAACTCCGAACACTTTTTATGTACTGCTGTGGACAATTACAGTAGGTATAGGACAAAGTAACTACTGCGCAAAATGTAGCTAAATTTCTATATTAATTATTTATTATCTAAATCGCCTTCTATTTAGGTAATATTGGCTTTACATCAAACGGCTCTTTTTATTTTTCTTTGAAAAGGTGAGTTTTGCGAAAGGTAGGTACGAGTGTTGAACTGTTTGTGAACAAACTTCTATCTTAATGAAAAGTAAATTTCTTCGACGCCGTTCACCGAGACATCAATAAAACTATTTCTCGTGACTTCCCCATAGAGGCTTCTTTCATCGAAAATATTTACTTATTTCACCGTCGCGTCAATTTTGAGCTCTCACGCCTAGTTTCTAAAATAGCACGTCACCTCTATTTTTGTTAAATTTATTTATAATTTAATTCACGTTCCATAGAAATATCAAATATTTTTTATCATTTGTGATAAATAGATAGATATATTCTTTATTGTACACCAGAAACAAAGTTGTGATGACTATAGTTATAATTTAGCTTTGCCGATCCTAAGCATTTATACGTTACAGCAAATATAAAAATATATAAAATTTTATATTAAATACTATTATATTCTTCTCATTTGTTCCCTCCATCTTGAGGATTAAGACTTGTAGTAGTAGGCTGTCTTGGTATAATGTAGTTTGTGTACCACCAGTATGGACTTCTGCAATGAGCCGAATATTCATTTGGTCTGCCCATCCCGTGTTCTTGTACCAACTACTCTACCTAGTAGAATGAGGCGTTCTAGGCTATCGCTCTCTTTCCTAATGAAGTAGCCGAAATATTATATTTTGGGGCATGACGAATGACTTAGGAAAACAGTCTTTCATGGAATAACTATATCTCTGAGGATAGACTAACCGTGTTATAAAATATATTTCTGTGACACTAATTCACACAATCAGTATATTTGAGTTGACCAACCTTAATGATATCTACACGAACGTAAAGTGGTAGAGCCACGCTGCAGACGAATACTTTGTCAAGAATGGCATAATATTTGTCTGTAGCATGAATGGGCCGGCTTGCCTGGGGAAGTACCACCACACTTCCGCAGAAAACCGGCATCTGAGTGGTAGTTTACCTGTCGCGCTTCGTTCTGGCATGATTGACATCTGGAGACCCAACACTCTCCCCCCTCCCTCTACCCCTTTCCATTCCCACTCCCATAATAACACTTTCCTTAAAGATCGGCAACGCTTCCACATTGCCTATGGCGCTGCGGAAGTCTATGGGCGGCGTTGATTGCTTTCCATCAGGTGACACGCCTGCTCGTTTGCCTTTCTATCCCTTAAAAAAATGTGATTTTAACACGAAATGTGCTTTCCTTGGCACTTTAACACGATATTATAAGCTGTTGTCACATAATATAAGTGAGGATATAGTTTAATAAAACGATATATAAATTTCATTAGCCCCCGGAGAGAGATAAGGCAAGTTTATGGCATAACCGAAAGGTTTAGGCGTAATCCGTGTATGCTGTACTCACTTTGAATTATTATGTAACGAAACTCCAATAACATAGAAGTTAACTTTGAAGTAGTGCTCCATTTATATTAAAGTTCTCTTGACCAGAGGTCGAAGGTTATTTGGGTTTAAAGCACTCACATGAAAATCGAATTACCACGTATTTTCTACATGTCTGTACTGATTACATTAGAATTAGTCTTGCATAAATCGCTGTTCTCAGTTTTCGATACACTCAGTCAAACCAAATAGTGTTTGTATTTTTTTTATTTTAATTAATACATAAAAGGATAACAGAAAAAGAGCTCATTGATAGAATAAAAGTGAACCTAGAACATTTTTTTTCATGGGATAGAAAGGCAAACGAGTAGGCGTGTCACCTGATGGAAAGCAATCAATGCCGCCCATAGACATCTGCAGCGCCATAGATAGTGCGGAAGTGTTGCTGACCTTTAAGGACAGTATCATTATGGGAAAGGGGGGGGGGGGTGTTAGGTTGTTGGGTTACCGGAAATTCGCCGCTCACTGTGCGAAGCGCGGTAGCTAAGCTACCACTCAGACGCCGGTTTTCTACGGGAGTGTGGTACTTCCCCGGCAAGCCGGCCCATTCACGCTACAAACAAATATGCCATTCTTGACAAAGTATTCGTTTGCAGCGAAGCTCTACCAAACTGAGTCTACACTGTTCTGAAGTTTACAACCACTATTATATGTACATATGTGTATATATGGATAGGATAATATTCTTTTCTTGAGTGTTGTACAAGGCGATTATGAGAGCTAATACTAGTTAATGTATATAGTAGGGTCGACTTTAGAAATAAAAAACTATTCTTCAATCTCCAATCAGCTTGCTGTGCATAGATATAACGGTAATACGTTGGGAAAATACAGTATGTCAATATCAATTTCATTTCACTGCTGAATATAGAACCTCACTTAAGGGCAACACACAAACCGATCTTCGCTTATAGGCATCCAGTAGTGGCTGCCAGGCGCACTGCGCAAATTGTCACTTCATCTAGAAAGGTGGCGTTCCACTTATTACTCACTCAGATAAATTCTGTCACCCATTAACTATTACTTGCTCCCATACTTAACTCTTTCGTCAACCATGGGAAGAAATAATACGATATTCTATCTCCGAAACCTTATATCGTTTAATATTATTGAAGTGCAAACATCTTTCCTGAAATTCTGGTATGAAATTCGATCAAACGATAAAGTGACACTAAAATAGAGACAAACACATACATACATCTAAAGGAATCATAGTCTGTGAAAGAATGAGATTGAATACATTAGACAGTGTTTCTTGTTATCATGTTATCTTTGTGCGGTGCTTAATTTTCTGAAGGTTTCACTTCTGCTTCTTCTTTCTTCATGTGTGGATCGCTCATGTGCTTTATATTGTTATATTTTCTAAAAGTACTTCAAACAGCTTCGTAAACTAGAACAATAATCACAATAAATTCAAAAGAATGCAGTGACCACAATAAAAGAAAATTGCCATAAATTCTCGTCACTAACGAGAGTGGATACACTGGGGTTATAATAAAAAAAATCTCTTTAGACAATTTTCCATTATCTAGACGTCCATTGTTGGGGACGCTGGTCAACGTTTTATGGCTGGGAGCAGTGTCGTCGTAACTTCTTATTAAACCGTCGGGGACGCACCGTCTTGCCTAATTGATTTAGCGACCTCCGTGGCAGTATTTTTTTTTAATCTATTTTGTTATGTTTCTCTATTCTGGCCATTGGAATATGCTTAAATAATTTTGCTTTTCCTTGTGCTCTTGGAGTTGCAAACTGAAAGACAATAGGTTCTATGTTTGTAAAAACCAATAATCATTCATGAAGCCAAGTTCTGGAGTGGAAACCGTGTTATGACAAACGTAATGTGAGTCGCCCCTCGGCTAGATGAAGCGAAAGATTCAATGAGTGAAGCTAAAGATCGGGCTAGATGGCGCTCCTTGAGAGAGGCCTATATCCAAAGAAGAACTGCTATACGCTAATGACAAATTAATTAATGACACTTCAACGAAAAAAATCTATTTAACCATATTTAACACTTTTGTTTTTTAAACAATAATCATGCGCATGAAAATAATTATGCAGAAGTCTAATAAAATTTGCAAGTGAAAATAATGAGATCAAAAAATCTGCTAAAAGGGCATCAAAGAGGCATTTAAACGCAAAGGAAGCAGATAATGACGGAAGAAAAATGAATGATTACAGCAAAAAGGGCTATCAAAACGAATGATAAACGACCTTAATCCGAGCTCCATCCTTGTTTTATTACCATCGGACGATTGTAAAAACGTATTAGTGGGCGGAACCACACTGTGGTACGACTCGGGGCGATCTATGACATTTTAGTTGGCCTTTTTATACCCTGGACCCTTGTGTTAATTTATGACAGCAGTATTGCTGTTGGAAAAATAAATTGATATTATGATATACGAATGCATACGAATGCAATATTTATAATAATAATTAATCATAGATACGTTGCTATTATAATATAAATGTAATCATATAAAATTAATCATAGATACTTTACTATTATATTACTAGGCACGGGACCTATAATTTCCACTAATTTCTAAAATTGACATTAACCTGCCATGCTTGTTCAAGGCGGACTTTCAGGGTCCCCGGACCCAGAATAAAAAATATCTCTAGGTCTTTCCCTGTCCGCCGAACGTTGACTCTGAAAGTGGTATCTTCGCCACTACACCATTTAGGTCGCCAATAATAACCAATGTTTGACAATAAATGTATTTAATGAATGTTTCAATACAAGAAAGTAAAGGCAGAACATACTGTACGAATAATAAGAATGAATTAAATGCAAAAACAACAAAAGTATATAATTAAGGTAAATTAATATATAAGCAACTTATTCATACCTTTCCTAATAAGATTATTATATGAAGAAGCGTATTACTAACAGAAGTCAATATTAATTACGTCCTATTTATCTCCAGAGCCCTCGTTTATTTCCAGCGAAGGTTATTACGCTACTCAATACTAGTTTCACGAAATACGATATTCATTTTCCTATTTTAATGTTTAATTTCTGAGCTTAACACACGTACAAGCCTTACAAATACACGGGTATTAATGTAGATATTATAAGAAATAAAAAAAGTATTCATTATATTTATAACAGCCTGCGGCTGTCTACTGCTGGACATAGGCCTCCCACAAGAGAGCCGGATCTTCAACTTTGCGCATCCATTTTCTGTCAGCTGTCCCGCGCAGATCGTCGCGACATCAAGCTGGGTCGCATCCCTACAACGGTTGTCAGTTCTACTCCAAATGTGTCCAACTCCTTTCCACTTCAGGTTATTCAAAAAGCTGACAATAATTTTTTTGGACATATGCCGCGGCTTTTGTTTAGTGTGGACCTCAGCGCCTGAGTCACTAAAAAGCAGTCATCTCGTGGTTGTGTGCAAGGTTTTCTCCCGAAACCTTCTTTCTTGCCTTCTTTGAACGGAACCTGTCTGTTGGTATCGAGTCCAGATTCTTTGGACGGGTGAACGACTCACGTTTAAACGCTGTGTGACGTACTACGTACTAGTTCTTATTGCTATTGCTGCCATCACAATAGGTACAAAGATATCTAGTGATTCGACAAACATAAATTATTCTATTAAAAATAACAAAAAAATTTAGTTTTAGTTACCTGATAACGTTCTAACAACAAACCCGCGATAAGTAAGTAAAAAGTCACAAACTAAAAAAGGTATTAAGTTTTTAAAAAAACAAGTTTGCAATTTGGAATTAACTTTTTTTCATACCACTCTGTATTAAGTGCCAGTAATATAGTTTGGCCATTAAAACCTCTTTAGCACTATATTATTACCAATAATTTAGAAAAATCAAAACCGCCCGCCCCTTTTTTTGTTTACAGTTTCTGTACTGTATTAAATAAAGTTTTCTTTCTTTCTTTCTTTATTTCTTTATTCTGACGCAATAAAGTCTCTCTAAAATACGTCGTGGTGCAAGACGAGATTGAAGGGATATATATATATATATATATATATATATATATATATATATATATATATATATATATATATATATATATATATATATATATATATATATATATATATATATATATATATATATATATATATATATATATATATATATATATATATATATATATATATATATATATATGTAGAAGTGCGAGAAGAATGGCGACGGAAAATAAAGCGAGCCACTACCAAACATCATGACTACGACCACTCTGACAAGAGTATAATCAACTGAGAAGAATGTTGGTAATTCCGGTTCTCTGCAGGATCCAAATCCATATTAACTAGAGTAACTAAGAGCACAGCTTTCTTCATACCTATTTGAGCGACTCTGAGCTTATTGAGCAGCCGGATTTCAGTGTCCACAATTAGCACCATAAAAGAATACAAGAGAGACGCACTGATCGCAGGCATTCCTCTTCATACTCAGAGGTATGAGTTACATGAAGACTTGACGAAATTGTGTAAATGCTTGCCTGCTTACTGTATTAATACATTAAATTAGGCATATGTTATAATTTATACTTTATATTATAATTAATTGTCAATTACGGACAACAGAATTAAAGAAGTGATGACGTAACATGAAATGCGTCAACCATATGTACCTACTAACCATATGTAACTCGAGAAAGAGCTCATTAAACCGACTAGGGTTTCTTGTGAGACCCTTATTAAACGGGAAAACGAGAGGGAGTATGAGTGCTTTAACAACCTGTTCTATCTACATAGGCTGGGATGAAGGGCCAGACGTCCTTAATGTTTTGTCTGACTCGGCAATGCAAAAAGATAACACCTAAAGTAATTCATATACCTTGGTATTACGTAGTAGTACCCTTTAAAAATTATATTATTTTACACTTTTTTAATTATTTATAAAATAGCTATATTATATACGAGTATACAAATCTGTAATACATACTAAAATAAGGATCTTATTTTTGTGTGTTTATTATCATGAGCAGTCTGCAGCAGTCCACTGCTGGATATCAACCTTTCCCATGATTTATCTGGCCCACCTAGCCCGATTTTTGGTTTTACCAGTTTTATACAATTCTTCGCACCATTTGACCAGAGGGCGCCCACACATTTACCTCAACTCTATCACTTCGTTACTCCATCGATTATCTCCGATAAATATCACCAACCTGAATAAACTGAACAAACTGAAGTGGTTATGACTTCAGTTTATTAAGTCGTTTGTTTGTTTTGTATATTATTATAAATCAATCTTTAACTGACTTTACAATAGGTACTCAGGTCGTAGAGCCATGATATCACGAATAGGCCATGGTGTTGCAGATATCTACGGCGTTTACTTACCACCATGTGACCAACTGCTTCATTTGCCTATCTGTTGTATTAAAAAAATTAAACATTTCACATTCTACATTTAAATATATTTTTCAGAGCTAGTGTATCTTCCACTACTCAACATGGGTCTCTCATTTCTGATTGGACTACTGAGGGCTGAACAATTACTCACCACGTTTGTCCCAGGCGGATTGGTGAGGTACCTAACCAAACTTGGAATAAATACCTGTAAACCATACATATATTTATCCCAAGCAGGGAATCCAAAATTATATATAAATAATTACTTCGATGGAGACTTACTTTGCTTAGATTGAGTACGCCCTCAACGGATGCCTAATTTTGAGACAAAATCCTTTGTATTCCTTTGTTGAAAATTGGTAGTGTGTGTATACTGGTTTGTATACATACAATATTATTTTATAGATTTGTTTTTTTTTGTCGGATCTTAAAGAAGTAATTATTGGCACTCACTTTATTTAACTAAATACCAAATTTAACAAAATAACGCTAAACTACGCTAATCATAAATAATAATGTAAATAACATTAAGCATTTTGTTACCAAATTGATACCAATGAATATTCTGTTGCAAATAACATACTCTAAACCCTCTGATCCTCGCAAAATGAAACGAGATCAGTTTAAAAATCACCGTCATTTAACGCTTACAAATGTCGTTCGCAAAAGCGCCCGTCGGGGAGTCTTTTAAAATACACCGTTGCTTAGCAACTGGTTATCAGCATCGACAAATGCTTACCTACATGCATTACCCTTCCGCACAATCATCAGTGGCTTTATCTAAATTTTTTACTGTACTTTTTAATATTTCCAAGACTTCACTCCACTGTAATGCCGAATTTATTTTATCTCATTTAAAGACTCATACTATGTTGTATTATAAAAAAGTATGATTATGTTTTTGCCAATAAAAAGGTAAATTTTGAGAAAAACTTTGGTAAAAAATTTGAAGAGAATAATACTTTAAAAAATACAAAAATAAAAAAGTTATAATATGAACCAAAATGTTTATTAATATTTAAGATAAGTTTGTGATGACATTTTTTTTTTGTGTAAGTTAAAGTTTGTGTAAGTTAATAACGATTCTGGATTTAACAAACCCATTCTGTTTGTTCAATCTAGAATCGTAATTAATATAATGACGACCAATTGGCTCAGTGGCCCTCCGGGCGCGGAGTCAATGGTCGCGGGTTCGATCCTCGCATCGGAATAGATATATGTATGAATTTTAAATACTTATTGCGAGTCTGGTAACCTCGCCAATCCGCATTGGACAAGCGTGGTGGATTAACGTCCGTTCCTCCAGAAATGCCCTCTGCATTTCTGGAGTCCGTGCTCAGCAGTGGGATATATGGGCTGTTAAAAAAAAAATAATATAAATTGTACTTTTTGTTATTTTGTTACTGTTATTGTATAATACTAAATTAATTTCATTTGCAACACAATTTTTAATAAACACTAATACGGTAAATAATAAAATAAAGCATGCATAATTATTCATTAATAATTATCTTGATAAAATTTCTTGGCGTATTCATTTTTGAAATACATAGGTAAGTAATTATAAACCAATTACAATTAATTTTGCCCGCCGCGATATAACCTTTTCCATAATTAATTTAATTACGTAAAATAAACTTTAAAAATGAATCATTTCGAGTATCATCTAATTGCAAGTATTACAGTTCAAGTTTTCACATTAATATATTGTTCTTGGAAGCCCTAAAGAAAATTTAATTTAATTAAGATAAAGATTTGACATTGTAGCATGATTGCTTTAGAGTTAAAATGTGCGTTATTACCACAAATTATGACAATAATTAAATAAGGATATTAAATTTCTAACCCTATAGGATCTTTTTGATTAATATTAACGACCTAATTGGCTTAGTAGCTACCGCTTTCGGAGTCAAAGCGGGTTCGATTCCCGTATCGGAATAAATATATTTTTATAGCTTACACGAATTATTTTAAAATCCGAGTGCTTGGCCAATCCTTTTTGGACAATCGTGCTGGTTTAATGATATTTTTTCCAGAATTGAGGAGGTCTCTCGACCAGCCGTGTGACACTTGAGATGTAAAAATATATATAACAAGACACTAATTTGTAAAATTCTTCCGCAATGCCTCCAGTATGAAGCGGCGTTTTTTGCTTTCTGACACAGGAGTCGCTTGCTCGTTTGCCTTCCTATGCCGAACACACTTCATCGTTTGCGTATTATATAAAAAATATCAAAATTTTATATTAAAAAAATATATTTATAATAGTTATAGTAGGGTATAGCGGTTACAGTAGGGTAAAGCGTGGAACTTATCACTGGATTTAAGGTAAAAATAAAACTAGGCTGTGGTTAAGTGAAGCACAGTACACATGTGTCCATTCAACCGTACTCACTAAAATTGTCAGCTGCGTCGAATAATTCACAAACAACCACGTCACGAAGTAGCGGGGCAATATTTCGGAAATGTGGACAAATTTTTTCCGGGCAGGACGCAGGGTGGGGCGGACCCAAATGTTTTATGATCCGCGCAACACGCAGTTACGTGTCTGAACGTTTGTGGCATGTGGACAGAACTGCGCGAAATGATTTAGGGTTTTCATTTCACTACAGTTTATTTTACATTGCATTCGGTTCTGGTTTACTAACTTAAAATAAAACACCTCCCGAATAAAATTTTACTTTATTCGCTCGCATTTGTTGCCGCAATTTGTTTCTGTTTTCTCAGATATTAAAAAATCAACAGCGATGGATTGTGTCGTTCGTAATATACTTGTAGCATATTCGTAGTAGATATACTTGGAGCATATTCAAGCGTGAATAACATTTAACCGACACACGTTAGGTTAAGCCATATTTAATTTTTTTTTTTAAAGAAAACTTGCAATGTTTTTTAATATTACTAGAATTCTTGTTAACGATTTCAACTAAGCTAATAATGCTTGTGCTACTATGCTATGTACTAGTTCACATCAATAGTCCAGTGGGGATTCTAACTCAAGACGTGCAGATCGTAAGGCTGAAGCTTACCGACTTACTATTAACCTAAAGTGAATAATAATCAACAAATCCACTGAATTTGTAAAAGGCTGTCGACTTATTAAGGAAATCAGTACGTACGTCTACTTGTACTTTTTTACAGCGTATATGTGTAACACAGTTTAGCACAGGGTTTTTCTATTCCTGAAGGAATGTAAATTCAAAAATATTGACCCCAAAGTGGAACTTCGCCTATGAACCAATTACATACTTTTGTTTCATTGAACTACTTTACTGTAAGGAATATTATACACTAAATTCTATAAATAATATTATACTGTAAAGAATATAAGTACATACACAAGGATTGGACACATTTTCAGTGACGAAGAAATTATTATTTATTACTGTTCATTCTACGTATTATCATGTAGCTAGAATAATCGTGATTATTTTGCGTCAGATATCACATATCCAAATTAATATATTATAATTAACTTAATAGACGCACCACATCAGCTGTTCATTGCTGGACGTAAGTATACCACCTATCTCAATCTTCGGCTTCCATTTCCTGCTAATCACCCTAATGCAGATCGTCACTCTACGTGTTCGGAAAGCGTCCCACAATACGTAAGAACGTAAAGTTTTTGTGTATATTGTTTTCGAACTGAATAATAACTTCCTAATTACACATAAGATTTAAATTGTACTTAATGTCTTTAATTGATTCAATCTATTACATAAATATTTGAAAAATTGTTCGTTACGAAATTATAAAATAATTATGAATCTGATTATTTTATATATGAAGTCTTTTATAAGGAAATTTTAAACTGTAATTATATATAACACTAAATTTAATTAATGAAATTTGATTAATATTTGGAACTGTATTTACATCAAGTGTAATGATGCACTGCATCATTAAAACAATTTATTTGAACGTTTATTTTACGTAAAACAATTGTTACGAATAATAACTAATTAAAAACGAAGTAGATATAGCACTTGGATAAAGCATTTAATGGATAACCGCATTTCGTACGGTGAGTGCAGGAATCCAGTGGCCCAACTGCTTTCCTATTCATTTACTTCCTTCTTCTCTTCCTATTACTTCAGGTCAGGTTAACAGTACCCTCATCCGGCGGGCCTACATGAGGAGA
This sequence comes from Baronia brevicornis, assembly GCA_031353405.1. Classification (NCBI taxonomy): domain Eukaryota; kingdom Metazoa; phylum Arthropoda; class Insecta; order Lepidoptera; family Papilionidae; genus Baronia; species Baronia brevicornis. Next base: position 446,504 of record JASFAT010001585.1, read on the forward strand.
ATATTGAGTGTGGAGGAAGTAAGGGAATTATGCCGAGATCATAGCAGATGGAGATCTGTGGTCTCTGCTCCCCCTACGGGAGACAAGCGTGACGATATGTATGTATGTATGTATATTTTCATAGCGTTGTGCTTATGTTATTAATTAAGAGAAATATTTAAACATTTCAAGGATTTTATGAAAAAAAGTATTGTATTCTAAAGGAAATAAGATGAAGCACTATCCATTAACAATAAATGCTTGTCTGACTGAAGCATAGGAAATGGTTTATACCGAAGGAAAATGTACTCACAATATGTTTTGAGCAAATGATGCTTTCACGTGCTTAAAAGCAGTTAGAGTGTAACATGCATGAATTGACCAGATCGGGCAAATTACAAACTCTAAGTACACATTACCTGAATACCGACGAATCGAATCTTAGATCTTTCCCTTCCTATTATTACAAACATTGTTATGATACTTCATAACAGTGTGTTTTTATGGGGTTATGTGATCTTGTAGATAACCATTGTAATTCATACCGAAATTTAACTATAATAATAATCTCTTCATTGATTAATAGAGTCAATTCCTTTTTTTAATATGAATAATACTAGTAATTTGGAAATGTTCCACTTCTTTTACATAAACAGAATATTATTTTTTCTGTTTCGTTTTTCGCGGCTCTTACCTAAATTTGGGCTGTCCATCTTATCCTCTTTATTGCCTCATTATATAAGAAACGTATATAAGAAACGTGAACTTTTACAGACCGTCAAAGTTAGAAATATTTGCTTACCTGGGTCATATCATGAGACATAACAGGTACAACTTACTGCAACTGATCATGATGGGAAAAGTCGCGGGCAAAAGACAAGTTGGACGAAAACAAAAGTCTAGGCTACGTAATATCAGGGAGTGGACCGGGGTAGCGAATGCTCCAGACCTGCTGCACCTCGCGAAGGTGGAAGAGAGTTGTGCTGAATTAGCTGCCAACCTTCGCAAGTCGCTATGGGCAGCGTCGAATACTTTACATCTGATGACGCGTTTACTCGTTTGCCTTCCTATCCCATAAAAATACTATGAGAGTAATTCGACTTTTTATATGCTTTTTACATCACTCTATTTATTCCCGTGAGCTTTTTACGAGGCCACTATGGAAGCAAATAACAGCGGATGGATAATAGTATCTACCTGAGTAATAAAAATCAATCCTCTGTTCATCTGTGAAATGCAAAGATAAAGATAATATTTATTTGTGACTATAATTTGTATTGGTGATGATAGATTCTGATGAAGTATAATTTCCCTCTTGGTCTTGGTCTTACAAGTATTTCTAAAATGCAAGTTTTTTTTCCTAATGTTTTATCACGTAAATTGTTGATTAATGGAGTCGCAAGAAGGAAAAGTGGTAGCTTGTCTTTGGTGTTGTGTATAGTAGTTGGTGGGTTGCTGACGGCCGTTTTTCGGTAAGATTTAGTTTAATTTCCCTGTAAATCCACTTCATCTATGCTTGTCGCGGATCTTCGCTAAGAAAAATTTTTAACTGTCCACGTAAATTGTATCAAATTATTGTTTGATATTTTTAAAAATCAAAATTTATTTGCTTCGCGTTCCATAACTTTAAATTGAACGTAAAACTATCAGAAAAACTATCAGAAAATTCGATTTATATCATTTGAGTATGCAAAAATTACCAATAATTCATGATGTAACACAGCACCCCAGTAAAACTAAACCGGAAACAAAGGGTTAAACTGAACTCAAAAAGTTCATCGTCACCGCTCTAGAGTCACGTCCGAACAAAAAACATATATCAACCGAATCATATGGTTATTCGCTTATCTCCAAGGCAAAAAAGTGGTAAGGTTATTTATTATATTAAATCGCAAACATTATCTGCATTCCTTAAATCATCGCCCCTGTTATCTGCACCATAAATAACGGGGCCGCGTATTATCTGCAAACATAATCGGTGATGTTCCCCAGCGTTATTTCCGTCTACGGTTATTATAAATACACTCTTAAAAATATTTGTTTTACGCGTTATTTTGAGAATCATGACTTGTAACAATTCGTTTTAGACCTATATAATTATAGGTCTAAAACAAATATATTAATATATATCTTAGAAATATTAACACATATAGGCAAACGGAAATGGATACAGGAAAAAAGACAGAAAATGTACGCATAAGTTATTTCATTCGTTATACAGAAGTAATTTTACCCTTGTTTAAAGTTTTCTAAGCAACCTAAATAGCGCAGTAGCGATATTTTACTTTCTGAGCCAAGGGGCGATTTACAGTTTTTGCAATAAATAAATTATTTTAAATAACTACTGAAAATTTATATTTTTGACAGGGTTTGGACTACAATAAAAATGGATCGAGACATCTAGTCAAGCAACATAGTTTCACACGAACTAATATCATCCCCACTAGTTATATGACTATATTGTTTTTTAAGTTAGGCAACGGGCCTGTAGTGTTATTGTTCTTGCAGATATGCAAGAGTTTAGGAAGTAGGGATTAGTAAATAATTTGATTAAATATTTACTAATCCTTACTTAGGAATTGATTTCATTTGTGTATTTGACAACCGTCTGTTTTGTGAACTATAAATGTGATATTAGGTACATACAAGCTCTAAAACGAAAAATATCTCACCTTTGGTAAATGCGAAAAAAAGGCAAAGAATGACAATGGAATACAGGAAACAGGATGTTCACCAAATTCGCTAGACAGGCGTCGGCGTCGGCAGTTTCTGTTCCCAGGAAGATAACTGGGATAATGCGGGAGCATTCTATTCTCATTTGTAACCCGGCTTTAATGGAACTTTTTTCATAGCCCTTCAATTTTTTACAACTTTTTCGTTTCGTTTTAATTGTTCTTATCGGGAGTACGTTAGAAAGAAAACTTATGTAAAATTTCATTACTGCCACGTATAAATACAAAACATTTAAAAACAAGTATTTTAAAATAATTTTTGTTTTAAATCTGAACGAAATCTCTTTTAATTAATATATTCTCTTTTATTTCTATACTCGTCTTTAGCTTAATTTCAAATGGCATCCAAGTCGTAAGAGAAAATAGCTCTGGTATAAGTAGTAGATATGTATGTAAAATAAAGTAAATGGGCGCCTTTTTATTTTTCTTTGCGTATGTCCTATAAAAGATCGTTCGGAATTTTATCTTCGCCGAATGATGCACGTTTAGAAGCGCGTACAAGTCGAATAAAACCGAATGAGTGAATCATAAAAAGGGTTGAATTTATTGATTCGCATTGAAGATGACTATGAAGGTTTCAAAACGCCCCGACGATACGCGCTAAGCCTCCTCTCAGTTCAGCTCCCCTTTCCACGAAGGCGTAAACAATTTACATAATATCATGATATTGTTAACCAGCGGCATGACATTTGGCTCCAAACTAATAATACTATTACCGCAAATAACTCGCTTACCCGCAGAAATTTAACACTAGATATATTATCATTTTGAATACAAATTGAAAGCTTATATATAAATAATACGATTTAATTAATTAAAATATTCGTTTGTGAAGTAAATGTTATCATCATCACTATCACAACACGCCAGTTAAAGTACACTGTTGTATAGTCTCATTCAAAAATCAAAATCACATTCAAATTTCAGTTTTCGCAGACAGAGGTTGCTGCCTTTCTACTGGCATTTGCTTCTCCTCGTATGACAGCAATGGGAAAAAATGGAGTGGACCAGAATTAAAGATAAAGAATAATCATTTTGTTATACATTCAATGTACATCCATCATACATCAATATTTGTTTCTGATACATTTTTGCAACCTCTAATAAATAATTTAATTAAATAGCAATAGCTCAATTACTAAGAATTGCGCTTACGATCGAAGGTCGTTGGGTCGTCGGGTTCTATTATACCAATGAATAATACAGAGTACACCTCTGTATTATATGTTTCAAAGAAACAAAATAAAAAAAACCTGAGATAAACTTTCATCACACCCCGTTACATTTTGAGAGACGCGCAAAGTCCGTAATACCGTACTGAAACGATTTAGTGTAATATTATCTTTATATAACACAACGGGATAACGTTCTAAACACTCGAAAATAAAATATTATTTCATATATGAAAAGCTTAAATTTCTACTTTTTTTATTCTGTTCAACACACCGAGTATTTTATAAAACCGAAAAGAGTATAAATACCGGCTTTTAATTTTAAAATGTTTTAATTTAGTATATGTTCTTCATTGCAACGCTTTTAATATTGTAGCTTCACCTGTAACTATGTGAAAAACACTTTGGTAAAAAAATTTAACTAACTTCTAATTATTGAATCTACATAAAATTTGGCAATTTTGAGCACATAAATATACACAACATAAAATTTGGCAGAGATGAGGCGGAAGATGGAGAGATGAGGAGGAGATGGCAGATATAACATAACATAAAATTTGGCAGAGATGAGGTACTCCGATTAGTCTCTTGCGCCAACTCGAGATTTAGACTTTGGGCGGCGACGTCGCCGCGCCTTAAGGTACCTAACTCACACCACTTTAACTCCCTTACCGCTTGGACCGTTTGGGACCTTGGCCCCTAAATTGTCCACTACTCGTGGGAATAAAATGAATTAAAATAAAATGCCATAGTAACAAAATTAAAAAAGATTCACGTCAGGAAAGCGACATGTTTATAAATGTGTGCGTGTGTGTATGTTCACGTGTATATGCATGTATGTGTTCATATCTGTTTTTGATTGAGTCTTGTGTTTAATTATATTCTTTTTAATGATTTTGTTGAATTATATTATTTTTAAATTGGCTTCTAGATGTGTCAACGCTTTTCCGTCTACTTTTCATATAAACGTAAGTTTATGTCAAGGATGGAGGCGAGGGTTATATTTGAATTTAGAACGTTACTCGTCCGTAATTCGCGTATATAAATCCTGCATTGAATTCGCTGAGCGTTATTTGTGCTCAGCGAACAGTCTGACGCGTAACCCGATGGCGCTGACGTCATTAAAACGGAATAATGAAACACCTGCGGTTTTCGTCGCTTCTGCTCGCAGATGTTATTTAACTGGAAAGAATGTGAATAGACGTCAAATATAAAAGGATTTAGGGTATTAAGCGAATCGAGGATATTGTGCTAAAACATTTCCCTTATATCGCGACGAATGCGTATTTTATCGCTTTGTTATAAAACGAAAGGTTTCGTTCATTCCACTATAATATGAATTAATATAAATATGACACGATATAATAAGCAATTATTATCAAGTGGCGGTTATTGCTTCATAATTGTGATATATATGTACAAGTTTCCTTGTAAACCTACATAAATACAGTGCGCACAGACGACATTAGGCGTGGTATACATATATATTATAAATGTTATATTATAAAGATGTCGTGATAAATAGTAGCTTCTATGTACTACCGGGGTTTGGGAAAGGGCAGTCTGCAAAAAATGCCCGTTATGACAGGCTGTGTCGATGTCTGATAATCAAAGTCCGTAAATAGATCTATGGACGGTAATGTTCAAGGTGCATTAAGTAAACGGTATGTTTCATCCACTGAAAGAAAATATATTACAATCATCAATGCAGCCTCAGTTACTAGACATTAGCATCCCCCAAATTTAAAGGTTGTTACAATTTCCGGGTTTGGCAGGAGGATTTAGGATCGTTGTTTTATCCATACATGAGTGATTATGGTAAACGAACAAAGACTTCGCCTGATGGAAAGCAACCAACGCCGCCCATACACTCTAACGATACCTAAGGCATTGCAGAAGAGTTTCAAGCTTTAACAAAAGTGTATATTGTTTTTTCAAGGTTTTAACGCCGTATCAGCTTTTTTTAATTTTCTATAATGGATCTATTTATTGTCTTTTTTCATCACTTTATATTGATTTCGAGCATTGTCGTAGCATGACTTCTTTTAATCTTTTCAAGGGATAGTGAAAATATGTATCACATGCCGCAATTATTTTAACATTTTTTTTTTTACATTTTAAATGACGGCGATATGGTTCGCCACCCGTCATGTCCTGATTCTCACGAGGGCGAGAAGCGACCAATGGAGAGCCGTTTCGCGGCGATGAATGGTAGCGGATGGAGCTCTGTGGTCTCTTCCCACCCCTGCGGGGGATAGACGTAAATATATAATTTTTTTTTAAATCATCCCTTTACCATGTTTTACGTTAAGTACAAAAAACCAGCACATCCAACATCTTTTATAATAAATACAAAAATGTCACTTCTAGTCCACAACACATTCAAGCTACAAGTGTACTTTCCTCGCATCTCGCCTCTGAGCTTTGTTCCCGGGTGTCCGTTCTCACAAAACAGGCGTTGCACAAATAATTATGTGCATACAATTATTTCGTAAGCGTTCGTTCGTTCATAACCTTGCCGCTGGCTAGCGACACGGCTACCGCGCCAGCCCCGCATCGTGTTGTTTTTTAATTAAAATTACCGCTGTATTGTAGACACACCTTTAATAATGTAAAGAGGAAATAATAAACGTCACACTCCTAGTGGCAAAGGAAGACACTGACTGACGGTCTGTCGCATTCACGATCTCATACTCAGTGTTTCTTTCGAATTAGCAAAATGAAGTAACAATGGGCAAATACTGGAAAGGAGGTGAAAATCTAGGCAAATGTAATATGAGAAAGCCCCCGATTAGGTGAAACATCGATTTCCACAAGGCAGTTGACAGGAACTGAATACATGTAGCTGAAAATCACTTTTTTGTAAAATAATATTTCATCATTAACCTACGGTACTTAAATGCTTATAAACAATACCCAAAGCACGACATGTGTGATCTTCAGATTTACGCTGCGCCTTTATCCAGTAAGTGCTTATAGGTCTTTATCCAGTAGTGGACTACCATAAGACGATGATAATGAAATATTATTATACAAAATATAACATCAATCATTTGCTCCCCTGATTCAATTCAAATCTTATTAAACAGTACTGTCACAATTAAATTGGAGTCACCATTCGAATGAGTTGTTTAGAAACTAATTTAAAATCAATTTATGTTCACGACAAAGTTGAACTTTTGTAACTTCCTGCTTGTTTAGATATAATATTTGAGGGTGTATTTGTTGTCGAAAATTAGACCCTCCCCACTTCTTTCCGTGGATCTCGTTAGAGGTGAGTATTCCCATACTCCCGTAAATACCTATAGATAGACAACATCGTCATGGTAAGTTACAAAAACTAATATGCGATTCTCAATATACCCTCCCCCCCACGATTTTTACAGAAGGTTAATGTCGAACAGTAGACTGTAACAGGTGTCTTGATAAATGTTAATTCATCAACAATCTATCGACACCGAAAGGGCGTACCATAGGATCACTTGAGTGATAATTGCTTCAACGATAAACTATAGTCATAAATATTAGCAATACCAGAGGTATTGCTGAAGCATTACTGATATGCGATTGCTTTTTTAAAGTTTTAATACCGTATCCATTTGAAGATATCGCTGAAGGTAAGGAGAAGGATTTGTTCCACAGTGTGGTGATGCGTGGGATGTTTTGAAAGAAATGTACTGTATTTTTATATATGTACTAGACTAGATGACCCAGATGTAAATTGAAGGTGAAGCGAAGTTGTTTCACCTACAATCTATTTTATTTAAAGTATCAAAAATGTTATCTTCTGATAGTCTTATCTTCTGCTAGTCGTATGTTAGTACTTAGGTATGCAATACTTTTCAAAAATGCACAAAAAACGATAGTTTTGCATAACAACACGTCCGTTAGGCGATAAAGACGTCACGAATGCCAACTATTAAAAGTGATTTGAAGTAAAAGGATTTATAATTTATTTTGTTTTACTTATATTTTTTTATTCGTAAGCCTTCCTAACTAATATGTATTCAAAATATGCTAATAAAATAAATAAAAAATATATAAATCGGTCGAGCCATTTTTAAGTTTTAGCGAAACTAACAAAATAGGTCTCCATTTTTATATATACAGAAGATCATTATTATTGTACACTGTTTACCCCAAAGGATTAAACAATAGTACAATTATAAATAGCTTTAAATGTTATATGGACAGTCAAAAGTTTTACTTAGCTAAGATCCGCAACAAGCAAAACAATAACAGAAAATTAATAATGTGTGAAAAACCGAAAAGTACTTTTCGGTTGTCTTCCATAGAGTCTACTATACCTGAGGATGCCTCGTGTTGGGGCGAAACACGTGTCTTTTACAAGATGGAAAAGTGATAATGTGTGTTTGGTGTTGTGTATAGTGGTTGGTGGGTGGAGAATTGATGGCCGATTTTAGGTAAGTTTTTTGGTTTAAGTTCCAAATAAATCCACTTAATCCAACAGAAAAACACACATTATTAATTTTCTGTTATTGTTTTGACTGTCCATATAGTGATGGATTTCCGCAAAGTAACGCCTGACTCCATTAATAAGCTTTAAATGTTGTTTTTCATTTTAGACAAGTTTATAGTTTTAAGGTTTATAAAATAATTTGTACATATAAAATATATATTAACAAATCTTCTCTGTTTAGTTCAACACAATTCAGCCTTTATTTCCATTCATCAAAGTTGTGCCTCATGTAAGATATGAAATCGTTCAATGAAATGATTGTATTATAATATGTTATTGCCAGTTTTTATTGTTTCGAGTGTAATGGGATGCTACACAACGGTGTTGGCGGTGGGATCCTTAAGTCGGGCGTAACTCCCGGGGGCTGTCGGGCGAGCATTGTGCTCCTGTATTAACGACGAACGCACAAAAGGCGACGCTCGTATATCAAACTAACGTCACTCCAATGTCTTCCTTCCTCACAGTTAAAGTTCCCGGACCGCAAGAAATAGCCTTTTTTTATTGAGCATTTAGTATTGTGAAATTATGGCGCGTAAAATTCATGCCATGCGTACTTATATGACGAAAATAATATAAAATATAACATTTTCCATTTACACACGGTATACAGTAGCGTATCGAAGGTGACAATGCTGATTTTTAACCGTATATGGACAGAGGTTTTTCACCAAATTTCATTTATTCGACGGTGGTTAGCAAACGGACTATGCAGGTCCTTTATGTTGCCAACCGTATGTATCCAGTTATTCTCTGATTTTCTTTTTAGTTATTGAATTTTGTATTCTTGCTACGCTGGTCTTGATATAAAATAGGACCACGTTACTTCTTTTCGTGGATTTTATATGATAAAACTATGGGAACAAATACACTAGAGAGGTAGCAACCTTTACCTGTGTAATAAAAATCAATATGTGATCCCCGATACATCTGCAAAGCATAGGGATTTCGACAACATTCCAAATTTATGACATTCAGCAGTAGACATGAATTTACCTTTTATTATTTATTTACAAAATCAATGAATATGAGAATACAAAAATAACAGCCTATTTTTTAAAACCTTTCCGAAAGCAATGTAAGGTTGAGGAAAAACCTTTTATATTTAGCACGTAATTTGAAAAAAAAAAAAAAAAAAAAAAAATATATATATACATATATATATATATATATATATATATATATATATATATATATATATATATATATATATATATATATATATATATATATATATATATATATATATATATATAATTAAGTGACAGGTCAAATAAAACGTAATGTTATTGTTCTGCTAACTTGCGGAAATATTTATTTTCTCCGAGGCAAGAAAGTTCACTCTCGCTTCGCTAATGACTTCTTTTAGAAGTCAGAATTTTCCGGGGAGCTATTTGAGAGCTTTGCTATCTGTTTAAACAGTAGTCAAGTCTTTTATTGTTCCAGAAACTTCCAGCGCTAATCGCCTCTGCGCGAACAATGCCGAAAACCTTTCTGCCAGATTATAGACACGACTTAAGAAAGTTTTTTTCAGAAAAACTTCTAAGTTTTACTACAAGTATTAGATATTTCGTCCTTTTGATAAATAAGAACAATTAAAGCATTCGGTACATGATTCATTTACCGAAAACATGTTCTTAAGTCTTGCGATCAAGTTATGTGTGTTAGTTCTCCGTAAGAACAAAAGTTTTCCAAAGGAAAGACCTAACACCAAAAATGTCCATTTTATTTTTTACATCAATAGTCCACTGTGGACGTAGGCCTCCTCAAAGAGTCCTCCTAACTACGCATATTATATATATTGGTGTACACGCACACGTACAACAATAAAAAGCCCCTAGTTGAAATCAAAGAGTCAGAAGTCTAGAACAGTACCTTAGAAATAATAATATAAAATAGATGAACTGCTCGTTACATATGATATATATATATATATATATATATATATATATATATATATATATATATATATATATATATATATATATATATATATATATATATATATATATATATATATATATATATATATACCCACACTAGAGTTTTCTGTGCCAATAAAATACACAAATCACATCTAAACATAGACTTAAAGAGTCATGGGAAACACCCGTAGGTGATATTTATTACGATGTGGCATCTAGATTACGACCTTTTTCATGGAAAAGCTAGTAAAACGAGAATGTCCAGTCACCTGATGATATCGCCGCCCCCCGTCCATATGTCATCTGTAATACTAAAAGCACTACAGATACAAATTAAGATACGGATGTGAATGCTGAAAGAGGAAGAACGACGTAATGGGACGAAAGGAAGGAAGTAAAGGAAGAGAAGAGGAGGTGGTCCCCCGGATATTTGCACTATACGAAACGTGGCAACGCAGAAAATGCTGCCACTTAATGCTGAAATTTCGTGAGGATGTGGTCCAACTTTAGCTTTGAGAAGCATTATTTCTAACATAACAATTCAAAGTTCAGTGTTAATTAATTAAAAATGTAAGCTCTATGATAAAGTCAATATTTTGAAACCGTTTCATTAAAAAGTTATATAAAAGTAAGTTATCTAATGATGCCGTAATTCAAACCCACATTGGGGTCGCTGGTGTTATCGGCAGAGTCACAAAGGGGCACAAAAGGCAGTTTATCAAAGCACGTCTGACTGAATATCTTCCTTTCTCATAAGTTCATTGCTTCTATTGAAACTTGCTACAGCAGTAGACCCGTATCGCAACATGGAACCAGAGCTATCTACGACTAATAACTTAAAGGGATTGTATTATTTTAAGATATATATTCAATCATATTATTACTGTGTATTTCAAATGCTTTTAAAGTAATATAATAAAACTGAAACACCGTATAATATTAAAATAACGACGAGATCAATGGTTTAATTGCAAAGTTAACGCTTTCTTAGTCAATGGTCGTAGGTTCAATTCCCGCATTAGGATAAATATATGTATGGCCTACAGTTCGTTACGAGTTTGGATGTATCGGCAATCCACTTTGGACGAACATATTATGTAAATTTCCGTACCCACAGAGATCCCGTACCCAGAAGTGTGACATACGTATGTATATGGGTTGTAAAAAATACCAAATAGGCTTTAGTTTCCTTTCTCATATGATGATGATGGTGATAAAATTTATCCTAACTGATTCGGCTACACGTACCTCCTCGGTGAAACCGTCATGAACCGTCAACTGCGCAGTTCAATTTCTCTTCGAACTCTTCCTATGTCCAATCAGAGACAAATCCAAAACAGAACACAACAGACAAATATAAATTACATTCAGAGACCCGAAACTGAGTTTTTATGTTTAAAACAAATATTTGTTGCAAACAGGGATTTTACTACTTTTTCACATTTTTTAAAGTTTTGCCTGTTTGAAAAACTTTGATGGGATTTCGTTAAGAAAAACAATATTGGCTACTTTGAAAATTGAAGGAAATTAAAATAAGTGGTAGAAATCACTGTTTATTAATAAATTAGACAAAAAAAACAAAAATGTCTCTTGTGTACTCAAACTTGTTTATTGTTGGGTTTCTAGCCAGACGCCTACAGATAAACAAGGAAGCATATGGTCTGAGGGACAACAATCGATATAACATACATATGTATAGGAAAAAGTTATAATATCCTTTGTCAATATAACACATTGTTAGTTTAGTTATTTTATTACGTACGTAATTCCTTGTTAACTGTCATTAAAATACAAAAAAATTCTTGATTATTTAAATGTCCCTAAATAATCGCTGTAAAAAACTGTTGTAAAAAATCTGTTTATTCTATACTATATTAAACTAAATCTGTCTCTTCTCCGGTGATCTTTGCAAGGCCACTCCCATAGACTGGTCTCAGCTGCAAGATTCACTGGCTGCCACTAGATTTTATCACTTTATTTAGTGCAAGTGATTATGATACGTTATTTATCTTTTTTATCATCTTTTTTTGATAGCAATTAGTTATAACTATTATGCCAGTGTCAAGTAAAATACAACAATATCAAATCTTTTGAAATGTAACTAGTCAGCTTGTCACGTGATGTCTTGATAAAATGGTGGCTATTCTATTAAAACTTCTATGGACTTTTTCAGTCAACTTAAACAGTCACAATACACGTATTTATTTCATATCACTTCACTTAAACGCCTTAATCGTACTATATTGTATAATACGCCACCACAAATAAACAATATAACTGACAATAATATTCGATTACGAAAATGAAATAAAAACACGTCACTGATGTAAGTTGGTGGGAAAAGTCAGATATGCACGTTATTATGTTTGTGAAAGTGATTGGAAGTGTCAGTGTTGCTAGATAGGATATTAAAATCTACAATTTAATTAAATAAATTGACAAATAAGGTTAATTTTAGGAAACCAATATACGAAGTTCACGACACTGTAACAATTAAGTTTTCCTTACTGAAACAATATTATCAAACGGCAATTAAGTTTCTAAACATTGTAGCTATTACAATGTCTTTGGAATAAGTAAAATTGTTACTATCAAATTTAGGTAATTGGATGCCTATGATCCAACAATGAGAAAGTTATTCGCCTTTATTGCTGAGAATATAAGGGATTTATAAGGTTCAATTAATTACCTGCTTGCTATGAATTTATACGAAATATCTTAAAATATTTTCTTAATATAATGTCTTCAAGGACGTTTTATCTTGTGAAATATATTTTAATAATCTTCTGTTCTGAAACTGACGCAGGTATACTTTTAATTACCATCACGTCAAGCAAATTAATTCGGGATTACACATAGAAGTGATCAAGTTTCATATGTTTACATCAGAATTGTTCAATTATTTAGTATAAGTATTTTTTTAATTAGAATGTAAGGAAGTCTTTATACACTAGTAACCAGGTTAAACATTAGTAACAATCACTATTTATGTTACTATAATAAACAAAAAACAATAACTATAGTAGTTAAAGATAATTCTAGTAATTTTAAAACATTGGTACTTAGTGTTTTTTAAAATCACACACACACATTCAATCATTTATATTTTAAAATACACTAATGCATCTTTTAATAAAAATCAGTTTAGATTATTATGGCCATTTTTAATATCAATAAGTATTGAATTTGTAAGTATTTTTACGCAATTTATTTTTCAATGCATTATGAAATATAAAAAATACACGGATTATGAAATATAAATAATACTTTTGGTCGGCAGTGTATTATACTTGCTGAATTATTACATATTAGCTATATTTTATTTAAGCTTTCAAATTAAAAAGTTATTACATATTTTAATACTAATGGCGTCTAAACGTGTAATGAAGAAACAACGTGACACTGAATTATGATAATATCGTAGTTAAAATTCTATACCTTATGAAACATACGAAGCGTTCCCATCCCCAAAATATACTTTATTTTATATTTCATATCTGCAACATAATATAGCTAACAAGCATTGATAACGGATGATTGGTAACGGATGTATAACATTAGACAAAATAAATTATCATAATTTAAAATAAATTGCAGGGTTTTTGACCATTAAACCTTTTACTTATTAATATTCGTCCTTGGCTTCTAAATTAAGAAATGTAGATTCAAATTCCGTTGGGAACTAAAATTTGTTTTAATTACAAAAATTAGTTTTCGGGTTCCTGAATACAGTGTGTAAATAGATAGATAGATTATATTCTTTATAGAACACCAAAAAAAGTTATACAATTTTTGATTGTAATATTGTTTTATACATAGAGCGATTTCTTTCAGATAACCGTTAGATGGACGCGTTGTTAAAAAAGTAATTTCAAAAATAAATAATCGTGTATTGTTCCTTAAAGATACATTATCAGAATTCTTCTCGAATTATGTAAAATAAGACATTATATTGGATAAAGAAGGATTCGGACAATAGAGTGCCTTTTGTCTTTACAAACAAATTTCAAGGCACTTAAATATACATATGTTCTGCGTAGTTACACTTTAGAGATTTTCCAGAAGAGATCATTGTGGTCAAATTGGTTAGGAGAATATCATAAAACTTAATGTAAGTTTATAAAGATTCAATTATCTCATGTACATACATACGTATACTTAAATAATATTTTCAATAAATTTGTTCAGATTATTTATAGAAAAACAGGTATTATGTCATATATTAAATGATTTTCCCGATTCAAATTTTTTGTTATTATAGATAACGGTATTAGTGTATTTGGTAAAATTGGGTAACAGTTTTTGTTATTCGGACCAAATCTGCAGTCTCAAAAAGGAGTGACAGGGAGTAGATATTCTAATGACGAGTAATTATCACCGCGAAAGATAACTGCACCTTCAGATGTAATGCAGGTTCACTGGCTGTGTCTGTCGTAAATAGTACTCTGTAGCGAAAATAGTATTTCGAAGTCAGTATTCTTCAAGAATATGATACTTCCTTTGACAAATATTACATTGCAGCTTGGATCTTATTTTAATTATTGAAATAAAATCATCTGCTCCAATGATCCCAAATGTTTTTTTTTTTTTAATTAGTTACGAAGGAAAACTACCAAAGTGTCACCTGATGGAAAGCAATGAATAGACATCTGCGTTGCCGACCTTTGATAAATATATAAGCTTGTTTTTGAAGGTCCCAATATTGTATCGGTTCGGAAATAGCGCTAAAGGGAGCTAGATCTACAGAAGATGGTCATGCGTAGAAAGAAGATACGGGATCAAACGCATCGTACTAGATCACACCAGATGGTAGGGATCTTTTCTAAGACATAAATTTTAAAGACTAATTACAGGAATTCGAATTGTTTGTATTAAAAATACAAGTATTTTCGAGATTATCCTAGAGCTGAGAAAGATAATATTCGTAATTACAGCTATTTTTAAAATATTGGCGTTCAACCAGCGCGTTTTACTGGCGAAAGTTTGCGCGGAAGTCGGTAATTGGATGGAGTTGTGAAATGTACGTTAAATTATGTAATATCATTGCAAATCACAGTGTTGTACTATTTTATGCCAGGAAATTATTATTTTTTGGGTTCTATGTTTTCCAAAGCTGGAAGTAGTAGTAACTCAATTGATAAGGAGTGCGCTTATGAACTAAATTCATGAGTTCGATTCTTAAATATTAAGATAATTACTAGAGTCAGGTGTTACTTCGTCAAAACTTTACTACTCTCTTCTTTTCTTTTTCTTTTTTTTTACGAATCCACAAATACACAATATTATTTTTCTGTTTTGTTTTCGCGGAACTTAGCAAAGTATGTTTGTCTGTCTATCTCTACTATTGGACTGTTGATGTGAACCATATTTTTCTAGCACTAAGCTTACTTGGAATGGCCAACAAAGTTCCGGTAATATCAGTAGTACCGGTAATATAAAAAATATGTTTTATTTATTAAATATATATCTTCTGGGTCTGTTGGCCTTATGTTCAGCTCATTGCTGGACATAAGCTTCCTCAAAACATGCTGCCTAGATTTTCAGCTTCATGCATTAAGTTCCTGCCAGCCGCCATTCAAAGATCTATAAGGTTTTAATTTTCAGTAATTTTTATAAACCTTTGCTTTACGAATACTCGTATCCTTCTAACAGGGTTGTCAAATATCTTCACTTTGTTTAAAACATTTTCAAAGGTTATTGATATTCAAAACCAACTCTTAACTCCTGTAGCACATACCGTATATACAAACTTCCGTGCGAGTTGAAAGAACTGAAATGAGTTTAGTGCTTTCTTTGCTCGTTTTCTATTATTTCCCTGTGTCAACCATATAACTTTGTTTTGTCTAGTTGTGATATAATCCAATGAATTTCGTTCGATTTTCGCGTTCAATTTAAAAGTAAACTTATTTACTTGTCGTATACGAGAAGTAAGCAATGGAGCAAGAGGATCTTCATCTGATGATGATAATTACTTCAACTTTGACAATAACTTCTGAGCAGTAACAAAACTATTATTCAGAAGTCTCTTCCCATCTTGGAAGAAACACTCTTTTCTTCCTTCAGATACAAAAATTTAACGAATAATTTGGGTATGAGAAAAATTTTATCAAAAATGTTATAACAAAAATGTACCTGTAGCGTGTTTGTACAATATAATGTTATTTTTTTAACATGAATCAGTTTTTCGTATTACATTAATTATAAATCATATGAGAGTCGTACTAATCTTTACCAATACGTAATAATTATAATGTTTTAGCAATATTTTAAGTAATTTTCTTAATATACAAATTTAATCTTTATTACGTATATTATATGTAATAAAGATTAAATTACTTTATTACGTATATAATAATTATACGTAATTGGCAGAAACTGAATGTGTGAAGCCAAATATCGGACTAGGTGGTGTTTCTAGCCTGGCCTATGTCCCGCAGGGAACTTCCATAGGCTGTGGATGAAAAGATGATGATAGGTATTATCGCTTCAATCTCGTAGCTATCGCTTTCGGAGTCAATTGACCCAGGTTGCGATTGCTGCATTAGAATATATATATGCATGAACTACAAATATGTATAACACATATGTTCCAAGTCTGGGTGCACTGCTATTTCGCCTTGGACAATGAGGGTACGTTAATTTCGGTTCTTCGAAAAATGAGGAATTCGTACGTCGGTATATATGTATGTCCCATACGTGGTCTGTGATCAAAGTGGGAGTAAATTTTTTTACAAATTTACCGTATTGTTTTTAATACAAGCGATATTTCCAAACTAATACGACATTGGAACCTTCAAAAAATAAGCCCACACATTTTTCAAAAGGTGGTAAAGCTTCTGCAATACCTGTGATGTTGCAGATGTCCATGCGTGACGTTGTATTCATAATATCAGGAGAAATGCTTGCTCCTTGCTTTCCTATTGCAAATAAATATTATCTATAATATCTACGATCATGCATTTTAATTGCAAGAATATAAAAGCCGAAGTGATTATAGCTTACACTCAATTTTAACTAATATTTTAGTTCGCTGTTAAACTTAATAATACGTCATTCAATCCCTGGGGATGGTCAATAAACATTGCTGACACAATTGTAGCGTAGCGGGGATGAAATCCAACGTCCGACCGCAGCGTAACTCAACCCGCTGCACTGTATAATTTTGCGTAGGTATACATTCCCGATGTAATGTACTCGCGAATGGACAATTACGGTAAACGGTCCATTTCTCTTGAACCACATAGCTGTGTGCCATCCGCACGGTATGTTTGGCACAAACTCTATGTTTTCTAAATTAACTACAATTTGTACTGCCAACAATAATGTGTTTGTAAAGTGATAACACATACTTTCAAATGTGTCATGAAAACTAGATTTACTCTCAGATTTCATTTAAAAAGTCTTATTTTATATTTTAATAAAAGCATTCTTATTACTGTATTAAAAGTATGATGAAAAGTATCTTTACCTAGTGCTTGTTCGGTATTTATGATATTGGTACACGGGTACGGGTACCCCGGCCTCCTGAGCTACTACCGCATCACTCCTGTCTTCCGTTGCGGTAGTATAATATCCCTACCATCCTGTCTAATTCCATTTTTTCTTTTTCCTGCTTTATCCTTTCTTCTCTATCCTTATCCCTTCCTCTACACCAATCCACGGTCTGCCGTGCCAAAGGAGCGTTGCTAGGGGTGAGCTAGGGAGGTGTGTCGGGATCGTAGCGGATAGAGATCTGTGGTCTCTGCCTAAACCTACCGAGAGACAGGTGTGACTATATGTATGAAATTACTTATTGTGAATGTAGATGTGATTTGCTGTTTGGTTTCCGGCCTAGAATATGACCACCTTATTTATAACCGTGGGTATCGCTCGTGATATTTATAATTACTCTTTATCGTTGTTGCCAATATGTATCAGATAAATAAATAAAGTGTTTTATTCTTACGACGAACATATGTCTCTCATGATTTCATGGGGGGAACGACACCTTACCCACCCCGTTTGTTCAAGGTGGATTGACGGAACATACAAAATTAAATAAGTGAGAGTCACCATTTGTTTCGTATTCCTTGCCATAATGTGGGTAATTTAATTTGTACTTACATAACAGTTTACTGAAGACTTTAAAATTTTTAAAACTGCCAGAATAAAAAAAAATATATGAATTAAACGGCGATAGTCTAATTGAATTGAGTATACTATTTAATGCCGTGGATTAGATTATATTTAGCTTAGTCTATAATATTAAAGCATTGTTATTCTTCTTAAAACAAAACTTTAAATATTCAAGTACGTTTAATATCACTGATGAAGGGAAAAGATCTCGCTTTTTCTTTTCATCGGTTTTCATTTTCTATTTGTTTCATCATATATTACATTTTTAATTTGAATAAAGTTAAAAAACCAGCTAAATGTGACGATTACATGGAAAGCTCTCAACTCTGAAGTGCCTTACGTTCAAGAGTGGACTGCAAGAGGTTGATGATGATTTTTGGTATTAGAAAAAAATTTTCTGTATAAGCTGTAATTTAAGTAGGATAAGAAAGAAGGTAAGAAACATATACTTCCCTAATTGTATATTGTAAGAATTATTACCTAATTAAAGCTGTGATGATTGAAATTTTAGTTCAAGATGCTTCACTTGTCATTAGTTATTTGTAACGCTGAAGTATCTCCTGTTAAAAAATAAAAAAAACGTTTAATTTTTAAAAGCTGGGTCAGAAATATTCTTCGCTAGGGACACTTCCTTTTGAAAATTATGAAGAATATCTCATCAATTTTGTTTCATTGTCATTAATAATTCATAATTAATTTTTACAGACCATATCCCACAGTTGGGCTCGAGGCATCTCGATTTCTGGAGGAATTAGCATTAATCCACAAAGCTTGTTTTAGGCAGATTTTCGGGACAAGGAGACTCACAATGAAATATATTTATATGTATAACTAACAAGTGTCCTGATGTGAGAACTGTACCCGAGAACACTGTGTCAGCGATTATTTCACTACTGAGCCATTTAGGTCATCGTAATCTTTAAATAAAAGTAAATAATTCCAACAAGTTGTTTTAATAAACAGGGTTACAGGAACTGCTTGAAAACACCTACTAACAATATGAGGTACGCTATAACACAGAAATGTAACAAATCATTCGAATTACTACGAAATACCCTCGTAACATAAAATTTTCGCTGTTCTGCAAATCCTCTCGTTAGAATAATTTAACGACGAAGTTTTTGACATAATCTCTTCAGTGGAAAACGTTGATAACTACAGTGAAAAACATATTTATTTAAGTTAATTGTGTATTGTGGTAAGCTGTTGGTAAAAGACTTGTAAAAGATTTATTTAAAGTTAAATAAGCTTTTCATATGTTAATGATGGTAATTATTTGTTGTAATAAAATTGTTATTATAAACATAATTCAGTACTAGCTACCTCTAGAGAATATCTGAACTAAATGTAATCACAGTATATTTCCATGTTACCGCGTGTCGTCCAGTTAGTGCTGTCCGATTCTATTCCCAATCCTTTACTTCTCTTTCCCTCCCGTTAATGCCCTCTTTCCCACTCATTACTTTTCCCTTTCCCTTTCAACGTATCTCCCCTGCCCTTGTTTTATGATATCTAGGCGTCAGTGTTTACTATTTAATTTTATCACTTACAATTATAAAGTAACCTGCTTACATTTGCTTTATTTTATTTTTTTTATATATTCACGCTTATCCCCCGCAGGGGTTGACAGAGACCACAGAGCTCCATCCGCTGCCATTCATCGCAGCGAAACGGTTCGTCATTAGTAGATTTTCGCCCCCATGAGAATCAGGGCGTGACGGGTGGCGAAACACGTCGCCGTCATTTTCGACAAATTAGGTATATTAAATTCGTCTTAGTGAATCCCACGAGCCGCAAGGGAGGATGGAGGTCAGCCTCAGCAGAGCCCTGCATGCTGAGGTAAGGCACCATAGTACCCCGGGGAGCCCGATCCCGGGACGATCGGCACGCTTGCGACTAGGCTCGCTCCTAGCCACGCATCCATTGGCACGGTAGACCGTGGATTGGCGGAGAGGAAGGGAAAGGATAGAGAAAAAAGGAAGGGGCAGGAAAGAAAAATGCGGATTGGGGGTGTTACTGGTAACACCTAAATAAACTAACTCAGAATAAACATTTATAAATTCATATAAATATTATTCCGATGCGGGAATCGAACCCGTGACCATTTACTCCGCGGGCGGAGGGCCCCGCAACTGAGCCAATCAGTCGTTGCTTTATTTAGCAGATATCAAAGATTTTTTTTTACTAATTATATTTTTCTTTTTTTGAAATAAAGCAAACGAGCAAGCGGTGAGTGGAAAGAAGTTTCGGGAAAAGCGCACCTTAGTGGATAGGCACTTATTCTGATGGTGGGGATGAAACTTAAATTTACTTGAATTTGAAAATCTTACGAACTAATTCCCTTATGGCGACATTATCGCTTTCGAAACGGGATGAATATGTATATGTATCACCCACAGAGAGATCATCCTTGTTTAGTAGTATGTATTATTCATATAGTTTTAATTATTGACATATAACATAATAATCTTTATTGGTCTAAACCGCATATTTTAATAACATACATACCAACGCGCCAAATAATTACTAAAGCGCGTCTACAATTTTGGCAACAGTATTGTAAATGATTAAATGTGTGACCATATTGTATGACTATTGGAAACGTTTCACATAGTTCGAAAAGTAAATACACTCCTTTGCAAAATAAATGGGCACCTTACAATTATTGACTTTCCTATAGGATAATATTAATGTTTTTTTTTCAACCCTTAAACTCTTGAATCGGTGTATGTTATGGGTATGGTGAAATTAAGGCTACTAGTATTTTATGACACTTTAATAAAAAAAGAGATAAAAAAATAAAAATTAATAACGAATATGACCTCCCCTTACGGCAATTACGGCATATAATCGTCTTGGCATGCTTTTCACCAGGCTTTTTTCTAGTAATACTAAAAAAATTGCTAGTCTCCTTTAAAAAAGTGGGGATCTAGTATGGTCTGTTTTTTTGAAACCAGCTATCTGTTAGCGTTGGAACCTTTAAAAAACAAGATTACACATATCTCAAACGCCGGCAACGCTTCTTAATGGCTACAATGTTACAAAGTTTTATGAGCAGCGTTGATTGCTATCAGATGAGATTGCCTTTCTGTCCAGTAAATAAGTATAAAAAACACAACACACAATCATAAGGTTTTTCTCTCCATGCTTCATATTTTCAAAGGCCAATAACGTTTCAGTAATGCCTCAGGCCTTGAAGTTATTTATGGTCGGCATTGATTGCTTTTAATTAAGTAATATGCCAGCTCATTTGCTTTATATCTAAAAATACTGTTTTTAAAAAAAACTAGGTATAACCAAGACGAATAATTTTACATTAGACAACTAATGCTGCTGTGTGATTTCCGACATAAAATCAGGTCACCCTTTATCTTCTCAAGATATATATATGGTAATATGTAAGAAGTCAACTTGAATTGATGTCAAAATGAAAAGATGGTAAAAATAAGCAATTGATAAAACTGTATAGTTAATTTTGATGGTTAAAATATTTTTTCTGAGTATATTTTACTGTGTTCAATAAATAATGGAAGTACAAAATACAAATTAAAATTTTTCGTCGCGTTGTTCCATAAGGCTTACAAAAAAGGGTTAAAAAGGCTTTTGACGAATAAAAACAGTATTTCAGTCACCTACAGGTTGTCGGCACTTGACTGACGCCGCACAAATGGCGGGAAATAGTGGCGGACATTCGTACTGAGAAAAAAGAAGAACAAACTCCAATTGCTACACGACCTTTCAATTGATATTTTGGAATACGGCTTAGCAAGTGACGTGTAACAAAATGCGGTGACCTCTCGCTCTGACTTTACCAAGTTTTACAAATATAACCATTTGTTACTGGTCTCGTTTTCCTTAACACCGATTTCAATTTGTTTTTGTAATTTGATACCCTTTAACTGTTATTAACGAGTCTCATTTTATCAAGCTTTTTTTTAGATTTCGAACCAATACGATATTAAAACTTTCAAAATAGAAGCCTATATACTTTTTTCGTTATTCATCCAGGACTCTATAATTTTTCAGAATAAAATTGTTGTAGTCTCTTTTATATCTATTTCGTCATAGTAGAAAGTAGGTAGTTTCATATCTATTTCATATCCTCTCTTTTTTGAGCGAATCCCATTAAAATCTATTAAAAAATATAAAATATATTTCTCTATCGGAAAGACAAACCATTAAATATTTTTTCCATAACCCATATACATACATATATACAGAGCCCATATACATACATAGCTGCTGAACACTAGCCTCCTTATTTCAGGAGGAATGGACATTACCCCTCCACTTATCCAAGATAGATTTTCGGAACAACAAGACTTGAAATAATGTAGGCGATACATACATACATATTTTTATTCCGATGTGGAAATCGAACTTTTTTTATTCTCTATTGACAGATATTGACTCCAAGAGCGTTAGTTTCGCCAATTCTCTCTGGTCGATTCTTTATGGCTGAAGTCGCGATCACCAGACTTCACCGAGCGTTTCGTTAGGCTCTTCCAGTTCGTGATAAACTCGCTGTTTTCTTCGTGACTTTCATGGTGATTTTCTTTGGAATTTAGTGCAGCGATTTCTCGTTGCTTTCTGCACCAAACTGAGGTAATTAGTTCGTCAAAAAAATGTAATTTTAAATTATAAAATATTAAAATATTACGAATAAATATTTGAATTATTTGCTAATTAATTTAACGACCGGTGCTTACGTGTAGCGGTTTGCTTACATTATGTTAAAAACTGGGTCGTATTGAGTTGCATCAGGAGGTGAACTATATAATTGCAGCGGGTCAAAAATGTAATTAATTTACGCCAGTTAATCCCGTGCATATTCGCCAAACAAATATGCAACGTCAACAGTACGCTCCACTTCAAATTTAACTGCCGTTGAAAGTTACCACATATCCGTCCACAATAATTACTTTAACTTTAGCAACTCGATTGCCTGGATTTTCAGTTATTTGGGTCAGCCCTCAGTAACACATGAAAATAAATATATACATGCATATGTATGTACCTACGTCTTAAATTGTATAAGTTGTAGTCTAGCCTTAATTTTTAAAAATTTTCCACATATTTTTTTATTATTTGTATATAAAACAGGGTAACCCATGCCTATGTTAGCCAAATTTAAAAAAGAATAAATGTAAACAAACCGTTTTAAGGTCATCACAAAACTCTTGAATTATTGACTATAAATTACACATAAATTCTGCATACCTTTATGAAAAATGCATTCGTTTTTATTGTATTATGCTATATGTATGCTATAAAAAATGAATTCTTGTAATGATAATACAGAACTAATTTGTTAACGTACAAAATAATTTTCCAGATACTGTTTTACCGTCACAGAAAAGTAGCACGCCTTAGTCGTGATACGTCTCTCAGTATTTAAACACTAAAAATTTCTACACGGAAAAGACGAGCCCGAGGATTTCAAGCTGTCACGGCCAGATTTCCATAACCATTGCAGCGATTTCCAGTATGTTAGACTGCTCAGTGTTGGATCCATGCCAAACAATTACTTTGTCTCGTCAAGAACGTTATTCTTTCTTATGTTTCACATTATACTTAAAATATTTTTTTTATTTTTTTAACCGTACACGAACCGCTAGAGATTTTAAGTGACTAGCAAATATTTTATCTGACTTTTATTTTATTTATTAACAAATTTTACAACCCATTTATAAAGACTTTTTACAGCCCAAATAAAAGGATATAAGACCTACTCACACTGCTTGGTAGTGGATTGGTGTAAAATCCCAACTCAGGATATATACCTTTAGGCCATAGACATGTACGTACATATATTTGTCCCGATGCAGGATGAGCCCGCCGCAACGATCTGGACAAGGCAACATTATCATAAGCGTGCAATAGTTAAAGAACATAGGCCTATAAGCCTCTCCTAGAGCACTACGCGTTCTGTGAGCGTTAAAGGGAGGAGACTCGATCAATATTCCCTTTACACCCCTCGGAAAAAAGGATAGAGTAAAGTAAGGGAAGATTTCTTATCTCCATATACCCTACAACTAATTTACTGCACTACATCTTTCACAAAAGCAGAAACACATCTGCAGGGTCACTGTTATCGCAGAGCTCTATAAGTAGCTGTGATTATTTACTATTTAATCATATTCAATGTAAACAAACACAAACTAGTTCATTATGAAGTATCGTTAACATGCTATTAGCATCAGATTAATTGATTGCTTTACGCAGGAACACGGCGAAAATAAATTAATCAACGATAAAGATAGCCAATTTTCGTGCAGTAATTAGGTCACTAATCAAGACACTTTCCTGTGTATATATTGTACTATTTTTATTTTCATATACCTCTACTTTTTAACATATATGCTTACATATCGTCACGCTTGTTTCCCGTAGGGGTAGGAAGAGACCACAGATCTCCATCCGCCACGATTATCTTTTCATCCATTCAATTTCCTCTCACCGGCTCTCCGTTAGTCACTTCCTGCCCTCGTGGGAATCAGAACGTAACGGGTGGCGAACCACGTCACCGTCATTTTTAAACAAATTACTACTACTCGTGTACCAAATACCATAACTACCGAACAGGCGGCTAGGCAAAGATATTTTTTTACGTAATACTCTATTTCTTTAAATAATAATATTGATTATTATAATTAATATTAATAATAATATAATAATAATTCTTATTGCTGTATTGTGAATTATTTTTAAATATAAAAATACTTCGATTAGTTGTCGAATGTAATTTTTTTTATTTATTTATTTTTTCATGGAAGCGATAGGCAAACGATTAAGTCGGTAAGAATATGAATATTAGGAATGAAAAATGAAGTAATAGGAGAAAGAGAGATGATATTCTAATAGTAAGTTGGCCCTTGCATTGAAAAAGCAACAGGGAAAAGAGATTACAGATTTTCTTATTTCTGTTCTTGACAGCTTTTTGTCCATTCGAAATAACTTTTTTTTTACAAAGGAGTGTATATATATATATATATATATATATATATATATATATATATATATATATATATATATATATATATATATATATTTTTATATATATACGAACTATATATATTTTATATATATAGACTAGATATTGACAAAGAAATTGGCAACTAGCTCGCATTCTTCTTTCCTTATAAATCGTGGTACTATGTAATAGATATGGAAATGACTAGTACAGAGTTGATTTAGAACTTTTTGAGATTTAGCGAGGAATGCAGAAAATTCGTTACTACAACTGAAACGTTCCCTTGCAATGAAATTAATTGCAACGGAATTGCTGAATTCCATGGGTCTTGCATTTTATTCAAGTACCATATTTAAAAGTTGTGTTTTTACAGCCCGTATATTTATATCTCCCTGCTGGGCATGGGACTTCTGTATTTGTGAAGAATTGGACACTAATTTGCCACACTTGTTCGAAGCAGAATAACAAAACACGCAAATTCGGAATAACTATCTGAAGGTATACATACATTTGTATCATATATTTATGACGATACGGAAATCGAACCCATGAGCATTGACTGTTTAAGTAGTAGCTCCATCACTGAGCCAATAATATCGTCAGCTAGTTATATAAATGATAGAAATATTCAATATTTTGACAGTTAAGTTATTAGTACAATATACAATACTATGTTGACTATCTGACAGGTAAAGCCTACAGACGTTATGTCCGCTCTTGAGATCGTGTGACATTAATGCAATAAATATTTAAATAAAAAACTATACTCATTAAATCATTACTTACATAGGTAACAAAATAATTAATAAACACTTACCTAGATCTTCAGCGTCTTCACTCCATTCTCCTGTGCCTACAACTAAGATGGCCGAAGCAATCGCAAGTACCGCATGCCATAAGGATTTTCTTATAAAATTTTCGCTAATTTTTTGCATTTTTACATTAAAATTCTACTATGAATTTTATTTTATTTTGGCTTTCTATTAATATTATCTTTGTATTCTAGTTGTATGTTTTAGCAGACAACGTCGACATTTACACTTAATGCATATTTTTATATTTACTCGCAATTACTTTCCAAACTTTCTACATATTATTTAGAAGTACCTTTTTATAACTTATATTTCAAATCATGTTATATAAAAACGTGTTATTTATACTTAAAATATCCATTTTCCACTTTAAAATATCCATTTTGTTTATATTCTTAAAGTTTTATCATTTTAATGATTTAAAATTATTATTTATGGTTATTCATTACAACACTGAAATTCCTTTAGGATGTGTTATTGTATTATTTTTGTTAATATATTTGTAGTATCACGCACGAATCGCGTTCGGGACGCGGTTAAATATACGGATGAATTATTCAGGACTCTTTTAGGAACAGCACTCGCTCGAGGAAACGGCCACCTGGAACAAAGTACACACTGCCTCATTTATGTCCAAAGTATGTTTAGCCAACTTGTGCAAATTGGATAGGAATATTAAATCAGTGCTAACGTTTAAGCCAAATAGTAATTACTGGTAACGCTATTAAAATATCTTAAATTCGTTTGTACCTCCGCCAAAGCGATTGGTTACCACGGGAGTAGCAGACTACAACCCTTTTTTATTTTCTTAAAATAAACAAATTCTACAACAATTACTATAATACAAGAACACTTTTGACATTTCCCGCGTTATTTTATTTCTATAATCTTATATTATTATCAGTTATATTGTATAACTGTGATGGCATATATTATTGTATGCAATATATAGTTCGATTAAGGCGTGTATGTGATGTGATATAAAAAAGTACGTGCATTGCGATTTTTTAAGTTGACTGAAAAATGTTATCAAGACAAGCTAACAAGTAAATTCCAACATATTTAGATTTTTTTATATTATAAAATATTTTACTTGACAATAGCGTAATAGTTATAACTCATTGCCATCAAAGAATACTTAACTGAAAAGAGAATTATAAAATTAGAATCAGTCATATTCAAAATTGACTCACGACCTAATTGTTTCATTGACGTTGCTACTGCTTCTGGAGGCAATGAGTACGGGTTCGATTCCTGCATCAGAATAACTATATGTTTGATCTATAGGTCTTGTAAGTCTGAGTGCCCCGCTAATCCACTTTGAAGAAGCATGGTCGGTTAATTTCCACAGATGAAACTAAAAAAACAACAGTCAATCCGCTGTTAGAACAATGAATTATGGTAGGGAATGCCAAAAGAATAAATAACTAAATAACCAGTATAACCTATACCCTCTATGACTGATGCATTTATGCTATACTGATAAATAAATAAGTTAGTACATCCCTGTAAAACTTGTACCTACTTGAAAATACCTGTACATTTATGCACACTTATACTAGTGTAAAATTAGTTGAACTATCTGAACTGCCCTTTGATATTTGTGCATTATATGTCGAATATTATTGAATTTGAAAAAGAAATACGTTTTACTTTAATTAAAAGAATACCGTGTTTGCATATTTATATGCAATTGACCACTTTCCTATGGGTTTTTATTTCTGAAATATTGTTTAATATGATTTTAACAGTGGTAGAGCCACGCCGCAGACGAATACTTTGTTAAGAATGGCATAATATTTGTCTGTAGCATGAATGGACTGGCTCGCCCGGGGAACTAACACACTCCCGCAGTAAACCGGCGTCTGAGTGGTAGCTCAGCTACCGCGCTTCGTACGGTGAGCGGCTAAGTTCCGGAGGCCCAACCCCCTCCCCCCTCGCCCTCCCCCGCCCCCTCCCATTCCCACTCCTATAATAACACTTTCCTTAAGGTCGGCAACACTTCCGCACCTATGGACTGCCATGTCTGCCATGCCTATGGTCCTGCGAATGTCTATGGGTTGTGTGTGCATACATATATTTTTTATAACATAAAATGGCAAACGAGCAAGTGTCGGTGGAAAGCAATCAACACTGCCCATTGCTATCTGTTACATCATAGACTTGCAGAAGTGTCGCTGTCTTTGGAGAAATATACAAGCTTGTTTTTGATATTGTACTGAAAAATACCGTTAACGGTAGCTGATTCCACTGAGTGGAAAAGCGTTGGAAGAAGTTTCTAGAAAAACGCACTGTATTGGAACTCTACTCTTGAAAATGACAAGAATAAAAAGTTTAATTATAAAATTACAAAACACAATTTCTTTTTCCGTAATAATTATTTGACTTCCTCAGCGGTCCAGTTACGCGGGAACGCGCTAATTTGGCTTGTTTCATCAGCATATGCAAAATTGCGAACACCCACACAGCACGCATTATATAATACTACGATTACATCTTTTCAGTAGGCTGACGGACGAAAATAGAAGCATTTCTCAAATTATGTTATAATTCTATTTTCTTAAATTTTAATAGATGTAGTAATATTTTAAAGATTTTCGTGGACTTTAGGCACTTTAGATTTATACGAAGCTTAAGTTGGTCACATGATATTATATTTTGTTGACCCCCTCCCCCCTAACATGTGACATAATTTATGGATGACCTCTTGTCAGTCTTACAGATGATAATGATTGTTTTTTTCATTTTTTTGTATGGGATAGGAAGGCAAACGAGCAGGCGTATCACCCGATGGAAAGCAATCAATGCAGCCCATAGACATCCGCAGCGCCGTAGGCATTGAAGAATCGTTGCCGGCCTTTAAGGAAAGTAAAGGCTTGTTTTTTTGTTCCAATGTCGTATCGATACGGAATTACCGCTGAAGGTAGCACTTTACAACACTCATTTTGTTGATCTGATTACGCCGCCAATCCACATTGAAGCGTGATTGGTTATTATCCGTTCCTCCAGAGATGAGGAGGCCCGTGCATATGTGGAACATATACATACATACATATGTATGTATATGTTCCACATGTTTATCTACCTTGCAAAAAAGAAAAAAAAATATATATATATATATATATATATATATATATATATATATATATATATATATATATATATATATATATATATATATATATATATATATATATATATATATATATATATATATATATATATATATATATATATATATATATATATATATATATATATATATAGGTTTGCAAGGTAGATAAACATTAACAGGGACATTAACACATAAGGCTTATATATATGGAGTTAATAATATGTAATGTGTATGCGTGGGTATTGATTTTGTTCATCAGGATGTTCCACCAATTATTTGTCAAACGTGGTGGGTTTATATCCATTAATCAATCAATGTGTGAATATCCATTAATTCAAAAATATGAAAGCCCATATCCAAAAGTGTGACTTATACATATGTAACTTTACATTGTTAAATAAAAAAATTAACTCTAAAAAACAGAAGAAGCACGCAAATAGCATGGTAAAATACCCAGACTACGGATTAAATACTCGTAGGCTGTACAATTATTAGTCCCGATGTTGAAATCGAAGCTGTAACCCTTGACTCCGAAAGCAAACACTTCACCGCCGAACTATTTAGGTCATCGATATATCTAGGTATATCGATGACAAAGTATCTTATAAATACGGTCAATGTATTTTGAAATAGGAAGGTAATAGAATGCGGATATAAACGATTGTATACAAACTATACGGTGTATAAACTCAAGACGATGATCCTAATTAAATATTTATTGAGGCAGACTATACAATATTGTTTCGATACCAAAGAGCAATATCACAATAAAAATTGAAGAAAAGCTTTCAAGAAGCAAACGTTTCAGCAAACTGGCTCAGTGACCCGTAGCGGAGTATTGATGCCCTGTTGCAGTGGGTCAGTGTAGAGTATTTTTATATTTTGCCGTTATTTATCGCTATTGGATTAATAAATATTTGTTTAAGCGTCATTATAATCGATAGTCAATCGAGTCGAATCGAAAAAAAAAGAAATCAACTTATGATGATTGATTCTAGGCATAGAATAGAGCCTTTATTACTTATATTTTATACTGTTTTCTAGCACCAGCATCCACCTGAGTAATAAAACCAATCTGCTATTCCGCAGATTATGGCAACATCTCTTAATTTTAAGGGAGGCTAATCAGTAATAGACTACTATAGACGTTTACGTAATTTTATTATAAATTTATTTTGTAAAACTGCCTTATACGCTACTTTTAAGCTATATTTTATATTAAACTAGTCATAAAAAAATTTAAAGTCAATTCCTATTTTTCTTCCAGCAATCTACACGCTTCGCCATTATTATTATTATTAAATGAATTCATATTTGAAATATCTGTATTAACATCAAGTGCCATCCACTACAAGTTAAATATTATAATAATATTTGAAATTGAGCTGATAAATTAAAATATTTTATTACCAATCGGAATTTTGAGAAAGATATATAAATAAACATATATAGGAAGAGTGTGAACTAATAGTAGAAATTAAAAAACAATTTCTGCATAATCTGTGTACAGTCAGACGTACCTTTGCAAAAATCCATCTTAAAGATATATATTCAAACTTACTTTATTCATGTTTCTAAATTATTATTTTGAAAAATTGGCGAATTACGTTTATAAGAAAAATTTTAATATTTAATGGAGCAGTATATTTGTACGCGTATTTTAAAGAAGATATCTGCAACATCTCTTCATTACTTGCGCATTTATAACTTAATTTAATACGACTTATAATTTCATACTTATACACATAAAAACCTCAACATGTGCAATGAATCGTAATTTATTGTCTAACACTACAACAATAAGATTCAATTTAAGACAAAAATTTAACTTAAAATGGATAAAGATATTAATATATTTAAAAAAGAAAATGTTGTCTATGTCATTTCTTTCAGTAATTCTTAGCTTTCTCAGATACATATGTGCATACACAGAGACACAACACACATACACGCACCCACACATACAGAGGCTGCCCCTTACTATATATAAATTCAGGCGGGTCCGTACAAGCACAATGTCAAAACTGTAAATTCTTTTAGCTTAACTACACCGAGACAAACTTCGTTTAGTTTGAACCCATATGAAAGAAAAAAAAAAACATCTTATTTAAGGGACGTATTGTTATTTAAGGTAATTTTGACAGGAAATATTACATATATATATATATTTGCTAAATATAATGATATCGTTTCATTTTCACTTTCAACTTCATAAAAATAAATATATTACGTATAATTTAAAACAAAGATATTTCTAATCATTAATTAATTAATTAAATCTTACTTTTATAACACAATATTAATTGCTCATAACATTTTTAAATAAGAGAACTACGTAGAAAACTTATGACAACTATATTTGTGTGATTTTTGCGCATATATGTCGCATTTTACCTACCATTAATAGAGTGTTTAATGATCTATTTACTGCAAGCGCAATCACTCTATTATCCACACACAAACACGTATAGTTTACCATTAATACTTCAGGGTCGGTAGGTGTAAAGTTTAAACTATTGCAAAGAATTACGCGACACATACATGTTTCAGTGTCACGTAACTTTGCGTAGACACATGTATTACAACCCGCGGCGCGCGGCTAACTGGAACGGTTAGTCGCTTACGTCGATGTTTGTTGCTTCTGATAGGGGCGGCTCGGAACAAGTCGGCCGCCCTCGCCCGCCTTCGCCAGGTGAATTTTCCCAGTTCTAACAGGTATAGTCAGCAGATACAGGTACATATTAATTACTGGGATCTAAATTAGCTCGCTGACCGTGCAAAACTACTCGTTAAGCTTTGTCAAATCGCACCCGAAACTAAGTTGAATTGCTTTAACACGTTTTAAAAGAACTTTAGCTCTGTTAGATATACGAAAAGAATGTATAATATCGTCTACCTAATTGACAAAATTCGTAACGCCAATAAACATTTTTAATTTTTGATTTTGATGATGATTTGATTTTTCAATTTTTTTATATTATTATATATATATATATATATATATATATATATATATATATATATATATATATATATATATATATATATATATATATATGTATGTATGTATGTATAAGTATATGTATATGTATATATATATATAGGAAGTTTTTTGTTGTTGCTGTAAAATGTACTGAAATGGATTTACGAACTCTGATAATTATGATCACTATCATTATCATGAAGAGCTTGTGGAAATTCACTGCTACACTTAGGTTTTCTCTAAGACACCAGTTACCTCGATCTTCGGCTACACGCATTCAGTTTCTATCAGCCGCCCTGCGCTGATCATCGTTCTTTTCATCTAGCCAGTGGGCATCCCACACTACGCTAAGTTTATCTTTAACTTTAAATTTATATTAATTCATTAATTAATCTTTTGCAGTATATAAGTGCTAGAATGAAAACTGCGTCATTTAAATTGTATTTTCGGTTAGTATCTGGCCAGTTGGAGCCATGAAGCCAATCTATGCAAGGCATGTGCTAGTATCTGAATATTTGTAATTGAACGTCGGACAAGGTACACGCTTTTGGAGAAGTTTATTTCCGGAAGTAGAATACCGGTGGCTGATGGTTATGAAGTACTAGGATTTGACTTTGTTTTCCTATTGTTGTTCTAGATTAGGTTTTATATATCTGTATTATAAAATATACATACATATCGTCACTTCTGTCTCCCTATAGAGTTAGACAGATACCACAGATCTCCATCCGCTACGATCCCGACACAAGGTATGTTTGCTTCCTTCACACTCATCCATCTTTTCATCTATCCTTCCTCTCACATTCAAATAAAATATAAAATATATACGTATGTATACACTATATATTAGTATTTTCATTTGTTTTTTTGAATTAAGGAAATTTATTTATATTTTTTCAAGGAAAATTTTTCATCTAAAACTACATACAATTCAAACTGTGGCAAGATAACATTTGCCCTGGCGCACTAGTATACTTTTAAAATCCATAAGTTTAAACATAGATACACATAACACTTGTCATATAAAATACTTTGGTAGCACGTGCACGTATATGAAGCATAAACAAATATTCGAAGTGAATATAATGATACTTAAATTCTGCTAAGCTCTTATCGATGGCCTAAAACGTTTATGCGAAATTCGTGCCGGAGTTAATCTTCGTCGCTTCCGTTCTCGATAAACTTGAATTTTGCGGCACGGCCCTTCGGTGAATTTCATTTCGCAAATAAATAAACTCATGTCGTTAATATAAGAGAGGATTTGCCCAGCATTGAGGCCCATGCAAGCTCTTAATTTACTTTTATTTCAAGATGAGATTAAAAATTCGTTCCACACTTTAATAGCAGAGGGTGGAATTTAAGATTACTTCTGGAATTTTTATTTGAACCGCTAGTCTCATCAATCTGCCAGAGGAGAGCGTGATAAGTTTATGTTTATTAACTCCGAAAGCATTAGCTTGAAAATTGAGTCAATTAAGTCGCCAGTAATAGTTCATTCATTATATTTTTCCCGTGGCTGTTGTATTGGCGTAAATTCCATTGGACAGGAAGCAGCTTTTATCTAGAAATAAAAATAATCCCTAAACGAACTATATATATATATATATATATATATATATATATATATATATATATATATATATATATATATATAATATATATATATATATATATATATATATATATATATATATATATATATATATATATATATATATATATATATATATATATATATATATATATATATATATATATAATATATATATATTAATTTAAATTTAATGGGGTCATTTGAGCCAGGTGCTTTGGAGGGCAGCTTATTCGATTGATTTATATAAAATAGTATTTTATGTTAAGTAAATTGTAATCAAAATTGGAACTTATTTATTAATCTATGGCAGAGATTGAATGCCTGTAATTGAAGATCTAGATGCTAAATGGAGCATCTTCGTGAAATCCAATTTCACATTTAAAAATAAAATCTAAATTCAAAAAATAAAATCTAAATTCAATAAATTTGTTATTAGTCAAGGACTAATAACAAATTTATTTTTTCTATGTTACACTTAATACTTGATTATAATTAGAGTAAAGTGCATTGACAAAGTTATTTGTAACAGTGAGTTATATAAATGAAAACCCTTCTTCCCTTCTCAAATTCTACCCTTCAAGCAACTTATGTTTAGAACCTACCTGTAATAAAGCTACTTGATAAAATGAAGCTCATTCTATAGTATACGGCCTGTCATATTCAAGGACATTTATCACTTATATAAGGGCTCTCAGGTGTCTGAAATATAACATGTCGTCCATGGAGCGTTGAAAAAACAATTTATTAAATTTCTGCTACGTTCATTGAGACAGTCCATTGATTGACACTGTTGTGTTATATACAATGAAAACACTTCACAATCATATCTCTGCACTAAAATTTACACACGAATATCCGGGTGAACGATTATCTTAGTAGCGGGGCTATGGAGTCAATGGTCGCGGGGGGGGGGATATTTATTCTGAGTCTGCTTACCCAGGCATCCGCCAATCCGCAATGTACAAACAAATCCGCGGTGGGACGTATATGGGTTGTGAAAACCAAATCCAGACGAAAATCAAACAGAACTTAGTTACAAAGGACAATTCACCGCTAAGTAGCTTAGATCGTCAAATACATAATACTTAGGTTTTCAAAAAATATCGGCGGCTGGCCTGCAATCGAAGGTTTAGATACTAAATGGAGCGTCTTGGTAAAAGCCTGTGTCCATAATTGAAAAATAAAATCTAAATTCCAAAAATCAAACGTAGACAACGTCTATTAAATGGTTTATAAATTAACTCAACGACTTTTCCCGCCAACTTACATCGGTGACGTGTTTTTATTTCATTTTTATAATCTTATATTATTAACAGTTATATTGTTTAATTGTGGTAAAAGAAAAGGAAAGAAATTAACACAATTTCAAATTTATTGATATCTTCCTAATTTATTTTAGGTAATTACAATTATTCAAGGATGTGTACGAAAACAAAAGTTATTAAGAATTCCATAAAAAAGTAAGATACAAACTTGATACATACAATACGTTGCGAATTAATGTTATTAAAATAATTGAAGCCGATATGCATAAGGTCGATATTAGGTTAACTGTGGAGCTTTGGAGGAAATATGTAAATTATAATATAGATTATACATATGTATAAAAAAGCGAAAACGCTAAAAATGACACAGAGGTCAAAAAGTTTATAGCATATTCGGATCAGAAAAAAATACTACGTTGAATGGTCTGAGTCTCACAGCTCTACAACTAGTAGAAAGTTTATACAGCGTTGACACTGACTGTTTTTAAGTGCTCAGATTTTTTCAGGAATCTTAGAAGTTTTTTGAACTCTGATGGTAAGTTTACATTCTGCTGTTTACTACGTTTTCAATTTTTGCGTTGTAATACACACTATGGCAATAATATATATATATATATATATATATATATATATATATATATATATATATATATATATATATATATATATATATATATATATATATATATATATATATATATATATATATATATATATATATATATATATATATATATATATATATATATATATATATATATATATATATATATATATATATATATATATATATATATATATATATATATTTGTATAAAAAATTTGTTTTAATAATTATTGACACAGTTAAAACACATACACACACAAACATATTTTCAAAGTAAGAAACTACTAATAAAATGCTTCTTTGTGTTTATATTTGATGAAGATAAAATATTTTAACTAAGAGACCTTAAAAATAATTTTAAAAACAATAATATTATTTTAATCTTTTACCCTTATAAAGTAACTGTAATATTTAAACGTCTCCCTTGTAAAGCAAAAATTTGTTTTAATTAGCTTAAGAAGGATATCCGGCTCCAAGTAACAATGAAGAATTTGTGTGATAATCTTCATTTTTATGGATATCTATACAAATACATTAAAATTATAAAAAATAGTTTTGTGTATAAATGCGTCATCGACCTACGACCTATAATCCAATATAAAGATAGATTAAATTAATTAAATTAATTATTATTCAAACATATACAAGCAATATTTTTTTCTTAGTTATTTACACATAATTCGTGGCGCCCGATTATTTTTGTATGACGTGATTATCAAAGCATATAACATTACATAAATAAACACCTAGTATAAAACGAAAAAACACAATTTGCAAGCGGAGGGATACACCCCCCTCAAATTTGATAGAAACTACTTTCCAGCAGTAGAGTGTTACATACGCCTCTATTTATTATGGTGATGAATTTATTTTAGCTATATTTGTCTTTAATGTGTTATTATTATTTCGTATCCGACAACCAATTGGTTCAGTGGCGGCGCACCGCGCCCAGGGATTCGATGGTCGCGACTTCAATCCCCGCATCGGAATAAATATATCTATGGCCTACAAATATTTATTGCGAGTCTGGTAACCCCGCCAATCCGTATTGGACAAGCGCGGTGGGTTAACGTCCTTTCCACCAAAATTAGGAAGCCCCCTTGTGCGACATATATGGGCTGTGAAGTAAAATGAAAAAAAGTGTATTTATATTTATATAAGATATTATTTAAGTATACGAGTATATGTTTCTTATTATGTATATAGTTTTGGTTTTAATAGCTACAACACCTCGAAAACCATGTAATTTTTTTATTCATTTAAATTAAGAAAAATAAATAGAATAAAAAAGTAATATAATCTTGATTAAAATCAGTTTTTTTAACTAGCTTCCTTCTTGTTTTTTATTAGAGCTACAAGGGAACATCCGAAAAACAATTATAAGAAAACTTTTTCAGATGGCTTTCAATACTTCTTTCCATAATGCTTGAATGATAATCCTCTAGAGCTAAATTGTATCCACTTTACCGAAATATAAGCTTGTATTCAATATTGGGGCACAGTGGATGTTTTCCTTCATTGATAAATAACATTTTACGAATTACTCTAAATGAGGAACAATTCAGTTGCAATCATTGTAAAATTAATAAATGTAATTTTTTAGTGCCATTTAGTAAGACTTTTTAAAATAATAGACTTATGACTTCCGTTATGATTTTAATAGTCAATTATTCTAAATGCGTTAATAATGCTATCATACTACATTTTTAAAAATGAAATTAAAACATAACTCCCTAGGTAGTTGCATATCCTAGGGAGTTATATTTGTAGTAGTTTTTTAGAGATGTAGGAGGCAAACGAGAGCGGGTAACACCTGGAGCATTTATGACACTAGGATATTCTATAGATAAACGTATGTGTTCACAAAAGGCCAGCAACACATTTGTGACGTTCCCGGTATTGCGAATGTCAATAAATAGCGGGAGTCACTTATCATCAGGTGACACGCATGCAGGTTTGTCAGCTCTGATATAAAAGAAACCTAATAGTAAAGCTTACCATCCCCATCAACATCTGCAAACTGAGTACACTAAATGCATAGCCATTTAGCTGACTTGGAGAAAAAGAAGGAAGTTTAAGAAGGGAAAATTAGCTGGGTCTTTAGATTTCTGCAATTACGTAACAATATAGAAAAATGTTATCACTTAATGCCTATGTAGTGTGAGGCCGTGGTACTTCTCTTATCGACTCAGTCAATTTATGACACTATCAATTGTACTTCTAAGAGTGCCTCTCCGACTAACGAAGATTGGCAGCCAATTCAGCACAACTTTCTTCCTCCTTCGCGAGGTGCAGCAGTTCTGGAGCACTCGCTATCCCGGTCAACCCCTATTGGTGATATTACTACATTATCAATTGTACTAAAGAGCTTTAAAAACATCTTCGATGAAGCATTTCTATTTGTTGGTCTACAAAATAAGAATGGTGAAACTTTTCTCGTGAGAAATTAATAATTAAAGAAAACTGCAAACATGATTTACGACATCGCCTTCACTTGAATTTGACAGAGCTGTCCTTTTCAGAAGTAAATAGACGGACTCGCGAAATTGTAGCGCGTAGGTCAATATTAACTAGTAAATTATTTATCGAGTATACAGGCAGGCACCTTTACTTCAAAAACTTTCCGCACCTTCTGACACATTTATGGAAAATGAATTTAAAAAAATATAATTTAATTTACTATCGACGACCATGTTGCAACCCATATTGTGCAGTGGCGTAAAGGTCATAGGTTCGATTCGCCGCATCATTTATTCTCAGTATGAGTGTATTTGGTCTTGTCATTCATATGTTTATAATGGCAACCAGTACACGGAGAATCTTTTTGTGGAAGTATGAGTGTAAAACATTCTATTATTATATAGAAGTATGTGGTTACCGGCAAAGAATTGGGTAATCGCATATCTTTCCATCAGTGACGTATACTTCGACTATAGGAGAAAATACGAATTGGTGGGCTTCAGCGTCTACTTGAGCTTAAAAACCAGGAGGCTGTTATAACTACATTGATGATGATATTTTATTGCGAAAGTGAGTGCTTTAAGCGACACCTTTTTGTATCAACCATCAACTTATTCTGATAATCGCTTGAGTCAGTAATTGGAGTAAACTAACTTCTAAGTCAATAGTTCTAGTTTCAAAACCTGGTTGAAACTAAGAATGATTTTGGAATACATATTGTGTTTTAGTGTTTCGAAAACATTGCACTTGTATTTTCCTCAAATCGTATGAAGTATAAAATACTTCTATTGGATAATATACACTTAAATTGTTTATATAACCTGCATTGTTAAATCTTCTATATTTTCCAAAAGAACTTTCTATAATTGAATCGACTAGAACAAAATAAAATCAACCTATTTAATGAAAAAGGGTCAGTCAATTAACTGACTCGATTTTTTACTATTTAAAGAAATAATGCTGCCATAAATCTAGATACACGGAGGAGAAAAATAGATAAGATATTAACATTACTAAAAACATACTTACTAATTACTCTTTTAACCAATAACCAAAACATTGAATAAATAAGAGCCTTATAATGAATGACATAAAAAGGCAATAAACATAAAAGTTCAATGAACAAAGGTCACGAGTAATTTGTTTTTGTTGTGATTCTGCACTTTATCGCGAACATAAAACGTTTAGAAGTAATTTTCAATAAAGTAACCTTTTTTTGTTCTCAATACACTGAGATTCAATACACTGTTCCGCAATTTTAGTCATTGGATTTCAAATATGATATATGCATGTGAATAATATATAAAACGTGGACATTAACAGCGAATTTGCATCTCCAGCC
Organism: Baronia brevicornis; assembly: GCA_031353405.1. Classification (NCBI taxonomy): domain Eukaryota; kingdom Metazoa; phylum Arthropoda; class Insecta; order Lepidoptera; family Papilionidae; genus Baronia; species Baronia brevicornis. The sequence goes on from JASFAT010001585.1 coordinate 486,055, forward strand.
CAAAGTTGCTCAGAAAGCTATGAAGAGAAAATGATCAGGAAGTTTTTATGGGTACTTTGATTTAAATCGAAAAAACTGAAGAATCGAAATCACCTACAAATTGAAGTGACATTGGACTGGTGACGCTCTACGTAAGATAGATGTATAAATTGAATGATGAAGCCGAAATACGGACCAATTACAGTTACTGAAACATAAATAAAGCCGTTAATCATGTTGTAAAAGACAGAAGAATTAGACATTTAAATTCAAAATAGTAGCAGATTTAAAATTGAACACAAAACGCTAAAATGTTTTTGCTGTTGAGAAACCTAATGCTCCTAAGAGCATTAGGTTTCTCAACAGCACACACCCGGGACCAGTACACTGCTGTGCACCGAACTTTTGTATTTCTGGAGGAATGGATATTGAAGAGCGAATTATCTGAATAACCATACTCGAAATAAGTACCTGTAGGTCATACAAAATAAACTTATACAGATTCGATACCAATTAAAAACGCATCCGTTGATCTAATACGATACTACGCCTTTTAGTCTGCTTGTCTCTTACTCTTAAAGCTAATCGTAGTAAATATACCGTTATTCAACCAATGTAAAGCGTAGTGAATTTAATCTAGTGTAATGTAAGATAAACATTAAATGTGACAATTGGAACAGAGCCAGTGAGTTCCTAAATTACTTCCATGTCAGCTATAAATTATATGTTAATAATTGAAATATTATTTAATTATGTAGGCAAGAAAGAATATCTAAATGCATCATATTCCATCAATTTATCACTTCCTTTTTAATATGTGGAAAAATTGTTTTTGTTAACTATCTGTCGTGTGACAAACATATAGACTATATAGACTTTTTCCATGTTGTTACGTGAAGTTATGTGTTCGTATATTACTGCAGTCCTGAGAGAATTTACACGAACCTTTCACTTCGATGAAACTAGAATTCTCCACCTTTTTTCACGCATGGGTGAACGAGGACATCAAATACCATGTTGAAGATATTTTTTAATTGGATGGGCCTCTGCGATCACTGCCTGTGCCTTTTGAACAGAAGATGAAGCACCCCCTTCCTCTTCACCTGCAAATTTTTTCTTTCTCTCTTTCATGTTTAAACGGATACTTATCAATATTAATATTAATAATATGAAATCACAAAAATACTACGACGATTGGCTCAGTGGCGCGGCCCTCCGCCCACGGAGTCAATTGTCGCGGGTTCGATTCCCGCATCGGAATAAATATTTATATGGATTTTTAAATGTTTATTCCGAGTCTGGTAACCCCCCAATCCCCATTTCCTTTCCTGTCCCTTCCTTTCTTCTCTATCCTTTCCCTTCCTCTCCTCCAATCCACGGTCTGCCGTGCCAATGGATGCGTGGCTAGGGGCGAGCCTAGTCGTAAGCGTGCCGATCGTCCCGGGGTCGGGCTCCCCCGGGGACTATGGTGCCTTACCTCAGCATGCAGGGCTCTGCTGGGGCTGACCTCCATCCTCCCTTGCGGCTCGTAGGATTCACTAAAGACGAATTTAATATACCTAATTTGTCGAAAATGACGGCGACGTGGTTCGCCACCTGTCACGTCCTGATTCTCACGAGGGCGAAAAGCGACCAATGACGAGCCGTTTCGCTGCGATGAATGGCAGCGGATGGAGCTCTGTGGTCTCTGCCAACCCCTGCGGGGGATAGGCGTGAATATATAAAAAAAATACAAAAATACTATTGTCGTAAATTATCTCACAAATGGAAAAAATATCTGGGAAAAATTACCAATTAAAAAGTATTAAACAGAATTAAAGAGGAACTTCACATCTTATGGTATATCAGAATAGAAAGTATGATAAAGCATTTTTTTCTTCAACAGAAAAAAATTCGAAGGAGGACGAAAAGAGAATTATCAAGAAGAAAGTTTATTCATCAGTTAAAAGAAAAACAAAGGGCAATTATAGAAGCAAAAGTAAGGCATATAGAGAATTTAAGGAAGTGGCAGGAATACGGGAAAAATTGAAATTGTTACATTGCCAAGTGCTGAGCTCTTAAGTTATGAATGGATAGATCTTACAAATAATAGATTTACAAGTCGTTATTAAGAATATATAGATATAATTTGATATAAATAAAATAAGTTGATAATTTTTTCACTTTGCAATTGTTTATAGTAATTGTTTTTGAATACTTACAATATAATGTGAAATAAAAAGACGATATGTTTGTATGTAATACATACATATCGTCACGCCTGTCTCCCGTAGGGGTAGACAGACACCACAGATCTATATATGCTACAATCTCGGCATACTTTTCTTGCTTCCTGTATACTTATCACTCTCCTCAGGCAAGGCCGCATTTTAAAGGTACTCATGGCCTGGCCTTTCTTAAAAACTACTTTAGAATTATACATAATGGTAACACTTTCAGACTAGCATTAACATAAGCCTCTTAGAAACTCTCTCATTAATAATAAGGTCTTTTAACATAGTGTGCATAAATGACTATTACTAGCTAACACTTCAAAATTAATAAACATGAGCTTTAAAGGATATGAAAGTAAACTTACTACAAAGAACTACAAGGAATTTATAAGTACCAAAAATACCGCCAGCTTACATACCCGTACGTAATCCGAATGGCTTGCAATGAGAACTAAATTGACAAAAGTTTACGGAATTATGGTGCTACGTTTGGAGCACGCATACGCCCACCTGCTGTAGCTCTATATGAAAATAGAAAGTTTTGGCTAAATTAGATTTCATCTATCAAACACAAGGACGCCACTTTATTTCTTATGCTCAAATTATGCGGCCTACTTTTGGAATACATCAACTGCACGCCATAAGGTGTTGTTGTACAACATAAATGACTCTGTAGGGTGTTTGATTATTATTTTATAATACTTACATATTTAGAGGGTAAAAGAATAAGAAAAAAATAAATTGCTTTCAAAACTTATTTCTTACTTTCTACGTACTTAATCCACTGGATCAGCAACCCAAAGTGTCTTGACTTGGATACGAGAACATGCCGCTGGTCCCGAAATTGTACTGCTTCCCACAAATTGATTACTTGAAGCTCATTTAAATCTGTGAGCACTGCATCACTCTACCGATACATGGGGTGGTGGTGATCACTTACCACCAGGAGTCCCGCATGTTCGTTTGCCTGCTATAAAAAACACCTTTTTCGAAACACGATCTTCTCCCATCTTCTCTTGGTGCCCGAGCCAACATAGTCTATGTGCAGTCTATATATGAAATCTATTACATTTCAGCCTTATTCAGAACTCGGTGATTTTATCTGATCTTCGCTTTGGGTTGAGACTCTTTCTAGGTACTTTCATTTCGGTGCAGGGATACGGAAATACTCCTTTCATCTCCTTTCTTTTCTTCTTTCTTTAACCTCTTCTTCCTCTCTTAATATTCGCATCCTTATTTTAAAACATGTATCTATGACAATGTATCTATGCTTGGCTATAGTGCTCTTAATATTAAAGATTTCCATGGGCTATGGTAATTACATGCCATCAGAAAAGGTATGTAGAAATAGATATATTTTAAAAAGCGCTTCGGTATAAAGTAAGTCATTTTCAGCAAACAAAACTGAATCGCTTTTACGTAGGATTTGATTTAGCGGTGTAAAAAAAGCAATAAGACGTCAAGTTGAGATTGTGGGAAGGATGGCCTAAATTCTTAACCGGGAAACTTTTCAAAGAATGTTTTGTTTTAAGCTCCGCAAACGTGTAAGTCCGTGTTATTCTTTTTAGCGAATTTTTTGTCTTCTAACAAAAAAAATATGAGCAAGATGATATAAAAAAATATATACAATATGTGACTATCACGGGTATTATGTGTCAAGGGTATTTATTATACAACCAATATGAGGGAATGGACAGTAACCCACCATGCTTATCCAAGGCAGATTAATTCGAAGTGAAACTTGGTATAAATACCTGTAAGACTTAAATTTATTTATCCCGATATGAGAATTGAACTCACGTCTATTTAGGTCCAAGCCATTAAAGTCGTCACGGGTATTATAAAATAATAATATTTTCAGAAATATTGGTAAAACGTCAAAACAAAATTGAAAACAGTATTAGTAAAAATAAAGTAGACGCTCAATCAAGTCTTAACTCAATTACGAGTATACAACATAATAACTCCTCGTCTTCTGTTGCGGTAGTATCATATCCCTATTATCCTGTCTAAATCCATCTTTTCTTTCCCCTGCCTTTTCCTTTCTTCACTATCCTTTTCCCTTCCTCTCCGTCAATCCATGGTCTGCCGTGCCAAAGGATACGTGGCTAGGGGTGAGCTTAGTTTGCAACTAAGTGCGTGCCAACCGTCCCGGGATCGGGCTCCCCCGGATACTATAGTGCCTTACCTCAGCATTCGGTGCTCTGCTAAGAATGACCTCCATTCACCTTTGCGGCTCCCGGGATTCACTAAGACGAATCTTAATATACCTAATTCGTTAAAAATGACGGTGACGTAGTACGCCACCCATCACGTCATGATTCCCACGAGGGCGAGAACTGACGAGCGGAGAGCCGTTTCGCTACGATGAATGTGAGAGGAAGGATGGATAAAAAGATGGATGAGTGTGAAGGAAGCAAGAAAGGTGTGTCGGAAACGTAACGGATGGAGATTTGTGATCTCTGCCTAACCCTACAGGGAGACAGGCGTGACTATATGTATGTATGTACATAACATAATAACCTAGTTTTGTGAGTATTATTTCGTATTTTTTTAAATAAATTCAAGTTAAGAGTTTTTAAATAAATAAAATCTAAGTTGTTAAAAAAGCGTGAAGATTACGATAACACCGTTAATTTCTGGCAGAGTTCAGAGATCACCAATTTATTTGCGGCTTTATTGATTAGTTGATTGATAACAAAATATTTACTTAATAATATTTAAAGATGCTTTTAATTTCATATTTAATAAACAACTAGTATATTATTATACAAACTTTTTTTTTTATTATAAGTGGATATGGTTATTGTATATGACACATTTGTGTAGTTTATGATTAAAGTGCCTCAAAAATATTTTCTCTGTCACGTAATCCAATGTCCCTTTCCGCTGTATTTCAAAGCCTTTAGTGGTAAAAATTGGCAGAGGCGTACTGCTACAGCGTCTTAAGCCATTCAATTTGTCGCAACCAAGAAAAACCCTTCTCAGTACGAAATTGACATAGGCTTATCTCCAGGCTAAGATCTACAATTTGTTATCATCATTGCTACAAATAGTAAATTCGTTTTCGTTTTATTTCAACGCGAATATAAATTGAACACTTAGAAGATTTCAATGATTTTTATTGTATATAAATTATATACCTATCTATTATTCTATACATTAAAATAACTGAAATTTATAACTATGAAATAATATATTGAAGGACTTTTTACACTATTAATATATGTACGTACATAAATAATTGCAATACATATATATACAATGTTTAATAGACCCTATCAGGTCATACATGATTAGGCCTCAACGTAATATCGGTGTTAAATGATAGCATTTTACGGAATTTTCGAGTTTCCTAACTCATTCCGTGCCACGTGTACCTTTTATAGTACACATTACACTTAACTATCGAGTCACATGTTCCACAAATGGTACATGATGATACCATAAATAGGACTATTCTAAACAAGCTAATTACTTACGGATTAATGTAATGTAAACTATTGTGTGAATATCAACATTTAGTCAAAAAATCAAATGGCCTGAACATCAAGTCGGGCAAAAATGAACACGTTCTCTGCCAAGCCATTTATGCCTACTTAGTTAACTACTTTTTGCGTTGAAAAAATATCTTGTTAAAGCATTCCATCTGTTATTTTCCCAAATTCTAAGTGATTAATTTTACTTTTCTTAGATGCTATTATCCTAATAATGTCAGAAATGTAACTGAGGATCTAAGTAAAACTAATTTATTAATAAAAATGACAGTCATCTTGCAAATGCCAAAGAAGAAAAGGACCAGCTTTGTAAGGTTTTGTTGAACTTGTGCCTAACCCGACCGTTAGAATTTTCAATACATTTCACCCAACTTAACGACTATGGTCATTTAGGCCGAAGTCGTTAAATGCTTATGTTATGTGTATGTACTGTGTATACAATTAGGATATATCCAAGACTTACCTAATGTCGCCTAAAATGTAAATAGATATCGGAGACAATGCAGTAATAATTAAATTCACCCAATAGTACATTGAGGTCTGGCAATGCATTGGTGATGCCTCTGTTAATGCAGGTCCTGTGGGCGGTGATGGTAATTTACAATTACCATAACCACCTTAAACTTAAGATAACCTTTGGTATCGTTTGACTGTTATAATAAGAAATACGGAAATCTTGCTGTATATTTTTAATTTTTTAACTTTATTGGACCTCCGCCTGCGGAGTCAATGATCGCAGGTTCGATGCCCGCATCGGAATAAATATATGTATAGATTTATAAATATTTATTCCGAGTCCTGCCCTTCCTTTCCTGCCCTTTCCTTTCTTCTCTATCCTTTCCCTTCCTCTCCGCCAATCCACGGTCTGCCGTGCCAATGGATGCGTGGCTAAGGGCGAGCTTAGTCGCAAGGATGCCGACCGTCCCGGGATCGGGCTCCCCTGGATACTATGGTGCCTTTCCTCAGCATGCAGGGCTCTGCTGGGGCTGACCTCCATCCTTCCTTGCGGCTCGTGGGATTCACTAAAAGCGAATTTAATATGCATAATTTGCTGAAAATGACGGCGACGTGGTTCGCCACCCGTCACGTCCTGATTCTCACCAGGGCGAGAAGCAACTAATGGAGAGCCGTCTCGCTGCGATGATTGGTAGCAGATAGAGCTCTGTGGTCTCTACTAACCCCTGCGGGGGATAGGTGTGAAAATATAAAAAATAAAAAAAAAGTATAATATAATGGAATATAATAATACATTTGGGCCCATTAAACCTTATTGGTTTTTGCTGGGCCCAGATCTCTCTTACGTCGTGGTAATAATTTAATAATCTTATAATCTATAAATAAGATAAATCGTAATACTCACAAACATAAATCTATATAATATATTATCTATGTTTTAAATATTTTAAAATAAATATTTTTTTAAAATATATAGGAAACTTTAGTTTGACATGTTCTCTCTTAATTCCCTCTTCAAGCTGTTAATGATCTCCGGAATCAGTACTCTTAAAGTTGATCTTCCATATAAATTTTTAAATGTGGGAATTGTAAGGATTTTATTGCTCATATATCTTGACACGATTTTATGAATAATGGGTGTTAGTATTTTTTTTAGTATTTATTTCTTCTAATAAGATATTTAATTTTATTTTTTGCTGTATGGGTAAGATTTTGAAACAATTCAATATATATTTTTTTCCCGAAGGTTTATTTTTGTATGTAATATACAAAAATAAACCTTTTGGAACGATCAGAACATGCCACTGAATTATCAGAGCCTCATATATAGTTTTGCAGAATATAAAATATTATTATAATATAATAATTTATATGTGTGTGTTTTTTATGGTATAGGAAGGCAAACGAGCAGACGTATCACCTGATGGAAATCAACGACGCCCATAGACATCCGCAGTGTCAAAGGCAGTGCAGAAGCGTTGCCGGCCCTTAACGAAAGTGTCATTATGGGAGGGGAAGGGGAGGGAGAAGAGGGGAAGTAGGGCCTCCGGGACTGAACCGCTCACCGGATGAAGCGCGATAGCTTAGCTACCACTCAGAAGCCGTTTTTCTGCGGGAGTGTGGTACTTCCCCGGGCGAGCCGGCCCATTCATGCTAAAGACAAATAATATGCTATTCTTTCTTTCACATTCGTCTGCAGAGTGGCTCTACCACTTCAAAATATAAGTAGTTAATAAATATAAGTAGTAACGCAAAATAACTTAACCCAAATACAAGCTCTGCTAATCGGTGAGAAAAAAAAACTCTTAGATAATAATTCACGCCCTTGAAGCTTCTAAGTTTCTTTGCGTTCAGGGGAACTTTGTTTCAAAAAGCCATTAGTCATTCTTTTGTTAACGATTGCGACGGGAAATTTTTCACGGTGAGACAAATTTTGTGAATAAATTAACCAGTGTTGTAACCTTGTGTAATAAAACGCTTGAGGCGAAGAGTTTTCTCTCCTGAAGGAAATGTACTGAATAATTAAATTATGATTTATATACAATTTCTACTCACACCACATATATGTATATACTTTTAAGCATAGAGCCTCCAGATTTCTGGGGGAATTGACATTAGCTCACCATTCACCCGAACATTTTAAATATAACTCAGTTAAATATAACCAACAGATGACAATTCTTCAATTAGTGGATCCTGCTTGTACTATCTTACTATATCGAAACGAAGAAACTGACAGTCCACCTGCTTCACTAGCTCAAATTCCTTCACAGAATTATGGGTGACTATGCTCGGAGTTTCTCTGATAGGCATAATTCGAAACAAAGATATTCGCTGGAGAACAATAGCTCTTGCGAATTAGTAAACTAAAGAGGCAATGGGCCAGTTACGTTTGTCGGAGGAAGTTAAAGGACTGCCGTGGGTAGCTGATGATGATGACGGTGAAGACTACTGGATTAGTTGGTTAGATTTATTCACGCCTCGCTTTCAAATGGTATGTGTTGAAATATTTGATGTCGCTTCTACTAGTATCAAAACCTCAAGCATTTTGTTAAGGTGTTTGAATATGATTTATTGAGGTTTTCAACAATACAATTTTGTTATAGAGTGTAGTATTTTAATTCTAAGTAATGTGTATTGTGTCTCTATCATGCCTTCTACGGGGCTCCTGTCCACTGCTATCATTTTCATATAAATACTATTTTGGTATATTATGCGTAGGTTGTGATATAGTTGAATAAAGAGGCCCAAAAACTAATAAGTGAACAGAAGAAAGTTACAAAATAATTTGTCTTGTCCAACTGCAAAATTAAACGTATAACTAGACCCCCAGCATCCCTTTTAGTCGGGCGGGCGCGGAAGTTTCTCGAAAATTGAAACTTTGTTTTACAAACTCATTACTCATTCTTTTGTTGTTAACTCGCTTTACTGCAAAATTTTATGACACGAAAAGAAAACGTGCAAACAAATTAAAACGCTTTGTAATTTGATACTATTGTGTACTCAACAAAGGGATTTAATAGCAATAATTAATACTCATTTCTTGCCGTAATCACTTTAAAGTTTCTTTCCATCCGATCATCTTCTATTATAAATATCAGAAACCCTTAACAAAAAGTCCTCTTTCTCTCTCGCCGTCTCCGTATCATCCATAGCTGCACGTAATAACACAATAATACATCCTCCTAAATTAAAGATAAGGCAACCACAATCTGTGGTCGAGAAACTTAACTTTCTGTAAAAAAAGATTAGATAACTTTATTCAATAAACTTTATTAATTATAGAATCGATGTAAAAGTATTTCAGCATATTGATGTATCGATTTAATCGATGTAAAAACAACAATATAGCCCTACTACTCCCATACTAGCCTACCTCAAAATTAAGGGGTAATTGCCGTAATTTTCACTCCGCTGCCCGTCTACTGGTATTTGTTCACATAGTCACCTTGTACGATACGCCGGAAAGAATCAATGTTTGCTTTAAATAAATAGTTACCAATATTGTAAGTTAAAGTCAAGACTAAACATCAATAATTGATTACATGTATCTCAAAAAGATTTAATACTTCACGATTGTTTATTATATATATGGTTAAGATTTTTAATGGAGTCAGGCGTTACTTTGCGGAAATCCATCACTATATGGACAGTCAAAAGTTTTACTTAACTAAGATCCGCGACAAGCAAAACAATAACAGAAAATTAATAATGTGTGTTTTTCCGTTGGGTTAAGTGGATTTATTTGGAACTTAAACCAAAAACTTACCGGTTGTCTTCCGTAGAGTCTACTATCACTTTTCAGTTGTCTTCCGTAGAGTCTACTATACCTGAAGATGCCTCGTGTTGGGGCGAAACACGTGTCGTTTACAAAATGGAAAAGTGATAATGTGTGTTTGGTGTTGTGTATAGTGGTTGGTGGGTGGAGAATTGATGGCCGATTTTCGGTAAGTTTTTGGTTTAAGTTCCAAATAAATTCATTTAACCCAACGGAAAAACACACATTATTAATTTTCTGTTATTGTTTTGCTTGTCGCGGATCTTAGCTAAATAAAACTTTTGACTGTCCATATACATGGTTAAGTTTTATTACTTGTAATCTGTACATTGTGTGGTAATGATTTCATTACTTAATTAGATTTAAAATAAATAGTATTGTTTCTTATTTGTATGAAACTAAATATCATCATGCACCACCAACCAATACGACATTCAAAAATTAAGGTTTGACTTAGTCAAAGGCTGGCAACGCTTCCGTAATATTGTATGTTGTATTGCAAATGTCTATGGCCGGTATTGATTGCTTGCCATTTAACGACACGTTTGCTTGACTGCCTTCCTATACCCTAAAAAGGACACATACCTCTTGCTCTGTGCCAAAAAATAATCATTTAATCTTTAAGATGTATGTATTCTTTAGCTACACGCTTGCTCGTTCGCCTTCCTATCCCATAAAAAATACACATATATCTTGCACTGTCTTAAAAAAATTATCGGTTACTCTTTAAGATGCATTCTTAAAAAAGCTTTCTTGGCTATCTTATAAAGTCATCTTGCCACTTAGCGGTACCATAAAAGTTAAATGCTTCATAAATCACAGTAGGAGGAGACAGCGGGGACGCGGTATGATAATGAACTGGCTTGTTATTAATAAGTTTTTGGCGCTGGTTAAATCTCTCCGTGTTTAATGAATGTAAACACAATTTTGTTTGATACCCTTGTTTTGTTTTCCTATCACAAGTACGTTATTTTTTGCCTTATGTTCTAGTGTTTCAACAAAATAAATTATAACAATTTCAACAAGCAAGCCTACACTTTTCTTAAAGGCCGGCAACGCTTCTGCAATGGCTATGGCTTTGCGGATATCTATGGGCGGCGTTGTTGCTTTCCAACAGGCGACATGCCTGCTCATTCGTGTTCCAGTCACATAAAAAAAAACACCATAAATACAATTTGACGACCATAAATACAATTTGATTTGTAGCGGGAATGCCACTAACGGAGTGAATGGTCGCTGTTTCGATTCCCACATTGGAATAAATATATGTATGGCCTGTAAATATTTTTTTCGAGTCTGTTTACCCAACCAATTCGCATTGGACAAGCATGGTGAGTTAATATCCGCTCGTTTTGGTTGTTAAAAAAAAGGTATTTATTGGCAAATAGTAGTAGAACTATGGCAGCATGAATGAATCGGCTTGACCAGGGAGGTATCTTATCCTCACAGCTTAGTAGTCAGTAGCTTTTAATTGTGTTACCGTATTTCCTTTGATAAGTGCAGAGATTCGGAAACTCAACTCCTTTCTCCTAACTTTATTTTCTTCTCCCCATACTTCACATTCTACTCTAAAACAGACAACGCACCTGCAATGCTCTTAATAATGCAAATATTTATAGGTTATAGTTATAGTTATTTACCGTCAATTGACTCGTTTGCCTATCTCTTGCCAAAAATATATAATATACGAATTAAACCTAATTGTCTAAAACAAAGAAAAAGGTTACACCCTATTATTCGTTACCTCAATTCTGAAACCGAATTAATACCTATGTTTTTTTGAGCACTATCCTTGCGTCTTTCTCTCACGCTATGCTTTCTGCATGGATTTCCGTAGTGTATTGCTTATTTAGTCTGCCTAAATCTTAGCTTATCGGCCACAAAGTCTTATGCCATCTACACTCCTTAGTATATAGGATATTTGATTCTAGGACGCACCTTAAGATAATTTAACCTTATCATTAAATAAGAATTCGAATTATTTTTAATAGTCACAAAATTAAATTCAAATTCTAAATTCCCTCATTCACTCACATTCTTTCGCGGATTCCTAAGTTTCTAAGGACAGACTCAAATAGACGAAATACCATATGTGAAATTTATGAAATAAATCTACATATACGAGTATATTGATATGTGAAGAAAAAACTTTGCACACCTTTTAAAACATATTGCGTGCACGGAGAAGTGTGAGGTTTGGCATTGTATATAAACAAATTGAAACTTAGAAATTCATTAGAATTTATATAATATAATAAAGAAAAGAACAAAGTAAAATATTCAATTTCTCCTTTAATTCAAGGGCACGTGAAATACATAAAATATTTTATATATATATACTATATATATATATATATATATATATATATATATATATATATATATATATATATATATATATATATATATATATATATATTCACGCCTATGCCCCGCAGGGGTTGGCAGTGACCACAGAGCTCCATCCGCTGCCGTTCATCGCAGCGAAACAGCTCGTCATTGGTCGCTTTTCGCCCTCGTAAGAATCAGGACGTGATGGGTGGCGAACCACGTCGCCGTCATTTTTCGACAAATTAGGTATATTAAATTCGTCTTAGTGAATCCCACGAGCCGCAAGGGAGGATGGAGGTCAGCCCCAGCAGAGCCCTGCATCCTGAGGTAAGGCACCATAGTCCTCGGGGGAGCCCGACCCCGGGACGATCAGCACGCTTGCGACTAGGCTCACCCCTAGCCACGCATCCATTGGCACGGCAGACCGTGGATTGGCGGAGACAAGGGAAAGGATAGAGAAGAAAGGAAGGGGCAGGAAGGGAAATGCGGATTGGGGGGGGGCTACCAGACTCGGAATAAACAATTATAAATCCATATAAATATTTATTCCGATGCGGGAATCGAACCCGCGACCATTGACTCCGCGGACGGAGGGCCCCGCCACTGAGCCAATAGGTCGTCAAAAAATATTTCAATAAAAGATATATAAATAATATTTTTAAAATATTTCTGCATTCGCAGATGAAAGGGATGGATACAATAGAGGTGCAGTCGAGCACCTTGAAAGCTGTATTGAGATAGCGCCTAGCATTTTACGTAATGTTTCTTTGAGAGTCTCAAACTTTTTTCCTTTAAAAAATGCAAAAGACCACTTCATAAGAATCATTTCTTTTTAAAAGTGTTTATTAGGGTTTGAAAGGGTTTTTTAATGGTGTTTTTAGTCTAATAAAAGTATAAATAATAAATAAGCCAATTTTTTTCGGGTGGCTTAGCTTGCGCTGGTTGCTTCATTCATGGATTAATTTTTTATTCCTCAACGTATTTAATACACAATTATAATTAATTCGCAAACACTCGTATCTGCGAATACATAGAAAAACACATACGCGAATAGCAATCTATTGTTGTGTTTTTTTTTTAATTTTGAAACAATAAATGTATTATAATTATAATATTATTGTCTCCTTTATAATTCTCTTAAAATAATAACAAAATTATTAATATATAAAATAAAATTATTACTAAGATTATTAATCCTTCGTGGAGGGATTAACCAAGCCAACGAAGGATTTAAGCATCCAAGGAAAGAAACCTTCTCCTCCTAGCTGTGCGCAATACCCCTACTTGTTGAATTTAACCGACTTACCTAGCTTAGCGTCAACAGATGGGCGTCCGAATTTTTACCAATACGTCCACTATAAAGATAATTCTATAAGTAAAATAACAGTGAAATGCACATGCCACATTCAGAAATTTCATCTGCGAGCTCAATGTATTTTAAATAATAAAAAATAATTTATTTCACCGTTCACAGGTCATATTTTATTACACTACTACTACTACTACTATTATTAGTAATCTTGATCCTATCTTACCTAAGACAAACTTGATCTGTCAGCATATGCACCTTTTGGCAGTGGTTCTGACAATCAAACCTGTCAGCAAATGCCCTCAGGATGCCGTTGGGACTGTCCCAAACTCTGCGCACCAGGGATGTACACCGTTTCGTATTTGTTAATAATTTTTTTTTTATCTCGTGTCTTGTGTCTAACTAGAGATGAAATCTTAGACCTTCATCCTTTATTTCTATTTATAATACTTCTTAGTGCTGTTTTAATATTGTTCATGAAATAGAAAGAAATTAAAAAAAATATGAGGAACCATTAAATAATTTGAATTTGTTATAAATATAATGAATGCGAGCATTGTATGTGTCTCTCTCTCTCTCTCGCACTGTGTGTGTTTGTGTTTGTGTTTATTTAATTATAGAATAGCAGTCTATCAGCTCTCTACATAAACAAATATTCCATGACAAGTTGTCAAGGCAAATGAAATGCAGCGATGAGCGACTGACGACAACGTTGTATCTTTTCTCGTGCGAGTTTCAAAGATGATTTTTAATTTTCAAATGTAGACTGCCTGGGCGCGTCTACAATTTACAATAGTTATTGAAGAGATTTTTGAAACGTTATACATTGACATTTAATCACTAATCTACTCATTAATCTAATTAATATAAATAATAAATGTATTTTATAATATTAGTTTTGTTTGTCGATAAAATCATTTTTGTTTGTCGTACATCACTGGACAAGGGGCACTCAATTTTTAGAAGAATAGATATATCCACAACGTTTGTCCAAGATGGAAAAGTATAACATCCATACCTAAAATACCTAGGATATATGTACATTATTTTTTTATGGGATAGGGAGACCAACGAACAGGCGTGTCACCTGATGGAAAGCAATCAACGCCGCCCGTAGACATACACAGTGCTATAGTGCAGAAGCGTTGCCGGCCTTTAAGAAAAGTGTAGGCTTGTTTTTTGGAGGTTCACATGTCGCATCGGTTCGGAAACACCTCTGGAGGTAGCTGATTCCACAGTAACCTGAGGTATATTTATATCGCTACAGGAATTGAACAAGCAACCACTAACTCTGATAGCGTTGATTTAACAACTTAGCCAATAAAGACATCATTTTGGTGTACATTCAAGTTGTACATGTATTATAGTAAAGAGTATACGCCTTACGGGCGTACACTAGAATGATTATGAAATTAATTTATGAAAATTAAATGCATCGCATAATTATCTATTTGTCATTCCGCGGAACGTTCATTATCTTCAGGTTAGTATCAATGTCTGTTTTAATTCTTTTCCTACGCCAAGAAAGAGAAGAAAGAAGGTAAGTACTTCGCCAGCTCACGGTATGAAATGAAAATGAACTCAATAGCGCGCAACATAATGGGTTCGACAGAAGTGGTGTCTCCACTCGGCTTACTTCGCCGCGTCCTATTTACATATTCAGCTCAGTGCACAAACCACTCGTTTTCGAACCGGGTAGAACGTGCACTACACTTTACTAGTTTTGAATTTTGCACACACGCGTAAGGAAACATGGATAGATAGATCGATATATTTTTATTGTTCGCCAGAAACAAGGTAATAGAATAATTTTAACAGAAAAGAAGACTAATAATGTTTTAATATTACTAGGATCCAGTCTCTGCCAGCCGCCCTACGCAGATATAGCCGGGGGGCATCCCACACCATGTTTGGCGAGACGCGGTCTCCACTCTAGCACTCGTCTGCTTCAGCGATTCTCAGATCTCCGACAAACGTGACCAGCCCATTACCACTTTAATTATGTGGACAGTTAGAACTTTTACTTACCTAAGATCCGCGACAAGTGAACAACAATAGAAAATTAATAGGGTGTGTTTTCCTGCTGGAGGAGGTGGATTTACAGGGAATTTAAAATAAATCTTACCGAAAAAGGCCACCAGCAACTCTCCACCTACCAACCGCTATACACAACACCAAACACACACTACCACTTTTCCACCTTGCAAACGACATATGTTTCGCCTCAATACAAGGCATCATCAGGCATAGTAGACTCTACGGAAGACAACCTTTAAGTGTCTTCCGTCCGTCTGCGTGATATCTGTCCGTCTACTTAACGGTAAAAAAACATATTATTTTTTCTATTTGTTTGCTTCTCGCAGATCTTAGTTAAGTAAAAATTCTGACTGTCCACATATATATATGTCAATTTCAATTGAATATGAAATTTTTAACCGTTCCATTTTAATCAAAAATAACTCCATCTCGTTTAAGAACAAAAGGTGCACAGACGTGGAAGAGAGAGCATCAGTTGAAGTGTAAATTTCAAATCAAAGGGACGAAAATATTACCATGCTCACTCCGGATGCTGTTGCACGCGTTAAAAGAGCAAAAGCGCAAGCACAATGGACGTGCAGTCAAGCGTCTTGACGGCTAGATTTAGATAACACGTAACAAGAGCACGTCGCGTCGAGTGAAAGGATAGTCATTTGCAAACAAACTGCATGTAATATTTAGACTTTAGTACAAGTTTTATATTATATTGCATCATAACTCTATTTTTATGGGATAGTGAGGCAAACCAGCAAGCTTGTCGCCTGATTGAAAGCAAAAAACTATACCATAGGCATTGCAAATTCGTTGCCGACTTAAATAATCAACGGGAATCGTTAATATTTCAATAAGTGATCGATGGGAAGTATGGGAAGTGGAAGAGGGAAGGAAGGAAGAGAAAAGAATTGGACTTCTGAATCCTTACATTCATCGTACGAAACGCGAAAACAAAAAAAAACATCGACATCGATATCGATATTTTGCGAATTTGCGAATCCCGATCGAGCTGGCCCATTCATGCATGACTCTGCTACTATTAAAACTTTGTATTTTTCTATTTTTTACAGCCTATATATGTCTAAATAATCCAAGTCGGATGGATTTCCAGTCCCAAAATAAATAACTGAAAGCTGTACATGTATGTATAGCTTTAAGTTATTTATTTATTTCGCCACCATTAACACAATAGTATGATTTTTTAACAAATGATACTTGAATAATTAAATATACATTTTCTAGAGCAGTTAGCATGTCAACAATACTACACGCAGAGTGACAATTTCATCTCGAACATTTGTGTTACGTCAAGAATAAAACAAACAGCCCATGTACCCAGTGTCTAGTTTGCAAACTACACGTCGAGTCGAGTGAAAAAGGTAAATAAGATGTTACATAGTAGTAGAGACGAGTGTGTTGTTTTAATTTGAGCTCCTGCAATTTAAAGTTTGATGTGTTCTTGTCTTTTATTGCTCTAATACGTGTATAACTTTACGTAACCTTCTCCCTTTGGGTGCCGACTCGTTGACGCTGACAATCCGTCCGCTGCACAAGCTCCAAGTCGTTTAGAGAGCTAAGGAGAGGATCATGCTTAAAGTTTATCTGATGAATATGATTCAGAAGGAAGAAATTCAACAAAAACTCAAAGTGACCACGTCGTCAGAGACTGGCAAAAGAAATTTACGTTGTGAATTTGAATGGAGGGGTCGGTAGGGGAAGACCACGGCAAACATACTTTAACCAAATTGCTAAAGTTTTTAAGAAGGGCCAGGTCAAGAGTACCCTTAACCAGCGGGCTTGCATGAGAAGAGTAATGAGTGTGGAGGAAGCAAGGAAAGTAAGACGAGATCGTAGCAGATGGAGATCTGTGGTCTCTGCCTACCCCTACGAGAGACAGGCGTGACGATATATATGTATGTACGTCGGACACTGTGGTTCTATAGTAATTTCTTTCTTCAATAGTCACAGGAACTGTGTTAATATAATTACTGAATATTTTTTAACTAGCAAATTTTTAGTCTCTAACTCGGAGGTCATCGAAAATATTTTATACAGTTCTTCTTCTTGTAGTCCCTCACTGACTAACGAAGCTTGATATCCAATTCAGCATAACTATCCTTGTTATTAAGGAGGCGAAACAATTTGGCTAGCAGGACTAGTTTTCCCTGTCCACTCCCTGGTATTGCATAGCCAAGACTTCTCCGAATAATCCGTTTTTGCCTGCGACAGTTGCCATCATGATTAGTTGCAACAATTTTTACCTGTCACGCAATTCTAAATCGTAACGCTGTAAGTATTATATTTAGATTTATTATATATAGATTTTTTAATTAACACATCATTAAAAACAAATATTCCATAAAATAAATAATAAAATTAAAATCAGTAAAATAACGATGGCCATTAATAAAAACTCTTGCTTTACTACTAAGCTCGAATGCTCTTAATTATTGGAAAACTTCAACACTCAGACTTGTTGAACTTTCCGAATACTTAAGCGCGTTTGGATTGAAACCGTTACCTAGAAAATGTAGTTTTTATAATAATAATTTAAATATTAACGTATAAAAATATAATTTCGAATTCTCTCCTGATACAATCAGGTATAAATATAAAACCTTGAAATGCATTATAATTTATAATAATAAACTATACGAATTAAAAAACGAATTGTGTAAAGAAACATTAAACTGCAAATAAAACGTAAAGATTATAGATAATACTATAATAATTGTTTATTAGACGTGTTTCATGTATATCTAAAAAACAATCAAGTTATAGATATTTTAATATTTTCAAACTTTTTATTCAAATTAGTCTCAGAATAATTGTTTCTTTGGTAATTTTAACACGACACGAATGAAACAGGAACAAGGGAACAAATGAACTCGGCCTGTCTCGTTGATGCATACACACTGCTATATGAGTTTAATGCAAATAAATCAATTTAATTTACATATTTTAATTAAACTAAGCCTTTAATCTTATAATAATAATTCTTATTAGCTAGCAAGGGTTAGGGCTACGATAATGGGGTAAGTTGGTTCAGTAATAATTAATCTCTCTTCTTAATCAAAAGTCAACAAAACGTACGGACCTAGTTAAATATAAGCAATCCTCTGTTGAATATAAATCTCGAAATACATTAATATTTTGTTCATGAAGTTTTAGCATTTGGAGTAATAGTTCACAAAAAAACATTAAAATGAAGAATACTTTAAAAAACAGAATTTACATTTATTCCAAAAAAAAAAACGTTAATAGTGGTAGAGCCACGCTGTAGACGAATACTTTGTCAAGAATGACATAATATTTGTCAGTAGCATGAATGTCCCGGCTCGCCCGGGAAAGTACCACACTCCAGCAGAAAACCGGCGTCTGAGTGGTAGCTTACCTACCGCGCTTCGTACGGTGAGCGGCCGAGTTCCGGAGGCCCAACACCCTACCCCTCCCCCTCCCTCTACTCCTCCCTCTTCCCCTCCCTCTAACCCTCTCTCTAACCCTCCCTCTGCCCCTCCCTCTACTCCTCCCTCGACCCCTTCCTCTACCCCTCCCTCTACCATTCCCACTCCCATAATGACACTTTCCTTAAAGGTCGGCAACGCTTCCGCACTGCCTATGGCGCTGCGGAAGTCTATGAGCGGCGTTGATTGCTTTCCATCAGGTGACACGCCTGCTTGTTTGCCTTCCTATCCCATAAAAAGAAACGTTTTCGAAGCATTGTCCTCTCCTCCTTACCTAAGCAGACAGTAATGCTTTTTTGTAGAAGAAAAACCAGTCACTGATATTAAGTAAGCACTACCAACCATGGATATTTACAATATTAAGAGTACTGTGGATGTGTTGTCTTAGGGCAAGTATGTGATTAATGGAAGGAGAAGAAGGAATTGATGTGAAGGAAATAAGGTAGCAATGAGGAAGAAAAAACAAATAAGTAAAGTTAAAAAAGTTGCGGAAACCTTGCACTCACCAAACGTGGTAACACAAAAAATTCTTCTTACGAGTATGCCTGTATCAAAGTTGCTACCACTATTAGTTCTGTAAAGATTGTATTCGAAAAAATTGTAGTGGTCATGAAGTTCATTCAAAAACAGAGGCCACGGAGTTATTCAGTTCTCGAAATCGGCTAACGAATCCAGTCTGGAAAGTATCACAAACCAATGAATCTCTTTGGTAAATAACAAAGCTTTGAAGCGTCCGCTTTGGCTTGGAGTGTCGGCCTAAGAGCGCTCTAAACTTAATTTTGAAACTGAACAAAGCCTCGAGTCGTTCCTTACAAATACGGATTGCATTTTAAAAAGTTTTTGGCCACAAATATACATGTATAATTTTTATAACTACGGAAAGGACAACATACTTTCTATAATAATATTTATTACACTGTTTGGCAGATGTTTTATATTGTAGTTATTGTATGCTTTCTAATTTTAAGTGATAGCTTATATTATTGGAGTTTTAGTTTTTTTTTTTGATTTCCTTAAAAATGCAGCTGTTTTTTTTTTGCCGATTAAAGTCCCACAGGGCCACCCAATGTCTAGGAGCATAGACATCGCGCTTTTCTGAAATGGATATCCAGACTCGAAATATTTTCTAACCTTTGGACCATACATATACCTATTTATCCTGATACAAAATTGTTGAGTACAAAACTCGCGACCATTGTTTCCGAAAGCAGTATGTTTGCCATTGACCCATTTCTGTTGTTGTAAATGCTTGCTGTGATCAAATTTTGGTAATTTTAAGTCAATTAAGTAACTTTTTGGTTATCATGTTTTTAAGTTTATGTAAACAGAAACAAATAGATACAACTTCGTTAAATTTTGTGGTCAAATTTTGTTACTTTTAGTATAATTAAGTCACTCTTTGGTTATCATGTTTTTAAATTTATTCAAATAGAAAAAAAATAAGCAAAATATCGTATCAAAACAAATGTAAGATTTTTCAATATGTTATGACTAAAATTTATGATACGTATAAAAACAGTTTATAATTTTTTATATATGTAGATAAGTATTGTGCTCAATATACTAACTACTTGTTTATTTTCATACAGTTAACTTTGTTTTCGAAATAAACTCTCATTCTGCTTAAATATTCCGACATTTTGTTTATGTACAATATTTAAAGTCACAAGTTAATACTAGTAACTTGTTTGCTCCTTTACTTTCGATAAAAAGCTGGTTACGATGAAATGGTTCCGAAATAAAAATTGTAATTTAAGTTGCCCTTGCTTGTAATGTATAATATATGTATATGTACACTCTAAGGAATTAGTATGTTATTTAAATCTACTGCATTTTTTACTATTCTTACTAGAGATTCTTTAGATCATCAGAAATTAAAAATATTTTTTTCTCACATCCCATATATGTTCCACTACTGAGCACGAGCTTCTCCATTTCTGGAAAAATGGAGGTTAACTTTTTAAAAGGTTAAAAAATCCGTATTGGAAAGTGTGGTGACACTTTCCAATACGGATTGGCAAGGTTACCAAACTCGCAATAATCATCTGAATGCGGGGATCGAACCCGTGACCATTGAATTGACTCCGTGGGCAGGGGGCCCCACCACTGAGCCAATTGATTATACGTTATGGACTATTCTTCTTAAGACATGATGTTTTAATAATGAGACAAGCCAAAAAGTGGCGTAGCTATGTGGACGAGGGCCCCGGTGCATGTAGAAAGAATGGGACCCTCACCCCGTCTTTCCACATGGCTTGGACTTATATTGACCTTCAAATTTATAGATAGAGATAAGAATCGAATAGAGTGAGTTGAACTTATCCCTAGTAGGATAAATCCATACGTCGTGTCTATGAGGGGTAAATTCTCTATGGGAAACGGAAATAAATAAACAACAACGCACGTAACAATATAAAATAATTATTTATGGGTAGGATCAATAAACCGAAACAAAGTTTTTTTTAACTACGGACGTACTTATCCAAATTATTTAGAACGATATAAATAGCACATGTTTATTAAGGACGCTTGGCGCATTTGTTGAAAATCTTAAATCAGGAGTTTTGTAATTGTTAATATTCACTTTACATCATGAAAAAATTGTGAGAGGGCTCGAGGTTTTATAGCTTCGGCAGCTACGCTCTTTTTAGAGATTAGATTAGCCAAGCCCTCTGAGCCAAGCCAAGTCGAAGGACTTAATTTACTACAACAAAACAATCGCAGATGACTGAAACCTGTTTGAATAATCACTACAGATGTCCTGGAGATCCGCTTTACCCATTCCTCTTATTCTTCATATATCTGAGTTCACCTCCAAATTATTTTTCTGTGCCTGGTTATTTTATAAAACTTAATACAAAAACCATAATAACACACAGTCTTGACGAAAATATAAAAGTTATAACGCACCTTCGCTAACTTAACTTTGCTGGTTGAAATTAAAAATTAAAGTCACTATAAATATTATTAAAAAATATATACATTCATAAAGAATGCGACACCATTAAAATTTATAGAAATATTATATTTTCCTCGATAAAAGCATACGCTTTGTTCAATTTCAAAACTAACTATAAAGTAACTAGACCCATACACAAAGCTTAAGCAAACGCTCCGGAGCTTTGTGATTTACGAACGAGATTCATTGGCTACTGATGTTTGTGAAGCCTAAATTCGTTAGCCAATCTCGAGTGCTGAATAAACGGATGGAAGAAAACAACATTCACAACTGCAAATAAGTTTCACAAAGTTAGTAAGTATGTCAACAAAATTATAATAATAGCGGACTTTAGGTAAAACAAAACTCGGCATTTAGTTTGCATCATCATTATCATCCCGTGGCAAACCACTATTGTACGTGGGCTTCCCACAAAATATGATACCCAGCGCGATCTTTGGGTACAGTCATCCAATTTCTACTAACCGCCTGCACAGATTGTCATTCCATCTAGCCAAGACCCTTCTCACACTACGTCTATTACAACGCGTTCTTCACTCTAGTCCAGTACTCATACACTCGAACAGTTTTCAGTAACCAGCCCGTTGCCACTTCAGTTTAATAAATAGATTCGTTTTTATATATACATACATATCGACGCAAAAAGTAAAAACTTAGTAAACCGCAAAATGAAAACTTACCACCAGAGGCAAAAAACTATTAAGATTTCTGAAAAAATTGTATTTGATCACTCAAAAATAGTCGCTATCGTAAATATGTTTGGGCATAAAATTCTGCACATGAGCGACGTTTATAAAATTATGTCATCTGCAACGGGAGTAGTTCCGCATTGTCAAAGAACCTAACAAGGGTTAATGTACATAGAACGTCGTACCTTATTTCAACAAGAATTATTAGATTACAGTAAAACGTGACTTCATAAGAGGTTTCAAATACGCCCCGGATACGTACACGTCTCGCCATTACAAGCATATTACCGTATTCTACTCTCGCAACCCTAATTATGTTTTGCTTATTGTATTAACTTTGAAGTCATGCCATTTTACACTAAGAATATGACTTTGCTTAGTATTAAAACACTACATATAATATATTCGATAAAAACTCTAGACGATTATACCTCTCAAAAATTACATATTTAGAAATAACAATAAATTAAATATCTATATAGTTCCTGGCATAGAATGGGGCCACCCAATTTCTTCTGCCAGCACAACTATGCCAGCCAATCCCATTAAATGGGTAGCAAAGTCTACATAAGCCACGACACCAAATCTGCGATTCCCAATCCCCTAGCCAGGCGTGGGCATTCCAGCAACTTCACTCAATTTTGAAGGAATCCAATATCTTGCAATAGACTGTTACGACTAATTCCATGAAGATTATATATGGGATACGTTTGTTACAAAATATCGTAGGAAGTAAATTTGTCATGCTATTGCAGGAGCTATTATTATTACAAGCGACGTATTTAGTCGGCAGCAACGCAATTATCATGGTGAATTAAATTATTACTAAAATTTTATATAATTATCCTATATTTCATTTTTATTTATAATACTTATATAGGAAAATGCAATATAGGTTTCCGTTAAACTCTAAATATATGATTATTAATGGAGTCAGGCGTTACTTTGCGGAAATCCATCACTATGTGGACAGTCAAAAGTTTTTACTTAGTTAAGATCCGCGTGTTTTCCTGCTGTATGAAGTGGATTTATTTGGAACTTAAACCAATAATTTACCGAAAAACGGCCAGTAACTCTCCACCCACCAACGACTAAACACAACACCAAACACACAATACCATTTTTCCACCTTATAAACCACACGTGTTTCGCCCCAACACGACGCATCTTCAGGTATAGTAGACTCTACGGAAGACAACCGAAAAGTGGTGAACTTTTCGGTTTTTGGTTTAGGTTCCAAATAAATCCACTTCATCCAGCAGGAAAACACACATTATTAATTTTCTGTTATCGTATGCTTGTCGCGGATCTTAGCTAAATAAAAACTTATGTAACACCTAAATTTTAATAAAATAATCCATACATCAAATTACGGACATATACACACTATGCGAACTGCCGTAACAAAAGAGTTTATAAGAATTTGTTACTCTTGCTTTTCCAATATACAAATGTGTATCGATTATTTATATGATATATTTTGGCAATAAGAAATGGTTACATGTAGCCAAGCTACACGTACGCACTGTCTTTTAAATCCAATTTTTGGAAACTGCTCTAATATATTTTATACCAAGCACCGCCACTCTATGGAACCAGTCGCCTTCATTATTTCGTCTCGGTATTTTCGAACCGCTACGAGAGTGGAACCTTCAAAGTACAACCAAACTCATATCTTAAAGGCTCACAACGAATTTGTAATGCCTATGGTATTTTGCACATGTTTATGGGAGACGTACTTTTCTGTCAAGTGACGCGCTTGCTCGTTTGCCTCTCTATCCCATATTTCTTTTTATTTATTTTAAAATGAAATGTGAAACAAGTTTATAGTAGAATTATGATTTATTTAACATATATTATGTGGACAATCAAAAGTTTTACTTAGCTAAGATCCGCGACAAGCAAAACAATAACAGAAAATTAATAATGTGTGTTTTCCGGCTGGATGTAGTAGATTTATTTGGAACTTAAACCAAAAACTTACCGAAAATCGGCCATCAACTTTCCACCCACCAACCACTATACACAACACCAAACACACACTACCACTTTTCCACCTTGTAAATGACACGTGTGTCGCCCCAACACGAGGCATCTTCAGGTATAGTAGACTCTACGGAAGACAAACGAAAAGTGGACTTTTGACTGTCCACATAGTGATAGATTTCCGCAAAGTAACGCCTAACTCCATTAATATTCTTAATGTGTTTCTCCCTAACATGAGGCATCTTCAAGTATAGTAGACTCTACGGAAGACAACCGAAAAATGGACATTTGACTATCCACATAGTGATGGATTTCTGCAAAGTAACGCCTGACTCCATTAATAATCTTAACATATATTTCCATGTGTTATAATTTTTGTGTAGTCACAGTGTTAAATAAATTTGGCCAGACGCCAAATGTATGTTAAAACGTTTTCCATATTCCTAGCGTACCACTTCCAAAATAAACTTAGAGTACTCTTAGACCAATTCAAAGCTAAAGAGGACGTTTCAAAGCTTTGTAATTCGCTGTGATGGCTTATGATATTTAGCAGGCTGAATTTAGGATCGACTTTTAATCCATAAAAATTCCAATAAAAATTTACTGACTATTCATGGTTGCAAACTTTGGGGCAAAGTTTTAATATAAAACCATCCAAAACTAATGAGGCACTTGAGGGTTTAATTATAATTTTACCTAAGTACATATTTTGAATTGGATATCAAATTATAGCAAACGTAGTGTGGGTGTAATTGCAATTACAGCAGATAGATTACAGGAGCAATTATTTACACATGGCAGCTGGCAAAAGTTGGATACTTGTAAAAACCGGGCTAGTAGTGCATTTCCTGTATAGTAAGCTTATGTCCAGCAGTAGACGCGGTAGGCTGATAATGATAGTACACGCAATAGTGAAGAACACATTAAAAGGTAAACTACTAAATTTTACAACTGCAACCCCTTATTTTTTTTTAAATGATAGTATTTTTTACACACTAAAATTTATTTCCTCCCATTATTTTGCTTTAAAAAAATCAAAGGTTCATAACTATAAATTGATGAAACTTTAACCCAGGAAGGGTTAAACTTTCATCAATGTATTTTGTGTTATTCCATTATCAAAGCACGAAATGCCAAGGACAAACCCCCAGATATAGAATATGAAATACTTGTATTACAAAATGGCAAATTCTTGCTCATATAAGGGAAGTTAAGCCCCGAGGCACGTTCCCACATCCACTAACAGGGCAGGGCCTCAGCAGATCCAAAAATGTAATAAGATAAAAATCAATATGTTTTATCACATGAATCATCACGATCTAAGGCTATCGGTTGATTCAACCATTGGATCATTGATATAAACCCTATTTTCGTAGCACAAACTTTATTAGATTAGTTGAAAAGATTATAAAAAATTTATTTATTTATATGAATTATTATATTCAAAATGTTTAAATGTGTTACACTAGGTGCAACTCTAGGATTCCCTATGTTGTGGGAAATTAGGCTTTTCCCTTCGTAAATAATACATAAGTGTAAAACAAAAAAAAGTGTTATAACACAGATATCAAAACAGTAGAGAAAAAATATTTAATTAAACAATAGTGATAATAAAAAATGGATTAATTAAGATAATAAATTATATAAGATAATGTCATCTGCGACACTAAAAAAGTAATGTAATTTTACATTCATTTTAAAAACCTACCCACGACGTAATTGCATTTCAAGCATGAGTCTCGTATGTTAAACATAATGAGCGACCTTTGCTCACCACGTGAACAGAGCGCTCGTTGAATCTGATCCCAGGACACTGAAACAAATGTTTAAACTAACACCTCACCATTAAAACAAGCAGTTTATAGTGACACAAAATTTTATCTTTACCTTACGTTATTTGACGGTCGTTAGACAACATTGTGGGTCCAAGGGAGATTCTGACACCTTACAATTAATATCTTAACAAAGTTGTTAGTATAAGTTTGATAAATCAGAGAATTTGCTTGCATTTGGGCTTTGTAGAAGAAAGACCTGGGGGTAAAAGCACAAAAAACACAAGAATCTAAGTACAATTTTTATTATCCGTTATAACTTCGCTAGTGTTTGAGCACTATATCCTACCTGTACTCCCATATGACGCTGAAACGTGGATACTGACAATCCATCTGTTCCACAAGCACAAAGACGCTCACAGTGCTATACTCGGAGTCTTTCTGGTCCATATCCAGATTCGAAATGAAGACATCCCACCGAACAAAATAGTCACTCAAAGTCGCTCTTCACTTTCGAAGCTAAAGCAGCAAAAGGCTGGTCGCGTCGTCGAAGAACCGACAAATGTTAGAGTAGACTACGTTGTGATAAAGGTAATGTGGAACACTCCCTGGCTAGGTGGTGCAACGATCTGCACTGAACCACTACAGGCTGATAATGATGAACCGAAATATATAATTAAAATTAAAATAAATATATATTATATAAATCCTACTAATATTATAAATGCGAAAGTTTGTGCGTATAGATGTATGTTTGTAACTCTTTCACGAAAACACTACTAGACGGATTTGGATGAAACTTTACAGTAATATAGGTTATACATCGAAATAACTAATAGGCTACAATTTGTAATGATTTTACGTAATTTTGGTCGTAATATAATGATACATGTCAATTAAGTCAGAAAAACATCTGGTCTCTGAGAGATATCTTGGCAGACGCTGCCTAAACCATTGGAGTTACACAAAGATAATGTACCGTAGGAATATTTGTCTTAAATAGTTCTAAATAAAAGTCCGCGACAACATATATCTACCTTTTATGTGGAAGCCACTATGACCAAAATTGTGAACCATAAATTAAGTAAAAAAAAATATATTTATTTAAAATGATCTGCCACGAAACTTAATGTGGCAGACCAAATTTCACGCGAGCGACGCCGCGGGAAAAAGCTAGTAATTTAATAATGGAAATATGTCTTTGGTAACGGCTTAAATAAAATCGTTATAAAACATATAACTTTCGATGAAAAATTATTTGAGATACACAATGAATATGTTCTCAACATACCAATACGAGTACCTTACTTCTTATTAATCAACAATCGTAAATATATCTTACTTCGTTAAATAAAATATCAAATGTCCGAACTATTATATTAATAGCGAGTGAAATATGATATAAATAAATAGCTAAACACATATGGAGACGGTTCGGATCCCAAAACTGTATACCATAACCTGTACATAACCATAACTGTTTACATAACCATATATGTATGGGCTGTAAATATAATGTATATTCCTATATGACAACATACATATTGTCACGCCTGCTTCCGCACATATCTCCATCCGCTACGATCCCGGCACACCTTCCTTGCTTCCTCCACACTCATCCATCCTTCCGCTTACATTCATCGTAACGATACGGCTCTCCGTTAGTCGCTTCTTGCCCTTGTGAAAATCAGGACGTGACGGGTGGCGAACCACGTACAGACCGGGGTCGCGTACCCGTGTACCAATACCATAACTACTGCACAGGGGGCTAGCCAAAGATACTCCCTGGCCTGTCATGTACTAAATAATAACAAACAACTCCTTTTTATTAAACTACTCAACGCTTTCATTTGTAGTAAAAACAACGAATATAATTTGCTAGGTGTTATCGTAACGCTTCCTAAACGAGAAGTAGATATAAAAAGAGAAGACTGTTAAATGATCGTTAGAGCGCTGAAGCGGCGATATAATGGTTAATTTCCGTCTTTATTGTCTCTGCGTTCGAGGATAATGGAAGACCTTTACTCTCACACGTAGTTAGTACTCGTAACACACCGTCGGTTTACGTCGCCCCAGTACACTAAAAACTGCGGAACACCTGTGCTTATCACTCTTAGAAACATCCATTACATCTTGTGTTCATGCGTATTTTATATTTGTTTATATCGTATATTTAAACAATATATTTATTTAAATTATAAAGGTTTGTTCACGAAAATAATTTGAAAGAAATTTACTGTACTGGCCACATCGACTGAAAATATTTCTGACTGAGAAGAAGTTTCTATTTTTCCCTTTTCCTTGATGGGAAATAGATAAAATTATTATACCAATGTCAAGTAAAAACTTCGAATTCGAAGAAACTTTGGTGAATTGATAAAGCCGAAACGTATACTAATTTTTTAAGTTACATCTCATATTATTATAAATAATCAAATTAATTCATTCTGATACATCCGTATCAGAATGAATTAATATCCGTATTCAACAGAATAGTTGGATTAAGGCGTATAAAAATCCGAATAATAGTTAATAATGTATTGAACTTCGTTTTATGCTCTCTTCGCTAGCAGTGAGACCGGACTATTAAAACACCAGGTAGAGTTTAAGGTGTAAAGGTAATATATATTTAATGTATCGTTAGATTTTTACGGCATTAGCAAAAGCGTTAAATAAATTGAGAGGGTGTATATATTTTACTTCTTATTATTTTTATGACAATATTAAATTTACAGTATCGGTAATTAAACTTTAGAAGGTGCTTTCTCTTGACATAAGAAAAGGTCATAACAAATCTCTCTTCACTTCATATCTCTGCCTCCATATTTATCCTCCTCCGTCATGATATGTACATATACGTTTATGTAAATATATTTATTTATATACAATAAGTTAATTACTTAGTTTTGTATATATGTCATATTTAATTAATACATAATATATATGTACCATATATATTATGTATTAATTAAATATTCTTAAATTTGTAATATAATTAATTTCCGCTTTATATGATTATATAAACCGTAAATAAAATATTCATGCAAACAATCATGTGGTTCCCGCTTTAAGAACAGGCGTGTGATTTATTAAATCATACACCACTTAAGTTGTTCGAATATATGTTACAAGGAACTCGGAGTTTATCTCAGTTTCCGCTCGAGCTATTTTCACTGGCGATATAGTGAAAATAGAGCTATAATAAAACAGGACCTGGAACTATATCAGGCCAAAGGGGAACAGATTTAACTTCTTATCGGAAAACTGTTCCCGTGATTCATAGCATACTTCTATTTTCTGTCTATTTTATGAGTCAGCTATTTGCAGCAAGCCCTTATTACACGACCTTTTTACTTTTTATTTTTCGTGGAAAAATTCGAATTTCATAATGAATATAATGTAAACATCTTACTATCAATTTTAAGAATAATGCAATTAGAAACAACAACAGATATTTTTGGTTAAATTATGCTTAATATTGATGATAATTTTAATACTTTTTTATTACATTATTTAAAATATGAAGTTATAATTAGTTAGTATAATAAGTTTTAATTAATTGACAAAATATCAATACCAAAAATCAAAGGTCCAGTTATCTCGCCAGTAAATACTTACTTATTGATACAAAATTATAAATCATTCATCAATTAGACCAATAATAATGTTATCTCATTCAGTAAATTGTTAACTGCGCAGCACATACGTGGACATATATTTAAGTGCGCTAATAACTTCGATTCTCTCTGCCATATCTTCGTTTATTTTATACGCCAAATAATTATTTTAACTAGCGCCAAAATATATAAACATCTTTAATTTTGACTATTCTGTCTCTGTATTTCATATTCCATGGAGTTGCCCAGATAGAGAGTACTTATAAAAATATATCAAGAATATATTATTCTTGATATATATTTCAAAATAATTTATTTGTGTATTTTAACATAAATAAAGACATTATTATTGTAATGAGAATTTATTATAAATCATTTGATAATCATTACCTTAACTTTAAGTCCAGGTAATTCAAAGGGAATTTTAGCTCCACGCTTATATTATTAACGAGAAATTAATCCCTGTAGAACCTAATTTTAAGCTAGTTACCCTATTATTCCCTGATGACATAAAGGTTTATGTCACATGTAAAATGTATACTGGCACTTAGCTTTAGTAGCACGATGTTTACTACAGCCGTAATAGACGGTTGTTACTTTTATAGTTTGTTTAGGCAACGCAGGATTTTACGATACATGGTACTTAGTAGATGTGAGGAGCCAAACCCTTAACGGATTTAGCTTATATTATCAATATTTTTATTAAAGCGATAGGCAAACGAGCAAGCAGCTCACCTGCTGGTCAACAGTCACCACTTCTCATAAACATTTTCAGTAGTACGCCCACTACAAATGCGTCGCCTATCTTATGTTTAAAAGGAAAAAAGGAAGTAATAGTAAAGGAAGAACATAAAAAAGAGGAAAGGATTGAACCCTCCGGAACCCTGTTTTCACCGTACACAAAGCTATAATATGTTATCGATCAATATTAATCGACGATGTTCTTTGAGGGTGTAATTCTCCCCTGAACTGGAGCCGTTCTATTCCCTATTCTTTTATTTCCTTCTTACCTTCCCATTACGTTCTCCTTCCTCTTCCATTCAATCCTTCTTCTCTTTCATTATTCACATCTTCACTCTAAGGTAAGAAACACATCTGCTGTGCCCTTGTATTGCAGATGTCCATACGTGGTAGTAGTTGCTTATCATCAGATAATAGATCCTTTGCCTATCGTTTCCATAAAAAAATTAAGACATATATTTATAAACCTAATAAATTAAATAAGGTAACTTACTTGTAGACATTTTTTAACAATTAATTACATATTTTTAATATTTTTGATAGTGTATAAACAGCCTACACCAAATATCTATTACTTTTCTGTGCATCCAACGGTTACATGGAAGATATCGCTCATAGCGATAAAACCGCATACAAAGATGTCCGTTAAATTATAATTATTCATTATATAATTTCGGTTTCGGTGTACAATAAAGGCAAGTTTCAAATATCTAATGATTTTATTAAAAATATCCAATTAACAACTTTCACCCTTTTGAAATAACTAAAATTTGAATTTCAAAAAATCACTTAAAGCAAAATCATATTTCCCTCTCGTTATTGGTACTCGCTGACACAACATCGCACGTGTCGTAAAGTAATTAAAAACTTATTGCACCCGATGATAATGGCTCTGCTCTGCTCTGGCTTGTATATGAAACAGCTCGTATTTGACTTACCAAGTATTCAATATTACGAATTTAAATATAACGCGAAGTCTTCATTTTTTAATAAAACGAATATGTAATTTGAAATGAAAATGAATATGTACATTCATTAAATGTACATAGATCACATAAATATAAATTAATTTTACCGCATTGAGACAACCCTAAATAGCTCAATAGAGAAACCCCCTTCGGAGTCGGTGGTTGCGGGTTCGTTTCTTACATGGGGAAAAAAATACGTATGGCCTATACGAATATATTCCGAGCCTGGATAGATTGGTGGGGTACCAATCCATCGTTGACAAGCTTCGTAGGTCCATTCCTCCATACATGGAGAAGCCCATACCCAATAGTAGGACATATGTATTATATATACATATGAGTTGAATAAAGTGTTACACGGAAAAAATTTTTATAACATGAATCATTTTTTAAGCAATTTTAGAAGTTTATCTTTTAATATTAAAACATGGTAGCCACTACTATGTATTCGTTTATAAAGAAAAGAAAACACTGTCATATTAATTGTTCTTTTTGGTTTCCAGACTTTTATGTTGGAGTAAGCATTCAAGCAAGCAGGTCACCAAATCAGCGCCATACATGACAATACTAAAAACACTGCAGATCCAGCTAGCAACCAGATTGCCTACCTTAGGATAATGACATGTGTAATAAAAAGGGGAGAAAGAAATCCAGGAAAAGCACAGGAGTGAGCTCTGAAACTCTGCACTGATCTCGCGAAACGCGGTAACAGAGAAAAATGCTACCACATAAATCCGGCATTCTTAAAGAATGCGGGACTTCCCCTGTCAATCTAGCCTATTAGTAAACGGTTATATGACTACTAATGTTGTGAACACTTGTAAACCGTTGCAAATATTATATAATTAAATTTTTTTAATGAAAACGCTTCAGCCCTAGATTAAATTATATACCACACCGTATAAACTCTGTAGCATAACAACTTGGATCTTTGAAAAACGATCGTTAGTCAGACGACCACAGTTTGGAAGTTTTCTTATCTAGAAATATCTTTAGGAAGCAACGAGCAAGTAAATACTAAAAGTTCTTAACAAGTTCTGAGCTCACTAATCAATTTCCAATTTTAACGTCAAACTACATATATTTATGATAATTTTATTAATTTTTTTAGATAAATATTCATTTTTATTAAATATATAATGACGCATGATCTCCGTATAACAAAAGTTAAATATTTTTCTAGACAAATTTACCACTCTTTACTTCATAGAATAAAAAGTTTCAAATAGTGCCTAATGATGTCCTGTTGACCTCTTCATGCGACATCTTTTAATATAAATGCTTCAGGCTCTGTAAAATATAAATCTTTTCTTTTTATGTAGGCCATCAGCCGTCTTATATGTTTGAAAATGCTTCGAATTATTTTATTTCATTGACATATTTAACGAGTCGAGGTTTTTTGTTACATTTGCGAAAAAACATTATTATTGAAAACTTTTTCGGCTAATGAGTTACGTCATTTTTATATTGCGCAATTTTATAGTTGTTTATTGCATTTTTTTGCGAAATAAATTAATTAATAAAGAACATAATCCTGCTGAATGACATGTTGATGTCATTCACGAAAAATGTAAAAATAAATAATTCCTAAGAATAATAATTGCAAAACGAAACTGCTTCTTTCTTACGCATCACAAATATTGGCACCAAGTTACACATTAATGCCACTTCCATTGTCAAATTATTTCTATTTCTGTTTCTCTTTCTACGCACTAGTATTCTGTGAAACCAGCTATATTCAGTGATATTTCCAAATCGATATGATGTTGGAATCTTTAGATAAGGGACCTATACCTTTCTCAAGGTTAGCTAGAGATTAATCTCTCTCCTGTTACCTCACAACCCCCACTACTAAATGTTATTCATTTGATTACTTACAAGCGGGTTGCTATTTATCTGAAAAACTAGCTTTTTTATTTTAATTAATAGAAATAAAAAAAAAATAGTTGTGAGCCCCAAACAACAAATATAAAATAGTTTAACTTTACGGGTTTTTGGTGGGCCCTC
Source organism: Baronia brevicornis (assembly GCA_031353405.1). NCBI lineage: Eukaryota > Metazoa > Arthropoda > Insecta > Lepidoptera > Papilionidae > Baronia > Baronia brevicornis. The sequence goes on from JASFAT010001585.1 coordinate 519,852, forward strand.
TTAATCAACTTAATAATTAAATCCATAAAGCTACTGTTGCGTTTATTATCTATGATTATTTGATATATTTGTGATAATGGTTAATGTACCATGTTTTAATAGCGGTAGAGCCACGCTGCAGACGAATACTTTGTCAAGAATGGCATAATATTTGTCTGTAGCATGAATGGGCTGGTTCGCCCGGGGAAGTTCCACACTCCTGCAGAAAACCGGCGTCTGAGTGGTAGTTTACCTACCGCGTTTCGTACGGTGAGCGGCCGAGTTCCGGAGGCCCAACACCCTTTCCCCTCCCTCTACCCTCCCCCTCCCATTGCCACTCCCATAAAGACACTTTCCTTAATGGTGGGCAATGCTTCCGCACTATCTATGGCGATGCGGAAGTCTAGGGGCGGTGTTGATTGCTTTCCATCAGGTGACACGCCTGCTCGTTTGCCTTCCTATCCCATAAAAAACCTACCAAGCATTCACAGCTTATTAGCAATGTTATTAAAGACTACTTTAAAACTGCGAATTCACTCTTTATTTTGTATTACCTTTACAATGTTATTTTTATATACATATATTTAGTGTGTGTATATATAATAATTAAGGAAGGAAAGTTTCGGTTATCGAACCAAAAATTCTCCATTATAACCTCGGCTCAAAGCGGAGCTGGGGAATCCTGAAGAATACTGAAATCGAAGAATCAGAAAGAATAAAGCTTACTGATTCGGTTGGCCGTGGGACCTCAAATTCAATACCATGATTTTTGTATGAGTCAACTGAGCTTGAAGGTTTCGCGAAAACGTTTATTTGGAAATTGCGACAAACAATGTACAAACTATGCAAGTTGTTTCAAGTTCCCAAACTAAATTGTATACCAGATTGTACAGGGTACTGAAAAGGGGGAAATTGAGGAAATCAGACATGTATTTTCATGGAAATGTTTTGTTAATGTTTACTCGATTAGAGTGACAGCAAACTCAAAATCAAGAGCCAATGTTTTATCAAATTTCGGCTCTTTTAAAGCTATAGCGATTGTTAAGGAATTCATTGTTATTTAAAATAAATGTGTGCTCTGTGTAAGAGTTTTGACAGTTTACAAACAGGAAAAAAAGTTGTAATGTTACAAAGTAATTAATATACAATACTATATTTATATTAATATTATAAAATTATATACAATAAATAACGACAAATTGGTTCAGTGGAGGGGCCCTCTACCCACGGAGTCAACGGTCGCGGGTTCGTTCCCCGCATCGGAATAAAATAATATGTATGGATTACAAATATTTATTCCGAGTCCGGTAACCCCGCAAAACCATGCGCCATAGGCATTGGACAAGCGTGGTGGGTTAACGTCCGTTTCTCCAGAAATGAGAAGGCCCGTGCTGGGGCTATATATGAGCTATTAAAAAAAATTACAAAGTAATATGATCTTTAATAACATTGCTAATAAGACCATATATACATATGTACAGTGGTTAACCTGCCCAATTATAACAAAACTTATATTCTTACGGCTTACAGAGGATTAAAAAAGGATTTATGTGAATGCAAATGGTTTGCATGCAATTATTTGTAAAAAATTCACCTTTATACGCTTTCATATACGTTATCTACTACACAGATACGTACATTTTTAAATCCATGTTAACTTAAACTTATTCATGTATATATAGCGATTTGAAATATATAGAGAAATATATAATATTTATATATAAATGACACATATTTCAAAAAAATTAATGCATATTCGGATCAGAACAAATAATGCGTCGAATAAAACGAGTCTTATAGGTCTACGACCAATAGAAAACAGTACAGCGTTGAATCTGTTTTTCATTTTGAGATATTTTCAGAATTTTTTTAAGTTTTCTGACTCTGGTTGTAAGTTTTCATTTTGCGGTTTACTACGTTTTCGCTTTTTTGCAACGATATATACATACCAATAGATGGACAGCAACATCTACCTGAGTAGGAAAACCAATCTGCAATCCTCAATCAGCTCGTCCAGGGTGGTGATTATGACAGCATCCCAGAAGTTAAATAACACCATCACAGTAAACACCGTCTACTAATATTTGCCTAAGAAATGTTTAAATTGCAAAATACTAGAAGTTACATATCACAATAAACACCGTCTACTAATATTTGCCTACCTAATAAATGTTTAAATTGCAAAATACTAGAAGTTACATATCACAATAAACACCGTCTACTAATATTTGCCTACCTAATAAACGTTTAAATTGCAAAATACTAGAAGTTACATATCACAATAAACACCGTCTACTAATATTTGCCTACCTAATAAATGTTTAAATTGCAAAAATACTGGAACTTATATATCACAAGATAATAAAACTTTTATATATTTTTGTTATAAAAACGTAGTTGCAAAAGAAAGGCTCGCGAAGGATTATCGTAAAGCAACGCAGCTTAAAGTTTTAGCTTACTACGACGGAATAGTGTGACAGTCTCTGGAGACTGTTGGGCACTGGAATTAAGACAAAAGAGGGTTATTTTAGCAAGCAGACCGCAGTTAGTTGATTTGAAAGGAAAAAATCTTTGTTTTTTTTCCCACCATCTAGGTAAGTGGCGATCCAGTACGTTGCGTTTTTCAAGAAATTTCTTTCCACGCACCACTACTCTGTGGAACCAGCTACCTCCAGCGGTGTTTCCGACCGATACGACATTGAAACCTTCAAAAAACAAGCCTACACTTTGCTTAAAGGAATGCTTTCCATTGAGTGACACGCCTGCTCGTTTGCCTTCTTATCCCATAAAAAAAATCACCGCCGCCCATGGACTTCATACTTATCTTAGCGTTAGGTGTGAATAAATCATGGAAAGAAGGAAGTAAAGGAATGAAAAGGGACTCTGGCTTCCATCTCTCAACGCTTTCCGAACGAAACGCAGTAGCAAAATTACCTCATAAGTAGGTTTTGTGCCAAAATGTGTTATTTTCCTGCACATGTCGACACAATATGCATTGAAAAAATTGTTTTTATGAAAAATTCATATGTTGCGCTTTACTAGTACATATTAAGTGTCATATATATACATATATGTATAATATATAATGTTATGGCATAAACTATAGAATAAAATTAAAATAACCATAACTCAAGATTTCGTATACCCGAATACCCGACTCTCGATCTATATGAATTGCCTCTTCATTCGAGACAAGCTTTGGTAGGGTTAGTAATTACCTCCTTGATACGGACATATTGATAGGTTAACTTGTTGATTCTGAATAATTGACTAGCATTTATCTAAAATAATAATCTTATATTCTCTAACAACAATTTTCAGAAATTATTTACAACATATTTTGGATGTGAACAAGAAAGCAACCGAGCGTTAAAAAATTTTGGGCTTGTGAGGCTTCCATAATACCTATTGTCCGTATTATTATTATCTGCGGCGTTGATTACGTTTCATCAGGCGGCACGCTTGCTCGTTTGCCCTGCTATCCCACACCCTCACAACATATAGGCGGTAAAAACTGTGTTACTGCTCTTCTTACGGCCAGAGCAGAATGCCGGCTCAACTCACTCTCACATTCTCATCTTCCTTATTACTTTACATTCTTCCCCGCGATTACTTGCTTCTTCACCTCCCATTAAATCTTTTTTGCCCCAATTATTCATATTCTTAAGGAATGCAAAGTATCTATGGTCCTTTTGTCTTGTAGATGTCCGTTTTTTTATATTCACACCTATCCCCCTCAGGGGTTGTCAGAGACCACAGAGCTCCATCCGCTACCATTCATTGCAGCGAGACGGCTCTCCATTAGTCGCTTTTCGCCCTCGAAGCGCGCTCGAGAATCAGGACGTGACCGGTGGCGAACCACGTCGCCGCCATACGTCCGTAAACAACAGTAATCGCTAGTCAACAACTTCAAGGTGACCTGCTTGAACCTTGAGGTCCCTTAAATGTGTTGCTTTGGGTGGCTCTTATTATGAATGTCAATAACTTGACTTGCTTTGTATGCCGTCGCTTGTTATATAATAACTAGACATAACAGGTGTTTAGCGTTGTATCTATTTAAAATAATTTCAAGCATTAATATTCATGACGACAGAAAGAAACAGAATAAGGCTAGATTAATTGTCTCATGCAAATTAGCCGTTTGGACGATGCTTTTTTTATGTTGGAATAATTTAAATGAATTTATGCTCCAGTTTTTCAGACAATATTTTGTTTATGAAATTAATTACTTTTATTATTCTTCTATTAACGCAACGCAAACCTTTTCTAAAATTCTAAATTTATAAATTGAATTCAAGGTTTAGTTGCTCATTTATGCAAAAATAACTTTAAATATTTTAAAATTAAATATAAATATTAAGATCCTTGTGTATGACTTATTGAAAGTCTTGAATGCGAGCTCGTCTATAACCTTTTAAATAGTAACTTTGCAACAAAAACTAAAATCTTTTCTAACCTAACCTACCTTTCATATGTACATAATGAGAATTCGGTGGGTAGGATTTGAATCTTTACTATTTTCAAACAAAAAATATTCAACCATATTCATATTAGGTTATTGATTGAATATTCCTTGTTTGAAAGTAGTTGTTAAGGTTAAAAACCTAATTCCGCAACGGGATAACCTTTATAACTCAAAGATAGATAACAAATATGCGCTACCCCTGGTGATGCAGATATTATGGGTGGTGATTAGCAAGTAACCCACTTACTTATTTTTCTTTCAGTCTTTCATAAAAGACTTCAAAAATAATATTACTATTATTACATAATAACAGTCATAATAATATAATTACAATTGCTTTATTGTACTGCAAAGCGATGGTAATACATAATATTTCAAATATATTTAATATTGATGATTTAAAATTGAATGGCGAGCCTAGTCGCAAGCGTGCTGACTGTCCCGGGGTCGGGCTCCCCTGGGGACAGGGGCTGGCAGAGACCACAGAGCTCCATTCGCTGCCATTCATCGCAGCGAAACGGCTCGTCATTGGTCGCTTTTCGCCCTTGTGAGAATCAGGACGTGACGGGTGGCGAACCACGTCACCGTCATTTTCGACAAATTAGGTATATTAAATTTGTCTTAGTGAATCCCACGAGCCGCAAGAGAGGATGGAGGTCAGCCCCAGCAAAGCCCTACATGCTGAGGTAAGGCACCATAGTCCAAGGGGGAGCCCGACCCCGGGACGATCGGCACGCTTGCGACTAGGCTCGTCCCTAGCCACGCATCCATTGGCACGGCAGACCATGGATTGGCATTTTGTACACTAAGTTCTATAATCCGAAAATTCATCTTTTTCACAATTAAACTTTACGTATGCGAAGATCTAAGCAAGATGGGCGGCAAAAAACTGAATGCATGAAAGTACTTCTATATAATAAAGAAGATTTATTGCGCTTGCAAAATATTCCTCAAAGTGTTTTATACATACGTCGTCTTAACAAGACGCGACGTAAGTGGATGCAGCTTGTTCGCGGCGCGTGTGCGGGAATCGGAAAATCCGTTTTACAAAATTGCATTAACCGAAAAAGGAAATTACATTCGCGGGTGTCTAATGTATGTATCTCATTTTCTTTCCTATAAGTTGATGAAGAACTGAGTTTTTAACCAAATATTTATTGAATTTAAATTAAAAAGTACTTGTTTTTAATTTAAATTCAATAAATATTTGGTTTTTTTAATTATTATAGAATTTATTATAATTATAGAATTTAAAACGAATATTTTAAATAGTATTATCATCATCATGCCTGCGATAATACACTGCTGGACATAGGCTGATATTCAATCTCTACCAGCCAATCTCCTAACATCATCACTCCAAAAAGCTGGGAGAAATCCTGTATGTACTACGTTTACAATCTCCACTTTATCACTTATCTATTGCAAGGATTGTAGGGAAACGTGGCCAACTCAAGGTCACTTCAATTCTCAAACAAAAAGAGGTATGTCGATCACTTTTGTTTTGCGGCGGATTTCTTCATTCCAAATCATATCTTCCATAATAAGCCCTCTCTACGCACCTTTGAGCTTGTCGAACAGCTGGAGAAAATTATGATAAATATTATAATATTAAATGTAAATAGCATAATACATTAAGATCGTTTTTATAAAAATATGTTTTAATCGCGCTTGCTTTTCTTTTTACCATTTAAGCACCTAAGATGAACTGATGTACTTTTCTCTATTATTCTATGTAACATTTTAGAGTATTTTTATTTATAACTAAACTTTGTTAAACCGATTAGTTTCGTAAATAAATAAAATAAATAAATCAATATTTTTCTTCAACAGATTACATTACATTAGATATAGATTAGATATTTAACAGATTATTAGATGCAATACAGGTATTAACTTAACATATACACCTAATTGTGTACATGCAGCCTTAACCAACATGTGGATAATTCCTAGGGGACTTAATTAGTGACATAGGTTCATGTTTAAGTAAGTAATTTACTGCACTGTTATTAGTAAGTGTAAGATGGTATAAGATACTCTTAAAAAAATTAAAAAAATCATATACATATGCGTGAAGTCGAAGATCGAGCTAGGTGGCGCTTCTGGGGGAGGCCTATGTCTAGCAGTGGACTGCCGCTAGCTATTGATTGATTGAAAAGTTTATCATTGTATCAAATACCGGCAGATTAAAAAAGTAACTTATATCTCTTTCTACGTCATCGTTCATACATACATACATATCGTCACGCCTGTCTCACGTAGGGGTAGGCAGAGACCACAGATCTCCATCTGCTACGATTTCGGCTTCCCTTGCTTCCTCCACACTCATTATTCTTCTCATGCAAGCCCGCCGGTGTGTCATCGTAGTCATAGAATACGGCGACCAATGATAATAGCGTATACCTAAATATCCAATGTTGCCAAATTAGATACCTAATACATCCACTAAACGTGGAGATTACAGCAAGACCCGACAATATCGAGAAACATGAATCCAACAATCGGCTGTCAAAACTGTATTAATAATGATGATTTCAATTTCATTTTATTGCATTCCATAAATTATAAGAAGTTATAATTAAGGTCTTAGTGTGAGATCGCTAACTATAAGTATATGATTATTTGTATCATTCCGGAGTAGGTGATTATGTTATTATTTTATTTATATATTACCATTCGTTATGTTCTGGGCTAGCATTATTTATTATATTATTATTATTAACACCTTTATTGTCATATTTCTCTGTTAATAACAATATTATTACTATAATTATATACGGCCGCAATGGCTCCAAAAAAAACAAACTTTCTTAAATTGATTTATTAAAACTATTATAAGTTTACAATATATTAATTACTTACATAAAGTTAAAATCTAAAACAAGTGACGAAGTTCAGCGATTGAACGAGAGTACCTGAAATCTTCTGATTGATGTCCGCTAAGTGTTCCCAGGTTAGTGGAAATGAAGCCGCATTCCTCGGAGCCAGCACATTCTGATAGTTCCACCCAGAAACTTTATTGCTACGTGACACTATAAAAATGAACAATATTAAAATAATATTAATATTTTAATAACCCTATAATAATCCTTGGTGACGAGATAAATCAAGCCATTGAAGGAATTTTCTCACGATCCTTGCCGAGCACAATATGACTGTTTTTTTTAAATTTTGAATTACTCACTTATCTATCTAAACCTAACTTCGACAGATGGACGTCCAAATTATTACCAATAAGTCCATTCACAGTTCAGTTATTGTATATTAGCAACTCTGTTAATTCCGTAACAATTTTAAGTTTATTTGAAGTAATTCCTTGATATTATTTATGATCTTATGTTTAGTTTATTTCTCTATTCCATTTGGTGTTATTATGCAAAAGGATAAGTTATTTGAAGCTGGTAAGAAGAGAGTTCAGGAAATTCCGTAAAGTCTTCTCGTCGCCCATACCACAAAGTCTGAAGACAAAAGTCTTTGACCAGTGCGTCCTGCCCGTACTCTCTTACGGTGCCGAGACGTGGACACTGACAGTCCGTCTCCTCGCCAAGCTCAAAGTCGCTCAGAGGGCTATGGAAAGAGCTATGCTCGGGGTTTCTCTGGTGGACAGAATTTGAAATGAAGAAATTCGCCGGAGAACCAGAGTCACTGACATTGCTCTTCAAGTTAGCAGACTGAAGTGGCAATGGGCTGGACACGTTTGTCGGAGAACCGATAATCGTTGGAGTAGACGAGTGCTGGAGTGGAGACCGCGACTCGGCAAACGTAGTGTGGGACGCCCTCCTGCTAGATGGAGCGACGATCTGCGCAAGACGGCTGACAGAGACTGGATGCGTGTAGCCGAAGATCGGGCTAGGTGGCGCACCTTGGGTGAGGCCTATGTCCAGCAGTGGACTGCCGCGGGCTGATATTGGATATTGGAAGAAGAGAGTTCTTCCCATAGAGTTTGCGTACATTAAAAAAAAATTATAAGTGCAAAAGATATTTTCTACGTTGTGATTTACGAAAAAGCTTGCAAATGGATTCACAAACATGAAATGTAAAGTTAGAGACGTTTAGAATCGTGCGAGCAAAGTGGCTTTCTGTGATGCTCACTTCACTGAGGACCATATATTCCGAGAACGGTAACAAGTGTAATGCATTTAGCATTTGCCCGTGACGCGATGAATCAAAAATATTACAATTATTTTCGAAGAATCTATGTAGATAAAACACAATCAATATTTTTAATTTAGGTAAATGACTATTCTAATTAAATAAAAAATCTAATTAGAATAGTCATTAACATAAATTACAAATATTTATAGTGTTTATTTATGATATTATTAAAACAAAATCAGATGTAGAACCCCACAACATCTTATAACTGTTTTTTTTGCACCTCACATATGTCCCACTGCTGAGTACGGGTCTCCCCATTTCTGGAGGAAAGGACATTAACCCTTGTCCAATGCGGATTTGCGTGGTAACCAGACTCAATAAAAATATGCAAAAATAAATTTGCATATTGAATAATTAGATCATTAATACTACGTATGAATTAAAGATCTAACGAACCGATAACTACTGCAATAGATGAATGCCGGAGTGGGGACCACGTCTTAGCAAACGTAGTGTGAGACGTGCCCCGGCTATGGCTCTCAGAGATTAATTGTGTGAAGCCAAAGATTGGGCTGGGTGGCGTTTCTTAGGAGAGAGTGATAGCTCTCTGCCAATAATTAGATCATTAATACTATGTATGAATTAAAGATCTAACGAACCAATAACTACTGGAATAAATGAATGTTGGAGTGGGGACCGCGTCTTAGGAAACGTAGCCTGAGACGTGCCCCGGCTATGGCTGTCAGAGATTAATTGCGTGAAGCCAAATATTGGGCTGGGTGGCGCTTCTTGGGAGAGAATGCTAGCTCTCTACCAATAATTAGATCATTAATACTACGTATGAATTAAAGTTCTAACGAACCGATAACTACTGGAATAGATGTATGCTGGAGTGGGGACCGCGTCTTAGCAAACGTAGTGTGAGACGTGCCCCGGCTATGGCTGTCAGAGATTAATTGCGTGAAGTCAAAGATTGGGCTGGGTGGTGCTTCTTGGGAGAGAGTGCTAGCTCTCTCCCAAGAAGTGCTGTATCTGTAAACTGTCTGTATCCCAGTAAACTGTCCCAGGCTGTTGATAATGATGATAAAAGAGTTCATTAGCTCAGTTTTAAGTTTCGGTGAATTCAGGGAATTGAATTCATAATGTCAAATTCGTGGTTAGTCAAATTTGAGCAGTTTCATATATAAATCCGGCAGAATTTTATTCATCGCTGCAATAAGTTTTTAATTACTTTACGAAATGCAGTCCAATAATGAGAGTAAAATATGATTTTTCTCTTTTTACAATTGGTTACTGGTATTTATATACGTATAATTGGCATTTTTTAATCTTTAACGGATATATGTCAGAGTTTGAACTTAATTTAATTTAAATTTTGATTATTTTATTGGTTTTTTTTAGATAAATAAATGAAATTAATCTGTCATCTACTGAAATAAAATAGCTAACTTAATACAATTACAACCCTCTGACAAAATTCGAGGAATGTCTGATGAGATCAAATGACAAGGTTAATGTTCTTATTAGTATGAAGTAAGGACAATTTGACACAAAAATTCCATCTAAAGACTGGACGAAATAAAATAGTATTATGTCTGGAAAACTAAGAAATAAAACAGATAAAATTATTAATATGAGGTACTTACCCACCCATACATCTAAAAATAAATATAACCTAGATAAAACCATATAAAGTAACTCATATTCTCGTAAAGGCCTATCAAAATCAGTTATTTTGCATTAGGCCGGGACAGCACATATCGGTATATAAAATGCATTAAATTGCCATATCAATACTAAAAGCAATCTGTCAGGAAGGAGGGAAGATTTTAATGGAGAGAGCGATCCCCTTCTCAGGATATATATATATATATATATATATATATATATATATATATATATATATATATATATATATATATATATATATATATATATATATATATATATATATATATATATATATATATATATATATATTCACGCCTATCCCCCGCAGGGGTTGGCAGAGACCACAGAGCTCCATCCGCTGCCATTTCATCGCAGCGAAACGGCTCGTCATTGGTCGCTTTTCGCCCTCGTGAGAATCAGGACGTGACGGGTGGCGAACCACGTCGCCGTCATTTTCGACAAATTAGGTATATTAAATTCGTCTTACTGAATCCCACGAGCCGCAAGGGAGGATGGAGGTCAGCCCCAGCAGAGCCCTGCATGTTGAGGTAAGGCACCATAGTCCCCGGGGGAGCCCGACCCCGGGACGATCGGCACGATTACGACTAGGCTCGCCCCTAGCCACGCATCCATTGGCACGGCAGACCGTGGATTGGCGGAAAGGAAGGGAAAGGATAGAGAGGAAAGGAAAGGAAATACGGATTGGGGGGGTTACCAGACTCGGAATAAACATTTATAAATCCATATAAATATTTATTCCGATGCGGGAATCGAACCCGCGACCAATGACTCCGCGGGCGGAGGGCCCCGCCACTGAGCAAATTGGTCGTCATATATATATATATATATATATATATATATATATATATATGACGACCAATTTGCTCAGTGGCGGGGCCCTCCGCCCGCGGAGTCAATGGTCGCGGGTTAATATATATATATATATATATATATATATATATATATATATATATATATATATATATATATACATACCGATATGTGCTGTCCCGGCCTAATGCAAAATAACTGATTTTGATAGGCCTTTACGAGAATATGAGTTACTTTATATGGTTTTATCTAGGTTATATTTATTTTTAGATGTATGGGTGGGTAAGTACCTCATATTAATAATTTTATCTGTTTTATTTCTTAGTTTTGCAGACATAATACTATTTTATTTCGTCCAGTCTTTAGATGGAATTTTTGTGTCAAATTGTCCTTACTTCATACTAATAAGAACATTAACCTTGTCATTTGATCTCATCAGACATTCCTCGAATTTTGTCAGAGGGTTGTAATTGTATTAAGTTAGCTATTTTATTTCAGTAGATGACAGATTAATTTCATTTATTTATCTAAAAAAAACCAATAAAATAATCAAAATTTAAATTAAATTAAGTTCAAACTCTGACATATATCCGTTAAAGATTAAAAAATGCCAATTATACGTATATAAATACCAGTAACCAATTGTAAAAAGAGAAAAATCATATTTTACTCTCATTATTGGACTGCATTTCGTAAAGTAATTAAAAACTTATTGCAGCGATGAATAAAATTCTGCCGGATTTATATATGAAACTGCTCAAATTTGACTAACCACGAATTTGACATTATGAATTCAATTCCCTGAATTCACCGAAACTTAAAACTGAGCTAATGAACTCTTTTATCATCATTATCAACAGCCTGGGACAGTTTACTGGGATACAGACAGTTTACAGATACAGCGCTTCTTGGGAGAGAGCTAGCACTCTCTCCCAAGAAGCGCCACCCAGCCCAATCTTTGACTTCACGCAATTAATCTCTGACAGCCATAGCCGGGGCACGTCTCACACTACGTTTGCTAAGACGCGGTCCCCACTCCAGCATACATCTATTCCAGTAGTTATCGGTTCGTTAGAACTTTAATTCATACGTAGTATTAATGATCTAATTATTGGTAGAGAGCTAGCATTCTCTCCCAAGAAGCGCCACCCAGCCCAATATTTGGCTTCACGCAATTAATCTCTGACAGCCATAGCCGGGGCACGTCTCAGGCTACGTTTCCTAAGACGCGGTCCCCACTCCAACATTCATTTATTCCAGTAGTTATTGGTTCGTTAGATCTTTAATTCATACATAGTATTAATGATCTAATTATTGGCAGAGAGCTATCACTCTCTCCCAAGAAACGCCACCCAGCCCAATCTTTGGCTTCACACAATTAATCTCTGAGAGCCATAGCCGGGGCACGTCTCACACTACGTTTGCTAAGACGCGGTCCCCACTCCGGCATTCATCTATTGCAGTAGTTATCGGTTCGTTAGATCTTTAATTCATACGTAGTATTAATGATCTAATTATTCAACAAAAAAAAAACAAGTATAAGTTTAATAAGCTAATTTTACGTTATAATTGTACTAATGTAATGTTGGCAATAGAGAAGCACTCAGTGCGGAGATAAGTTTAATTTTAGTGATATAAGTTTTATAGTTTATTTAACCATCGTAGAACTCCATGTATCACGTACTTACTTAAAAGTCTGAGCAAAGTTTATATATTACTTTAGTGCACTTTAAAGAAGAACAAAATAATATATTTCCTGGTACCTAACTAGCTTTTGAAGATCATTACATATTTATAATAACGTATGGTTTAATTAATATGGTTATATTGCCCTATAATAAACATATCGATTTAGTTTAAATATATTTTAAAAGGAAATATATTTTAAGAGTAAAAAAAATTAGAAATAATTTAACACAATTAGTGTTTTTAAAAATATACATATATACAATGATTTCTAAAATTGTACTATCCTCAGAAAGGCTCTGCCATTAATATTCCACGCAGTTATATTTCGTTGAAGAGTGAATGCTGATTATTACAAATTGACTCCATTTGCAAGTAGATTTGGAAATAATTGTCCGATAAAATTTTGCGTTACATATTTATTTATTATTTTTGTAAAAACAGTGGTACATAGATAGGCAGATGTAATCCTGAAAGGTATTTGCTACCAATCAATCTTTGCGTTAGTGCATAACATTTTGTATAGGAACCAAAACAAATGATAATATTATAAAATTAATTTTTACATGAAAATACATACATGTATTATTTATAAATACTAACATAATATATAATACATACATACATAATTATTTTTAGATTATACACATAGTTGTATTAGGTAGGCGACATTTCAAGAGAGAGAAAGATGTTTATGAATTTTCAAATAAACGAATAGATACATGAAATTAAATTGTTTTCTAGTGATTGATGAATTAATAGATATGTACATATCAGCAATCCACTGCTGGACATAGGTCTTTTCCAAGAAGCGTCACCTAGCCCGATTTTCGGCTTCAAGCATCCAGTCTCTGTTTTTTATGGGATAGGAAGGCAAGGAGGAGTGCGCTGGGCCTCCGAAACTCGGCCGCTCACCGTACGAAGCGCGGTAGGTAAGCAACCACTCAGACGCCGGTTTTCTACGGGAGTGTGATAGTTCCCTGGGCGAGTCGGCCTATTCATATTATGCCATTCTTAGCAAAGTAATCGTCTGCAGCGTAGCTCTACCACTATTACGAAATCTCTGCCATCCGCCTTGTGCAGATCAGCACAAACTTTGCTGCGCGTCAAATATCAAAATGTCCATCTGGCGTAGAATCGAAACCACCTTAAGTCATAAACGCAATTCTAATCGATTTATCCGGCGCTGCTTTAAATTCAATGTTGACGTCAAAAGTAGTCCGATGTTTTCAAAACATAAATTATTCAAGTTATTCACAAATGTGATTTTATTTTCCAGTTAATGTAAATCCATGAAACGGATTTCCTGAATCCAGCACAAACGTCGCGAACAAGATGCAGCTACTAAGGCTCCGATTGTTGACACGACAGCTGGAACGTCTTCGTAACCTACTTTATTCACAAATATGAACAGTATTTCAACGGTTTTATTTAGCTTGACCCAGTATATTTGGTACGTTTTTTCAGAATTTTTGACGATTTTTTAAGCTTTGCACTCACATTGAGTTCCAATATAAACTAACTAACTTTGCTTAACCAACACTTGCTGGCACTTGTGTTATTTTATTATGTGTATATATGAATAGATATGCATATTTTATGTGTACTTATGTGTGTATTAATTATATATGTTATGTATTTATGTACTTATTTAAGTGTATTTATATATGTATTCCAAATTTGAATAATGACCGAATCGGAAAGTCTCAGCACGGGCCTGCTTAGGGAGACTTACTATGCTCCATCCAACTTCACTGTAAAATTATCACAAATAAAATAAAAAAAATAAATATTTTTATTTAAGCCCCCTTAAAGATAAATTGATGATTTACAAGTTCGAGAACAGTAGGCTACACGAAAACGTTGTAGTGTGGCTTGCCACACTTTCTTGAAGAGCGTAGACTTTCCGTTTCTATGAGATTTTCGTCATGTGGAACACTAACACCCACCATCACAATAATGATATATATATTATAATTATATATCGATATTATTATTGATTCATATTGTTATACTACAACAATAAAGCTAAAACTTAATATTGTTTCTAAAATTAATTATTATACATTAACGATTTTTCAATTCATTATTTAAAACTAACATTGCAAAAAAGTTATACGTTAATCATAATATTACATTTATAGGTATAATTTTACGCTTAATTCTATAATACTATCTGTGAGGTTCCCAGTATAAAACAAAGTCACCTTATTTCTTCCTATAGATGTCATACGAGGCGACTTTGAATGTAAAGACTAGTAAATGGGCTACAGCGAAATACTTGAGTATTAAATACCATTCTGCGATCCTCAATTCGCGGCGAACTTGAGGATTAGAACAACACCCCTCGACTTCGAAGGAAACCAATGTCCAGCCGTGGGATTGTATGATTATAATAATGATAACAATATTAATATAGCTAGAGTACAAAATAAAATGAAAACAGAGAGTTTGTAACAAGTAAAAAAGAAGAAGCACATATTGCAAAAGTATTAATATAATAAAGTCGTTTAAAACTACTTAACTCACGCTTGATGGGATATATGAATTAAACATTTTTGCAATTGAAATAATTGAAATTAAATTCAAATATAAAATATTATATTTAGGATTTTAAAAACCAAATGGCGCATGTCGATGTGTTCACTTTTTGAATTTTTGATGTCTTGTGTTCGATTCCAGCTATAGCTATAATTATCTGTATGCCTACATATATATGTATCCTATGTTTTTCACCTCTTCTTTGTTTTTATAATGGTTTATGGTAGGTATAGGAACATAAAGCGTTAAAGGATTTAAAAAAGAAAAAATCAGTTTTATAAATATGTGTCTTCCCCGTCTATTACTTCCCCGGTCAAAAGCCAGTACGTGCTACATAATTCTTTTCCGAAAAACATTAACATTTTGAAATTTTGGCTCTACCCAATAAAAATTATTATCATCAACAACAAGATGCTCCAACTAGCCCAATTTTAGCTATATGCTGGTTTTTTGCCACCCTCCCTGCACAGATCGTCGCTCCATTTAGCCGAGGGGCATCCCTCAATACATTTTCTTCACCCCAGCACTCGTCTACTCCAGTAATTGTTGATTTTCTAACGGAGATTTATAACATTTAAAAAATAAATATTTTTTTAAAATATCTTTGAACATACTTCTATAAATTTCTAAAAAAGTTTTTTTGCGGTTTAGTTGTACGTGACTTTATACAGTTACAGTGTGAAGCACACAGCGATTAATTAAAAAGAAAATATCAATCCAATTACACTGTAAAGTGAATATGTAAATTTTACAAGTTTGCAGAAAAATATAATGTTTACGCTATTCAAAAATATTTCTTATTATAATAATACTAACTTAATCGTTTCGTTTAATACGAAACCTTTATAAATAAGTGGGACGGTGATATCAAAAAATTTAACCTTAGAAATGGAATAAATAGAATTCCGGGCAACATTTTAAAATATATATTATATGTTGATAAAAATTTTTATGTTAAATTAAATCTACAAAATATATTTTAATTCACTTAAAACCTTCCATCTTAAACAGGACGACATCTTGTGAAATTCTATAAATATCGACAGTGCATACATAGGATTACGTACCTTAAACATTTGAATAAACATAAAAAACATTCAATCATCCCCTATAATTCCTAATCATTAAACAATTCGTGTCCTCTTCTTTTATTTTCTTCTTCCGTCCCATTATTCTCGACTTACCTACTTAATCTCTAAAGTCATTGTATTGCATCTGCAGTCCTGGAGATATTCATGGCCGGCTACGTTTACTTACCATCAGAAGACCCGCTTGCCTATCGCTTTCATAAAAAATATACCTTTACTACATTCGGAAGAAAATAAAAATGCAAGGCCCTGCAGTCTTAGCTTTGTATAGATAATAGTTAATTTTAAACAAGGAAGTATATAATTCAAAAATAAATTTGGCGTGTCACAAATGTAAAGTTCAAAATATTTGTATAATACTATCATATACTAAGGTAAAATATTTCAAGTAAACCATCCAGATTTCTCTTAAATCTTAAATATACTGCAATCTTGTCAAAAGTCCTATTTGTATGTTGTAGCCGACTGAGCTTACAGCTACTGTCGGATAGCCGCAGGCTTAGTCACAACTCTGCCGTCTACATCGTATATTGTGAAGGAGGAACTTTATATGTATAAGGGAAAGCACATCATTCTAATGCTATTCTGATACGAGTATAGTAACTAATGATCGCCCTGTGGTCAAAATGCGAGCATTTTCTATAATTTTTAAAAAGCATATATAATACATAGATTAATGTACTAATTAAAATTAAATTTTTATTGTAGTTGACTTCTAACAATTTCGTCCAAATACAGAAAAATATTGATATTTTTAAAAGATATTTCATTAAATCGCTTTTCGTTCTGGACCTTTTATATTTCTGTTTCAAATCAATTGTAGCTTGATACTTTAAACATAGCTCAAAACTGGATAAAAATGCAATATTTTTTTCAATCTACTGTCTGCTTGTCATAAAATTGACAATCAATTGTAATCTAACTTATTAATGGAGTCAAGCTTTACTTTGCGGAAATCCATCAATATGTGGACAGTTGAAAGTCACTTTTCGGTTGTCTTCCGTAGAGTCTACTATACCTAAAGATGCCTTGTGTTGGGGCAAAACACGTGTCGTTTGCAAGGTGGAAAAGTGGTAGTGTGTGTTTGGTGTTGTGTATAGTAGATGGTGGGTGGAGAGTTGCTGGCCGTTTTTCGGTGAGTTTTTGGTTTAAGTTCCAAATAAATCCACTTCCACAAAACACACATTTTTAATTTTCTGTTATTGTTTGCTTGTCGCGGATCATAGCTAAGTAAACTTTTGACTGTCCACATAGTAATCTAACTTTCCGATCGACGAAAAATTCTAAACTTAAAAAAGCCGATAATAAGTATTAAATAAAAACGACATTTACAAGACAAGTTTTTACGTAAATTGGCACTCTCAATACCCGTCAACAAGTGAACTAAATATATTTAACTTAAAACGAACATTGAACAGCTAAGACAAACGAAGAACTTCCTTCGCCAGTCACAATACAACTGTTATTCTCATTTGTTTTCTCGTAAACTGTACCGTCTGTCAGTTAGTTGTGTCAGTGAAAATATTTACCGTCTAAAATTAAACTAAAAGATACAATAAGTGCACTAAACGGCAACTAAATTACAAACAATAAAATATGTATCACATATTCGAATAAACCTAATCATATTTATATTTCCTTATTTGCGAATTTTGTTTCTGTAATTAATATATTATTTATATAGCCGGAAGATACTCTGCCCAAAGTAACTGTGAAAGTGACAATGAAATGAATGAATGAAGAGTGAGTGGAACAAAGACTCCGTTAACTCGGGTCCCTATAGAGCAGTGGTCTGCAACTCTCGAGCCTAGGATCGGTGCCGGGCTATGGTTCAAATGGTACAGGGCCGCACAAGACATTTTATTTTCATATTTTTTTAACTGTTGATCGTTTCTTCTCGGGATTGTGCGTCTTTTCATGGACTAGAGATAATCGTGAGCTGAGCGGCAGTGGCGTTGTAGAATTGATGTAAGGATATTTCGGCACAACCCTTGTAGTTGGAATAAGCTTCGTCTTATGATTGGAAGATGTAAGTGCTGTTAGCTTATTGTACAGCATTATCGAATACTGGCAAAATGATGGTTTAGGGAACCTGCGGAAACCGCAGATTAAATAGGCCTAACGCCGTGTCCGTGATACACGTGTGTATGTGTGTCGATTTTAATTTCGTCATGACAATAGGTTAAACGTGTACGGTTAGATTGAACTTAAGTAACTGGGGTGCTTATTAGTCCCCTAAACCTAGGAATCTACCGGGTACATGAGAAAACCTCGTATAAGCGGCCGGTGTAAAAGAGTTCTCGATGAATCTCGTTCCGAGTGAATTTCCGCTTTTATATAATACATAAAATCGACACGGATAGAAAACAAAAACAGTAAACAACGAAGAAAGAATCTAGCAATAAATATTAAAATATATTTCCTTCAACATCGCAACAATATATATTTCAAGAAACAAATGAAATTACTGCAAAATAATCCTTAAAATACAGCTTAATATTCACAATACTTAATCATATGAATTTTACTTATTTCTATACAATTTATTTTAGAGAAATTACAATTATTATACTTATTTTATATAAACCAACATTACACTTACAGCATATACAAACAGATGGCGCCATAAGTCATATTAAATGAAGTTTTATCTATAGCATAAAATAATTAAATCATGATATTAATTCTTCTTCACCAACAGATACGTGTGTAAATTAAAATAACAAAACATTAACGATTTTAGGCTCCTTCAGCGCTCAGCGGTAAAATAATCAAATGTAGAACGGTGATAAAAAAGTTGATGAGCACTGTTGTAGAGAATGAAAGAAGATCGCGCTGAAAGGGTATACTGCATGGGACTAACATCAATTTCCGGTCAGTCACCCCAGCTTAGTTATAATGGTTAGCAACAATTCTAGTACCTAATATTAAAGCAATACTAGTCTTTAAAAAAAATTATGAAACTTGAAAATGAAGCACACCTAACCAAAAGCGCGTTGTGAAAATAAAGATGGAATAGAAATTACTGTTACGGTTTTCCGATACCGGATGGCGTCTTAAACTTTTAAGGTCCAATACATTCTCAAACTTGCATTGTAATATTTTGTTTAGCGTAGCACTAAAGAGAGCGAAAAACTGTGTCTTCACATTTCCTTAACTTTAAATTGGGTTTTAAAAAGTATAACCTATTATATCATATTAAAAATAAATCATTGACTATTATAGTTATCTATAGATATTCGTTTATACTAATATAGTTCGTTTATACTAGTATAGTTATCTATCTGTAATAATTAAAACTATTATAGTTATTTATAAATATTCTATTTTTATAATATGGAAAGGCAAATAATGCGATTTTTTATATGGATAGACAAATAACCGTGTCGCACAACGAAAGCCAATCAACGACGCCCATATGCCAACCACTACATCTCCAACATCAGTGGTATTGCATTCAACACGAGAGGTATTATATGAGCATTAATAGTTTTCTCACTCTGCATGAAAAACCACGTCTAAAGTATTACATACAGTAGATATTTAATTTGTATATACATTTTTGTTTGTATGCCCCAACTGCACACAAAACCATCTGAAGATTGAGCAATGAAGTAAAGAAAATTTTCGAGAAAACTGAGTAGTTCTCGTTATCACTATAGTATAGTTCGTTTAAGAGTTCTAAGAGATCTCAATCGCACTGCCACCGAACTATTTTAATATCGCAACACGAGATTATTAATGGAGTCAGGCGTTACTTTGCAGAAATCCATCACTATCCTGCTGGATGAAGTGGACTTATTTGGAACTTAAACTAAAAACTTACCGAAAATCGGCTAACAACTCTCCACCCACCAACCACTACACACAACACCAAACACACACTATCACTTTTCAACCTTGCAAACGACACGTGTTTTGCCCCAACACGAGGCATCTTCAGGTATACGTAGACTCTACGGAAGACGAAAAGTTTTCGGTTGTCTTCCAGCAGGAAAACACACATTATTTATTTTCTGTTATTGTTTTGCTTGTCGCGGATCTTAGCTAAGTAAAACTTTTGACTGTCCACATCGGAGCACAAGGAATGTGTTAAAAAGAACTAAAATAAATATATATATTTTTTTGCAATTAATAGTCGTTGTTTATTTGCATTAAAAACCCAAGACCGTTATCAAAATTTTCATTTTTCTGTCTTTTGGTTTATTCGTACTTTAGAATTTTTAAATTAATAATTACTGCTACTTTACAATTAGTAGGACGAATTTAGATCATAAATAAAACTTGTTAAAGATTATTACAAGTAAAATATTTAAAAAAATGTAAATGATTTTCTTATCAAGAAAAGAAAACATAAAGATATATCGGTATTGCAAAATATGTGTTGTGCTTGTTTACCAAAATATATTACTTCCTAAGACGATATTAAAAATATTCATGCTTCTTATATTTATGATTCATAAAATATTGCATATACAAGACAGTATAACTAACATCGTTGGCGCAGTGACCCAAAATGAATCTTGGCCTCCGAACAGATCTTACGCCGTACCCTATCCTGCGCCACCTCTTGCCGAACTTGCAGACTTGAAGATTGCGCAAGTCATCCTCGATCATGTCTCTCCAGCGGTACCTGGGGCACCCCACAGGACGTCGTCCAGTTGGGCAACCCACATACGCTCTCTTGACTGCGCGATCTTCGTCTCTATACTGAGAAGCTTGGACACCAACACCCTGTTAAGAGCGACGCTGCACCCCAAGGTTTTTGTACGCGGATATCGATTTCGTCCTCTCGACTGTTGGTTTCAGCAAGACAGTATAAAGTTATAATAATTATATTCTACTTTTAAAGTCAGTGTTTAGTTTCGGCACCATAAGAGAGTACAGGTAGAACACAATGGTAGAAGACTTTTGAAACTGAATCGAGTGCGCTTTGAGAAAGATCTATTTCCAGTAATTTATTATTTTGTAGTATTAGTTTAAATTTGAGCAATGTCAAGTTGCATAAAAGGAAGGTAATAATTATCTACCAGGTCTCTAAACAGGTTAGGAATAAACGATATACCCAATTAAAGGATATAATATGGAAAAAGGAATCTAAATTCGTCAAATCTGTTTGCTTCCAAAGTGGCAGTTTGAAAATGACCGAGAGAGCTGCACCCTTCACATTGAAGTCCAGGAAATTGGGATAAGGTCGAGTGCGGTGACTAGCCGAGGCACGCGGCAACAGTGAACAACTTTATCTTCTAACCTCACATCGACCTGTCTTAAATTTCTGTAATACTCTTTTTATTTCTTTTTTATTTTAGTGATTGTTTTATTTTCTTATATATATTGAAACCTAGAACCTTGAGAAATAACTTACAGATGATAAATGAAGTGAGGCGTTACTTTGCGGAAATCCATTACTATGTAGACAGATAAAACTTTTACTTAGCTAAGATCTGCGACAAGCAAACAACAATAGAAAATTAATAATGTTTGTTTTCCTGCTGGATGAAGTGGATTTACATGAAACTTAAATTAAATCATACCGAAAAACGGCCGTCAGCAACTCTCCACCCACCAACGACTATACGCAACACCAAACACACACTGCCACTGTTCCACCTTGCAAACGACACGTGTTTCGCCTCAACACAAGGCATCGTCAGGTATAGTAGACTCTACAGAAGATAACCGTTAAGTCACGTAAGAGTTTTTTTGGTAAGATTTAATTTAAGTTCCATTTAAAACCACTTCATCCAGCAGGAAAACACACATTATTAATTTTCTATTGTTGTTTGCTTGTCGCGGATCTTAGCTAAGTAAAATTTTTAACTGTCCACAAATAACTTACAGTCGAGTTAGCTATTTTTTTTTTTATTAAAGACCCTTGACATTAAGATCTAATCGCAGAGTACGGAAACCCGTAGCAACAAAATTTTAGGTTTAAATATGGTAATATAATATAACACATTCTTCTCTTCACATATTTATTGATAATGATAGGGTATAGATTTTTGCACGTCACACATGATTGATAGATGTAGGAGAGTATTCGCTACTGAAAAGAACCGATAAAAATACACGTGTAATTTACCGCCTATTGGCATCATTCCCACCATTATTTGTATACGTGTGTGGTATACTGCGTTGTCGGGTTTAATAATGGATAACCTCATTCGATATTAAGTCAATTGTACTAAGTAGTATCTATTATAAGATTTCACGCGGCGTTCGTTCATCAAAGTTTGGAAACGTAAACAAAAATAAATCTCGTTTGACTTGATTAGGTCATATATGGATGATCGTTTGTAACAAATTAACTAGTGAGATTTTTGTACTTTAGAGGTTGCGTCAAGCTTTTGGTTCTGGCTACTGATGGGAAATCGCATAACCTATAAAAGATTTATAATACATAAAGAAACAATAACATGAATTACAAAACAATTGCCACACATCGTACAGAATAAAGAATGCATGTGAATATGTGATGAAGTTGATATTGACGTAATAGTTCCTTTTATTAATTAAAATAATTTTCCTGAATAAATTTATTATTAAAATAATAAATAATATTATGAAATTTATTTTCTTTTTTTCACGCGCCATATTCTATGGAACCATCTACTTTTGGTATGTTATACCTTTCAAAAATAAGCCTTCATATTCCTCAAAAACTGGCAACGATCTTGATTGCTTTTCATTAGGCGATACACTTTTTTTATAGGGTAGGAAGGCAAACGAGCAGGCGCTTCACCTGATGGTAAGCAATCAACGCATTGCCGACCTTTAAAGAAAGTGACATTATGGGTATGGGAGGGGGAAGGGGAGTGGGAGGAGGAGGGTGTTGGGCCTCCGGAACTCAGGCCTCTCACCGTACGAAGCGCGGTAGCTAAGCTACCGCTCACACGCCGGTTTTCTGCGGCAGTGTGGTATTTCCCCAGGCGAGCCGGCCCATTCATGCTACAGACAAATGATATGCCATTCTTGACAAAATATTCGTCTGGAGCGTGGCTCTACCACTATAAAAACACATGCTCGTTTATCTTCCCACTCATGAACTTGCAACCTAATATAACGAATATTTATTAAATTTATAAAGTTACTGCATAAAATGCTTCTAAAAATATAAGGACTGTCCGTTAAGAGATGACGTCATATTCTTCACTTCAGTACACAAAACTTAAAAATTTCACAGTCAATTTATCCGCCCATTGAGAAAAGGAAACGAGTTTGCTTCACTGAACTCGAGTTCTCTGAAATCTGTTACAATTTTAAACATTTATTTATTTATTGGTGAAATTTTAGAAGAAAGGATGGCAAAGAATTCATAATATGGCAATCTGTTAATAACGACAGTTCAAAAATATAAACAATTGACTATGGATCTAAAGATTCTGGGATCTTAAGTTGGTTAAAATATTGTCATCAATCAGTTTTTAACAGACGTTTGGTGAAGATAGAACTTCCTTAAAGCGCGCCTTCTTTATTTTCGGTTTCGCCTATTCAGTTTCTTCTAGTCGTACTGCGCATCTTGTTGATCCATTAAGTCGGAGTTATCTAGCACCATGTGATCTCCATTTAAGCATACATTTTTATTATACTCCATAAATTGTAAGATTATTATTAACAAAGGATAGGGAGAGAGGGGTGGAGAGGAGCATGCTAGATTTGAAATTAAAAGACAAAGGTAGAAATGTAGACATCAGATTAAAAACGAAATAAATCGATATTCTGACTCGAATTAATCGACTTAAATGAAGGTGAACTGGGCACATGCTCCACAGTAAGACGGAGAAATGGAGCAAACAAGTTGAAGAACAACAGTTTGGTACTGGACTTTGGTACCCAAGGGATGACGCTAGGAGCCGAGGTCGAAAAGCAAGAAGATAGGAAGACGACGTGAAAATGTCATTAGGACTCTTTGGATAAGAGTGGCGGCAGACAGAAACCAGTGGAAAGAGTTGTAGGAGGCCTATGCTGTAAGGCACACCGATATAAGAGACATTATTTAATCGAAATATTTATATATAGTGTTAAAATAACTGCAAACGCCTGTTTCGGGAAATAAAGGCTTTACTATTATTATTATTGAAAAAGGATAACTTAAAGGCTGAAGACCAACTGACTCAATGGCGAAGCTGCCACCTCTATGGATTTATGTTTGTTCGTGACCCATGTGGCCAGAGGTTATTAAAAATTGCACTTCTTGATTATTAAAAAAAATAACTATACCGTTGTCGTACGTATTATTTTGCACAAAACACGCTCAAAAACGATTACATGTCCGTAAACAAAATTCCCAGACAGACCATCGTTAAAAGGTTGTCACGTTCCCAGTTCAAACCTCTGTAATTTAATTATTTCTGAAATTCTATGGCTAGGCGCTCCAGATGTAAGAAAATTGAATTAGCGTCAAAAGTATAAATGCTCGTCTCTGAAAAATGAAAGAAAATATATCTTGATATTTACAACATAGATCTTGTTTTCAATCTATCGACAGCTAGCGTGAAATAAAAATACCAGATTATCATAATAAAAAATAATCTGCTATAGTTTTATCTCAAGAATTTTTTTTTTATATCAAATTTATAACCATGTAGAATTACATATTTAATATATGCTATCATATCAATTTAAACACGGTTTATGGGATTGAATAGTAAATGTCTTATACTTTAAAATATATTTTTATAACATTTTTTTTTATTTACTTAATAAATAATGATATAACGAATTGATGTAATATTTTTATGTGCCACATTTTCTTTAAAAAAAATAACTTACATTTTGATAATATTTATATCATATAAATAGTTTCATCTATTAAGCTTATATTAATATATAAATAAATATACTGTCACTTAATAATAGTTATTTTATAATAAGGAAAATATAATTCCCATATAATATATTACTAATCAAAAGAATCACATCATTAAAAGCAAAGTGGCCAGATGCACTTTAATGTAAAGGTTTACTTACCTTAATGCTACAGTCGTGTTACACACTGGACTCACGTTTGAAGATAAAGTAAAGATGTGGTTAGTACAGTAAAGACCACTTTAGTACCGAATGTGTCTCTTGCATCCATAAGGACTCGCTTACAAATGAAAAAGACATTTTATATCGACAAATTCGTGTATATTCTATATTATATAATTATAAGAATTAAGTTAAAAAGTAATAAATTTTACAACAAGTTGCAATTAGAACATATATTATATTATATGATGACGAATGGAAGAGTTTGCAGGGGAAAAGCAAGAAGAACATATCTTGATCAAATCGCTGAAGTTCTCAAGAAAGGCCAGGTCAAAAGCACCTTTAACGAACGACCTTGTATGAAGAGATTGATGAATGTGGATGAACCAAAGAAAGTGTGCCAGTATCATAACAGATAGAGCCCTGTGGTCTTTGTGTATCCCTACAGAATACAGGCGTGATCTTAATGTATTATGTAGTATGTATTGTATGAATGTTAGAAAATAATAAGTTACAGAAAAGAAATATTCAGTACATTTTCTAAATAAAAAAGAATAAATAATGTATGTTTAGAATTATTAACAAGAATTATAATAATATCAAAAATACCTAGTGTATACCTAGTCTATAATTAAAAATTTACAATTTTTTTATCTTTTAATGTATATATTGTATTATAAGTAAGGATCAAATCACGACAGTCTTTCTTAAAACACTATTTTATTACATTCAAAGAGCGTGTGTTAAATCATATTCAATCCAATAAAATTTATAATATTTCTTATTTAAAAACGACTACTTACTGGTGGTGATAACCTAGAACCTTTTAATTGTATTTTATTGCAAATTTAATTCCAAAGTTTATTTTTTAATTCTGAATAAAGCCAAGCAACGCAATGATTACGTTAACAAAGCATGTCCTAGAGTACTCATCGCTTCACAAAGAATAATTGGTACACTTCTGGATATATATACATATATATATATATATATATATATATATATATATATATATATATATATATATATATATATATATATATATATGTATGTATTGTAGTGTAACAAACATGTATACATAGTGAGGGAAGAGGAAAGGAATTGGTTTTCCGACTCCTATCATTCAACAAACGACGCACTGGAGGAACAAGCTATTACTCCTGTACTTAATGTTTTCCGGAAGAGTATGATACTTTAAAATATTGATACTTTATTAATTCAAAACTATACATAATTGTTTTTAATTAAATAAAAGTGTCTTTTTATTATTTTCTACCAACTACTTTGAATAAAATATTTGTCAAGTACACCGTTAACTTATTCCTTATTTAAAATTAAAGATACTTTTATTTAAATGGTTATAAAAGTTGACGCCGCATACGTGTTCTGGGTTACAACCAACGATCTTCAAAGAGCCCGTGGTCTGTGGTTGGCGGTTGGAAGCGAAGCAGAAAGGGCTTATTGAGGAGCCTTAATTATAAAATTTAATTCCGACATGTCCCTTCCACAGTCCCGAAAGTTTGTTATGTAAACATTATATTAACATTTTAGAAATTAACTTACATTCAACATAGACAAAGATGATTATTTATATCAAAACATTTTTATTATTTATCGATTTATAATTAGTGATCTGCGTAGGTATATTGATTTGAGGTCAATGATCTTAAACGTATATATTAATATGAACATGCTTCCGGAAATCGAAATAAATTCCTGAAAAGTAACAATTTCAAACTTTTTTGCCTATAACTCAATTCAAATTAATAAGAAAATTCATTTTAGTATAGATTTTAAACAACAATATATTTTTAAGGTTTTAAATTTATATTTTTTAATAACAATATATATTTTTTTTAACAATATATTTTCAACAATATATGTTTTTACTATTACTACTTTTAAATATCGAATGAAGTTCACCTAAATCGTAAACAGAATATAAAATAGAATAGAATGATTTATTTGCAAGTAAGACAATTTTAAAATTATTTATCTAATTCTCGGAAATACTGGAATTTCCGGTACTGATTTTTAAAAAAAGGGCATATCCATGTTATGACAGCATGTTACATGTTGCAATGCAGGGATCCGGAGGCCCTACTGCGTTTCCCTTGCCTTCCTTTCTTCTTGCCTTCTCATATCAAAGGATACTTTCAGGTATCATACTTCTACTACTACTACGCTGGCACTACGAACCAAAATGTTTCTTGGTCTCCGATACTAGAACTCACCACTGGTTACGATGTTGGGTTGTCTCTCGCCAAGCCAATCGTACCGATGTAGAGACGGCCGGTATTGCTATGTATACTCTATTGGCCGCACGAACCTCTTCCATTCTCTCCAGGTGACCGAGCCAACGAAGTCTATGTGTCTTTGTTTCTCCGATCGATATGTGTCTTTGTCTCTTCGATTGCCTTCGAAAGCGGTAGATTCGCCACTAAGCCAATTAGGTTGTCTTTTATTTACATTACATTGAGACATTTCGGAAAGATTAATACAGTCACTATGAACTAGCAAATAAATTCTAAAATACCTTACAAAAATATTACACAACACAAACTTGTGTGGAAAAATCCTTACATGCATTTCAAACAAGTTTAAAACGTGGGCATGTAGAATGTCTCGCGCTCCGTTTATATTGAAAAGGTGAGCTTTTTAACAATAATGAGGCATTAACGTTTACTTTGAAATATTTAGTGCACTTTTAAAAAACAAGTCTTTATCAGAATATTCTGAAACAAGAATTAAACCTTCATTCGTATATGTACGATTTTCTTGTAAACAAAATCGACACGATTTTTTTTATGGGATAGGAAGGCAAATGAGCAGGCGTGTTACTTGATGGAAAGCAATCAACGCCGCCCATAGACTTCCGCAGCGTCATAGGCAGTGCGCAAGCATTGCCGATCTTTAAGGAAAGTGTCATTATGAGAGTGAGAATGGGAGGGGGTGGGGTGGAAGGAAGGGGGAGGGTGTTGAACCTCCGGAACTCGGCCGCTCACCGTACGAAGCGCGGTAGGTAGGCTCCCACTCAGACGTTTTCTGCGGGAGTGTGGTACTTCCCCGGGCGAGCCAACGGTACTTGTTTTACACCGTTTTCCAAATAAGTTTTTTTTGTTATCGCACTCTACTAAATGCTACTGTGTTTGAACACGTGCGCTGTGTACACATCTCACGGGGAATCCCGAGCTTATGTGCTGACTTGCTGCACATGCACACTGTGTCTGTATTTCTTCGCATAAAATTAAAGTTTTATCTACGGAAAATTGTATTTGAGTGAAAGTTTCACAGTTTCAGAAAGATTTAATTTTCCATATTCGTAAATTACAAGTGAGTGCATAATTTAAATTATTATAAACGAACATAAATTAAAAAAAATTATAGGCTTATAATGTCGAAAGAAGTTAAAAGAAAAGTTATTTCTTTAGAAACTAAAATCGAAATTTTGGATCGCTTACGAAAGGGAGATAGAGTAGTAGATGTTGCAAAATCATATAGCATGAACGAAGCTACAATAAGAACTATTAGAACAAATGAAAACACAATTAGAAAGAGTGTTGCAGCTGGCAATACCACGAGTATGGGCACAACATCATACACCAGAAATATCGCAATGGAAAAAATGGAGAAAGCGTTAATGCTTTGGATAGAAGATCAAACACAAAAAAGAGTACCCATTGATACGGCCGCTATAACAAATAAAGCAGTACGAATTTACGAAAAAATTGTAGAGCAATTACCATCTTCTTCTTCAACTGAAAAGAAGCCAAATTTTTTGGCAAGTCATGGCTGGTTTGAAAGATTTAAAATAAGACATTCTTTACACAGCTTAAAATTAAAAGGTGAACTGGCTTCTGGCGACGTAGATGCAGCCCAAGAATATCCAGCAAATTTTGCAGAAATTACTAACGACAATTCATACACCCCTGATCAGGTTTTCAATGCTGATGAGTCAGGGTTATTCTGGAAAAAAATGCCTGAAAGGACTTATGTCTCAAAATTTTATAAATCGGCTAGTGGTCATAAAGCAGCAAAAGATCGCATAACAATTCTTTTCTGTAGCAATGCTTCAGGAGATTATATTATGAAACCATTAGTGATTAACAAATCAAAAATGCCCCGTGCCTTTAAAGGAGTAAACATCAATAATCTTCCCGTTTATTGGAGGGCTAATAAGAAAGCGTAGGTTAATGCTGCAATGTTTACTGAACGGTTTTATGAATGTTTTATCCCAGATGCCAAAAAATATTTAAGTTCAAAGGGATTGCCTTTTAAAGTGCTTTTGTTAATTGACAATGCGCCGGGTCACCCACAAGATCTAGAATATGAGAACGTTGAAGTAAAATTTTTACCAAAAAATACAACTTCATTATTACATACAACCATTGGACCAAGGCATAATTTCTACTTTTAAAGCTTTGTACATCAAACGAGCCTTTACATATATTTTGGAACAAATGGAGAACAATGAATCTTTAACAGTTATTAGTGCTTGGAAAAATTTTACAATATTAGACTGTGTGAAGCATATCGCCTTATCATACACTGCGATTAAGCAAACAACGCTCAATAGCTGTTGGAAAAAATTGTGGCCAAATGTAGTCAAAAATGAACATTCCATTTCAACGTTAAATGATGAATATTCGCAGATAGTACAGATGGCGCATTCATTGGGCGGAGAAGGTTTTGATGATTTTACTGATGATGATATCGCAGAGTTAATGGCTGATAAAGAACTAAGTGAGGATGATTTAGTTAACTTAGTTTGCGAAAGTGAGTCTGACAAATCTGATGAAGAGGAATTAGTACCAGTAACATTCACTGCTAAAGTCATCCGCGAAGGACTCGCATTGGGAAGAAAGCTGGGTAATCATTTTATACAAAATGACACAAACGTTGAAAGGGCTTTACGATTCCAACGTGACATAAATCGCTGCTTGGCTCAATATGAAGAAGTTTACAAAGATCTTACAAAAAATTCGAAGCAATTGTTAATAACCGATTTTATTACCACCTCTCAGAATGTAAATATTTCTGCTTCAAACATCGAATCGGCACAAATAACTTCGAGTGATGAAAGTGAATTCCAACCTTCGATTCCGAAAAAAAGAATGAGAGTAATTTCTGATAGTGATGAAGGATAATAAAACACCTTTGGTTTTATTTTTTGTTCTTCTGTTTAATGTATTGTAATTAAATAAAAAAACAGTGTTTCCGTAATATATTACATATTTTAACCTGTCAATGCATTTTATTTTTATTTCTGTGTACACCTAAAAATATTGAAAAAAATCACAACTGTTAAATAGCAAAATTATGCATTTTCTGCAAGCTTTTCGATTTACACGGTTTTGACTTGAAAATTTTTAATTTTCGATTTACACGTTTTTCTCAGGAACGTATCTACCGTGTAAATCGGGGGATAGGTGTATTTATTTTGTAAAAAAAGGCCTATTAGACTAGAGTAATTCTAGCCTACTAGCCTAGTAGAATTTTAACATAAGGAAATCTTCATTCTTATCTGTCTGCCTAAGAGAATACGTAAGAGATGCTTTGATAATCTCGCGCTAATCCCAAGCGACCTAACTCTCGGGCAGTTTTTTCAAAAAGCCAATAGTTTTTTAGACCTACATCCACAAGTGTGTATCCCAAAGAGCCAGCGAGTACACTCACACTTAGGGTCCATTTAGTACTATTCCATTTATACTATTTCTATTTCTTGCTGGTCTAGCAAACATTTCAATACGGGCGCAGCCGCCGAACCTTGGAGCTTAATTCTTGCAATTCTAGGCTTAATGGCAGACATGTAATTTATCCAAAAGCTGTCCTGCAAGATCTTTGCAATATATAACTTACATTAGCTTGCCAACCAACAACTTGTACCATCGACAGTGACAGGAGGTAGTGAGTGAGCTTTTTTTTACAGGTATACCTTTGGACCATCAATCTAATATACAAAAACTATCAGTTACTTCTGATTTTATCTAATTTTTCTTAACCGACCCAAAGCCCAATAAAATTGTAAATGAAGAAATGTGTCAAACAACCAAAGTCATGGCTTATCGATTTAAGAAACTGTAATATCAATATGCTGATCACGTTTGTTGAAAAACAGTCAACCGTTAGAATAGATAAGTTTTGGAGTGGTTACGCGTCTTAGCAAACACGGTATGGGTTGCCTTTGACCAGAAGAGTTGACGATCAGCGCAGATTGGCTGGAAGAAATTGAATACGTAAAGCCCAAAATCGGGTTAGACGATACACCTAATACAGACACTCCAGTATTGGACCGACA
This sequence comes from Baronia brevicornis, assembly GCA_031353405.1. Taxonomy (NCBI): domain Eukaryota; kingdom Metazoa; phylum Arthropoda; class Insecta; order Lepidoptera; family Papilionidae; genus Baronia; species Baronia brevicornis. Next base: position 551,482 of record JASFAT010001585.1, read on the forward strand.
CAGATTGTTGACGATGATGAACCCAAAATTTTATAATTTATGCATATAAAAAAAACTCTACGTTATAAGTATCTACAAAATAAATGACATCCATATTTCAAAAATAAATGATATCCATATTAAACCACCATGCTTGTACGAGTTGAATATCTATAGACCATACATATATTTATTCCAATGCGGGGATCGAACCCGCGACCATTGCGGTAATAAATGCGGGCTCTGCCATATGGATTTCTGATGACCAGAGATCAATATTACAAAATAGCAAATACATACTGTTGTTTACGACGATTTATGTTACATGGTGTAGAGTTATGTGTGTAAGTCGAACACTACACCGAAGTCTGTTTATCAGGCTCTGCTTGTGGTAATCTATGCCTTAAGCAGATCCATCCAACTTGCTCGAGATAACATATTTCACAACTATTTATTGTATTAAAGGTGTTTAACACCAGTTTTACACCAGACTATAATGGTGATTATAGTCTGGTGTACCCCAAATACACACATATATGAATACAAAGTAATAATTAAATAATACTTTTGTTTCATTGATTAATTAATATAAGTTAAGATAAAAATAAATTAAAGTTATAAAATTTAAAACTTTAAGGTTTACGGTTGTCTTTCGTAGAGTCTCTGCATCTAAAGATACCTGGTGTCTTATATTATATAATATTTGTGGTGAATAGTGGCATTGTGTGTTTGATGTCGTTAACATTGCAACCATGGCGAGGTATTGGATTTCCTGACGGCCGTTTCTGGATATGTATTTCTCTATACACTTGTTCGCAAACACATAATACTTTTTCAGATTTGTGTTCGCGTATCTTAGCAAAGTAGGTTTGGCTGTACATCTTTATAGTGGATTTCCTCTGTATAACACCTGACTTCATCTATTATCTCAAGTTCTAAATTTATTTCAAATAAATAAATACCTGACTTGTGTCAAATGTGATTCTGATAAATCAAAAAATCATCAAAATCTGAATAATAATGAATCTGAATCAAAAAATCAAATGTCACTTCTATCATAATTTTTGTCAGGAAATCCCTACGTACATAATCGTAAGGTAACATGCATCACAATGCGTTTTAGGCTTTTAATGTGCTAAATTAAACATTAACATATTATACGTCAAATGTTGTAGGAGTGTCTTCATACGTAAATTAAGCAATTGCAACGCTGCAAAACAAATTAGGCAAATGTAACCGTCAATATATTTAGCGCTAGCAGGCATTTGGCTACTGCAGTTAATTTAGCTTCGTAACAAAATAAATTTTCTGGATTATCTCGTGCCTTTTATATAAATATTTTTATATTTATTATCATAAACAGCCATTTCCGCATGGGCGTTAGATTTTCCTAGATGACAGCCAGTTCCAATCCCGGATAAAGGAGGGGGGTTCGTCGCTAGGTCGATTACCCTGCACGGGAAGTTGAGAAGGCTCACGAGAGAAATAACGGCCAGAACTTTACACGTCAACCTAGGCAACGAAAACAGAACAATCGATTTGTTATGTGATTTAAAACGTGGAATATCCAGACAATGCTCCAAGCTGATAAGATGGAAAACATAGCCAGTGAAATATATATCAATAAACACGGACTTAACGTTACAACTGACTAGGAAATAAGGTGGCAAGGGACCCAGGAAGCGTTGGAAGGAGTGCATCCAGGAAGATCTGGCTATCCTATGGAAGAAAACCAAGTGGAAGAGCGCTACCCTGAATAAAGATGGCTGGTTGGCATCGGGTTGTAGCGCCAAAGGAAGAAAAATATCACAAACAGCCTAGAATATAGGCTTTACCTAAGACGAGTCATTTAGCCCGCTCTTTTGCTTCATGCATCCACTTTCTACGAGCCGCTACGTTTGCCAAGACACGATTCCTTCATCAGTGCTTGCAGCTCTCAGTCGCTTTAATCTGTAATCCAAGCCTCGATTCTGTTTTCCTAATACGCAAAAAGGTGGTCACGTAATCACAAATTATAACATTTTAGCAGAAAGTACAAAATATATCTGTATATGACATAACATATTATTTACTCCTCTTCACTATCAGCAAACACTTTCTATAAAATATAATATAATATATGTATATACAAGCAGTACTAGTTCAATTTCTTAGAGTTGTACTTATGAACATTTTCCTAACACAAGTTGGAATGTTTCTTGTATTCTCATCAATAAAAATAATTCAAAAATATTATATTCAAAAATCCGGTCCGGTATTCTCGTCGCCCATACCTCAGAGCCTGAAGACGAAAGTCTTCGACCAGTGTGTCCTACCCGTACTCTCCTACGGCGCCGAAACGTGGACGCTGACAGTCCGTCTGCTTCATAAGCTCAGAGTCGCTCAGACAGCTATGGAGAGAGCTATGCTCTGAGTTTCTCTGGTAGATATGTTTCGGAATGAACAAATCCGCCAGAGAACTAAAGTCACCGACATAGCCTTTCGAATTAGCAAACTTAAGTGGCAATGGGCGGGTCACGTCTGTCGGAGATCCGACGATCGTTGGAGCAGACGAGTGCTGGAGTGGAGACCGCGTCTCAGTAAACGTAGTGTGGGACGCCCCCCGGCTAGATGGTGCGACGATGCGTGTAGCCGAAGATCGGGCTAGGTAGCGCTCCATGGGGGAGGCCTATGTCCAGCAGTGGACTGCCGCAGGCTGCTGATGATATTCAAAAATAATAATTCAAATATATTAATATCAAAACATTGCTATTTTTCCTTTTTAAAACAGACAAGATTGGAGACTACATACTGACTGACGTCATGAATACGATATAAAACATTTTATTACACAACATAATACAGCGCTCTTGAAATTTCAGCTGCGACTTTAAACAACATTGTACTGAGATTTTATACTATTATTGCCGAAAAATACGGCGCGGAATTTTACGCTTGTTTTATGCACAAAAACGCGAAAATAACGAACGATAAATAAAAAGGAATGTTTCTCGCATTCAAAAATATTTTACGGACACATTTAACATCCTGAATGTTGTCAAATGAAAGGATATTATAAATATTTTACAAGATTAACTAAAATAAGCAAAACGGAATGTATGATATACGAAAACATGAAAAATCATAGGAGACACAAAATCCATAGGAGAAAAGACGAATTAAGTAGATTAGGTCTTAAATTTTCAAAATACGTCGATAAGTAACACTAAATTTAAAAATGTATTGTCATATACAAAAATAATTTAATGCATTCAAATCTATAGGAAATGATGGAGCGAATGTCATTAAGCTGTATTGGCTTACATGCCTAGTTTAGCGGAAGATGTTTTGCCATTCCACAATTATCGAAGCGTCGAGCTGATTAGAAGGGTCGAATATTCGCTTTGTGCGTTGGTTCTAAATCCAATGGATTATTTTAATTCAAATAAACTTATTTCATCATATTTTTCTTAATTTTAATCGCCGTATTCACTTACAAATAATTGAATTTTATAAAAGTTGAAGGTCTTAGAGTATACGGTATTCCTAATTGTATGTAGATAATATGTAATCATTGTCAACGTGCAACAGCAATAATACTGCATATGTTTTGCTTACCTTTAAAAACAGAGGTTTTTTACCTTGCAAATAAAGTGTAAGGCATTGGCTATAAAAACTGATTTCCATTACCTGGTCTTTATTTAAAAGGAGACAGCTCTCAGGTTTTTGGCTACCAAAGTGCGCAGGTTTGACATCCGCAAATAAGTTTACGTTGTCCCTAGCTACATTTTTATCCTAAGACGGGCTCGTCGCTCATCTCGGTCCACAACTGAATGATTTCTCGTGGTAGTGATCTTCCTCCAATAAGAATAAGAAATAGTAGATACATAGATCTTTTGACAAATAGTTGGATAATTATTTCAAACGCATAGAAGCGTCACAGCCCAATTTATAACAGATCAAATTAAAATGTATCTCCGCAAAGAAGTAATTAATTAAATTCTTTCTTCGACAACCCTAGCAGCGTTTAAGAATATATTAATAAATTAATACATCAATCATATAGTGTATGTTACACTGTAGTTATACATCAGTGTAGTTAAGATTTATTTAATTAAACATAATTCGTATATTCGTACATGTTTCGTATGACACACACACACACACACACACACACATATATATATATATATATATATATATATATATATATATATATATATATATATATATATATATATACCTACGCGAATTTAATACCTATCCTAGCAGATTTTTTCTGCCTACTTATTAAACAAAATATGGTACTGTGACGAACAAAATATGGCCTGCCGTTCTTCTTCATACGGCGCCACCCGGGATCTTTAGGGGGTTTTTAACTTCTAATAAAAGTTTTGAAAATTTTATTATTCTTATTTCATTTTACATTTATATCATATTCATTATTATTACTTTATTATATTTTATACTTTTTAATTTACATTTTATATATGTGCCAAACGGGTGACATGTCTATATATATATATATATATATATATATATATATATATATATATATATATATATATATATATATATATATATATATATAAACGTCAATTGAACTAATCATTTTGTTTTAATATAATATTATTTCTTTTTAATTTTAAAAACCGAATTTAAAAAGAAATAAAACAAAAAGTTTTATTGCATTAGTGATACATTTATTAATATATCACTACAGTACACTTATAACTAAATAAACTAGGATTCCTTATGTCGTGGGAACCATTATGAACACAAAAATAACAAGAACAAACACCCAAAATTAGAATAAATACATTGATACATTCAATTATTTGCCTTTGCAGCAACATACATGAATACATGTTAAATTATTACGTAGTCAACTATACACACATGGAAATGGGCGATGGCTGAGTCAAAACCTCCGCTTATTAAACAGAGAAGCTAATTTTCTGCCACCGCCCGACCTTCCAATGGAGATGCACTTGAGAAACACGAGTCCCATATAGGATTATATACATGTAATTTACCTACAATTTACAATCAAACCTGATATACATAAGATTAAAGACAATATGTAACAATACCAATACTGCTGTAATCGGACTGTAATAACTTGTTGTAACATGATTGATTATTAATTAGGTAACACAGCTTTATACTTGTTTTGAACGTAAAACCAGTTTCAAAACACCTTAGTTACATACATGCATATAAGCAATACAATTTATCTTCATCTCGGAATCAAACCCACGAACCTTGTTCAGAAAGGTCGTCTTATATTGCCCCCTTTTAGTAAAAAATAATAATTAGAAATAATTAGAATATATAATTAGAAATAAATAACTTATCTCTTTTCTTTTGTTTGTAATTTTACACCGGAAACAGACCGCATTGAAGCAATTAATATTATATTTCTACGTTGTTATGTCAATTACCTGAAAAATTGCAAAAACAATTATCCCCGTAAAAATATGCAAAAAAATAAGAAGCGCACATTTTGGAAATTAAATCTAAAATTTTGCGGGTTCATTTACTTCGAGTCTATCAAGCAAACGAGATAAATTTACCTCATTGAGCTCGAAACTCAATAATCGGACGCAATTGTAGGGGACTCTCCCGAGAATTTTATTTGCATTGAAAATATTTCAAAGGATTTATGATTCATTATAAAGGGTGAGACTTCGAAATATACCAGACATATCACTACGGACTGCCACTTAAAAATAAGTACTTACTTTTTACTAATTATATTTTTTGTGCGAGTTAAAATAATTGGAATGGTAATCCAATTAAAAAATAAATTTATTTATAAAGTTAAATTTTACAAAGTTACAATATTAATTCACACTAAAATAACGTTAAAATAAATAATAAATAAGTAGATACATAGCGCCTCCCGCACCTCACACGTCGGAGGAATATATAAGGCCCGTGGAGAACGTTCTCGAGGACTTTATTCTTGACTTTACCAGTGAAGACACTAGAAGACGTTATTTTAGTGTGAATTAATATTGTAACTGTGTAAAATTTATTTATAAAGTTAAATTTTACAAAGTTACAAAATTAATTCACAAATAACGTCTTCTAGTGTCTTCACTAGTGAAGTCAAGAATAAAGTCCTCGAGAACGTTCTGCACGGGCCTTATATATCCCTTCGACGTGTGAGGTGCGGGAGGCGCTATGTATCTAGAACCTTCTCTTGCTGTGTGGTCCAGGGCGATACGTAGAAATGGTCCATTGTGCACCGTTTCATATTGATACTGTTTCCTGATTCTTCATGACTTGCTTTCCTTATGTTCATTACTTCGGGGTTTCAATTAACCACCTTCGAAGAATCGTTAATGTTTCTATTGTTTAAAGAATCTTTTATATTTTTAGTAAAGTGCTTGAGGTGTATGCTTTGACTTGCTTATCAATTTTTTTTTTTCAAAAAAATTTTCAATAAAGACTATTTCCTAATCCTAGTAGACTGCAATTTGTTTGGTGAAGGATGAGGACCGGAGGCCCAATCTCTGTCTTCTTCAGTCACCACCACTCTTTTTCTTACCTCCCTATTCACTCCAATTATCTAATATAACACATGCAATGCATCCGCTTATACCCTTGCTGTTGTGGGAGGAGAAAATTCCATGGGCATGGGGATACTTATCATCTAGTACTCCCACTTATTCGTTTGCCTATAGCTTCCATAAATACAATTGGTTTTAAATTCTTGTTTAAATCAACTAATAAAATAATCAACAACAAATGTAAATTAATATATGTTCCATATTTCTGTACTAAATATATCATATTTTAATTTATATACTTCAATCTGATATTTACAGTAGATATTTTAGAATTATAACTTAAACTTAAATAAATAAAAAATGTTTTATATAAACTTTAAAATAAAAAAAAAATAAAATCCCCTGCACCGATCATCACGGAAGTGTACCCAAAATGCTGGCGGCATTATCTCGCTGTATTTCAAGAACATACACTGACTGAGATAACGTATAAATGTCTTTCAGTAGTAGTTTATTTATTTATTTCATGTGAGAACAACAGCTTATTCCGGGATACATTTTTATATAAGACAGTTGTGTAACAACAAAGCCAGTTGCCGCTCTTTCATAAGAATATACTAACAATAAGTTAAGAGCAGCACGTTAAAAAATTACAACAACAACAACAACAGTGTAAAAGACAAAATAAAATCAATATAAAACAAAAAACAAAAATAATCAGTAACGACTTATCATCAAACGTTACTTTGGTATTTAAGCAAATTGTTTACGTATATACATGATGGACTCGTATGTGTATATGCATGTGATTGTGTGTCGGTGTGTGTGTGTGTGTGTATGTTCATGTTTTTGTTGACATTTTCAAGTGTGATGTAGATAAATTATTGTTAAAAAGAAAATATATCGTTGATTTATAAAATTTGTTTATTAATGATTTTGGACTTCCAAAATGTTTTTTTAAAGCGCTGGCTAACAAATATAATGGATATAATATAGAATAAGATGCATAAGAAGTTTTAATAATGGTAGAGCCACGTTGCAGACAAATAATAATTTGTCAAGAATGGCATTATATTTGTCTGTAGCATGAATGGGCCGGCTCGCCCGGGAAAGTACCACACTCCCGCAGAAAACCCGCGTCTGAATGGTAGCTTACCTATCGCGCTTCATACGGTGAGCGGCCAAGTTCCAGAGGACCAACACCCTCCCCCTCCCATTACCACTCCCATAACGACACTTTCCTTAAAGGTCGGCAACACTTCCGCACTGCCTATGGCGCGGCGGAAGTCTATGGGCGGCGTTGACTGCTTTCCATCAGGTGACACGCCTGCTCGTTTGCCTTCCTATCCCATAAAAAAGGAGATATACAAAAGTGGAACATGTAACAAGTAATTATGAGTATGACGTGAACGTTGACGTGTATGACGTGTAACCAAACATGGGACGTTTGGTAAACGTCCCATGTTTAAAGACAGAGCGCAGAAGAGTTCGAGTGAATCCAGATGACGAGACAATTTATGTAAAAACATCACAGATATAACATAATCAATAATTGAGTATGATGTAATACGTGTGGTATATATGACACCATAATTTAGAATATACTGTTAATTTCATTCGCCAATGCCCGTATCGCGTTACATAAAATCCCACCTATTGCTATATCCACAACGCTATCTCTGATGTGAATGCGCTATGAATGCATTCAATAGAAATTCATTTGCCCAGTCGTGATAATGGAACTAAATTATTCACAATTACGTTATGCTCTCGAATTTCGTTCTACACGTGTTGACAATTTTAATTTGAGGTTGCGATATGCTAATTAGGAGTTGCGTTTACGATCTAACAACCTGTGTTCGCTTCCATCTATTTATCACTGAATTATTAACTCGTTTATTCGTTATTAGCTGGGCTCAAAGGGTGGCCAATGACGAGGTTCTCCGACAAGTCAAGCAAAAACGTGAAGTTTTGCAGACTGTTCAATGTAGAAAAGTTGCTTATCTGGGTTATATCATGAAACATCACAGGTACAAGATGCTGCAACTGATCATGATGGGAAAAATTTTTCGACCAACTTGAACCAAAAAGAAGCTACATAATATCAGGGAGTGTACCGGGATGCCAGTACTCCAGAACTGCTGCACCTCGCGAAGGAGGAGAAAAGCCATTCACCGTACGAAGCGCAGTAGCTAAGCTACCACTTAGACACCGATTTTCTGCGGGAGTGTGGTACTTCCCCGGGCGAGCCAGCCCATTCATGCTACAGATAAATAATATGTCATTCTTGACAAAGTATTCGTCTCCAGCGTGGTTCTACCACTAATAAAAAAAATAATGAACGTACATTACTAAAAATCTAGACTAAACTAGTATAAATACAAATTTAAAAAATAAATGTAAGAAAAAATGTAATATTATTAATTGTTATCTACAATCTTTATTTAATACTTTATTGTACTCATAAAACACGACATACAAGAATTAAAAGGAAAGAAGATGTACAAACGCGAGCTTAACTCAAAATTGAGTTTTCTTCTAGCAAAACCCAAGATTGAAAGAGAGATAAGATAAGCTGTCCTTTATGTACTATAAATAAATTTTACATTTTTACTGTGACAATAAATGTGATATTCACGAACAATGCAAAACGAGAGTGGTAAGTTCTCCAAGTGACGTACTCCCGCGCCGACCAGAGTGAATTTAGCTTATTTCACGGCAATTTATTTCTAAGCTCTCCGACTGCGGTGCCACGGAACGGCATTACGCAAATACGACAGAATAATTCTATTCACTATTCTAAGACATTCGGTATCTTGATTCACTCCTGTATGCAGTTTAACGAAGTGTACTGGAACAAATTTACCGCTCCTGTGTCCTGTGTGTTTAAACATATTAAAGTAATAAATATCAGTATATACAAATCCACAGGGGAAAAGAAAATGTGGGCTCCCAAAACAAAGTTGGCGGCGTACTGTGACGGTCGAAATGCAGAAGATGGGCCTATCCTGGAGCGAAGTGAAACGTATGGCCTCCGACTGGTCGAGATGGAGAAACGTGGTGTATGCCCCACCAGGTGGACTTAGGACTCAGAGAGAGATATACAAATACTATATTTTTTATAAATACATCTGCGGACCATGGTCGATGGTAAGGTTCTCGAAGTTGTCTAGGAATATGTCTACCTCGAACAGATTGTAGCAATTTGATGGAGACAACTACGAGTAGGAAGGCGAGAGATTGATTCAGTTGGGCGGGGCAGCATTTAGGAAACCTCGACAAGTTTTCTCGTCGCCCATACCCCAGGGCCTGAAGACAAAAGTCTTCAACCAGTGCGTCCTCTCTGTACTCTCTTATACGTACGAATACGTGCTGAAACTTGGACACTAACGGTCCGTCTACTTCACAAGTTGCTCAGTAGACTATTATGGAGAAGGTCATTTTCGGAGTTTCTCTCTCATAGCTCAAGTTATCACACTGAAGTGTCAATGGGCTGATCACTTTTGCCGGAGAAACGACAACCGTTGTAAACGAGTGCTAAAGTGGAGAACGTGTTTCGGCAAACATAGTGTGGGCCGCCCCTCTGCTAGTTGGAGCGACGATCTGCGCAAGATAGCTGGCAGAGAATGGATGGTGTGGCGGAAGATCAGACTAAGTGGACGCCTTGAGTGAAGTCTATTTCCAACAGGACTGCCCCAGGCTGATAATATTAATGCTTCTTTCATCTTGCTTTGTTATGTTTACATTCACTAAAATATACGATAAATGAAATATATGATAGAAGGTTCAAGAGCACAATCACATTACCCGCCATACTTATCCGCCAACCGACATGTTCACACATTCTCGTATGTCGTTGGCATAATTATCAAAATGCATAATTCCATTTTTCTCACTTCACACTTTTGATGCTATTTAACGGATAATTCCTAAATGCTATCCGATGGAATGCTTCGTATTTACCTCAAAAATATTTTTTTTTTATATTTGAAGTAAGAATGGTTTTATAAGTTTTTTTTTATGGGATAGGAAGGCAAACGAGCAGGCGTGTCACCTGATGTAAAGGAATCAACGCCGCCCATAGACATTCGCAGCGCCATAGGCAGTGCGAAAGCGTTGCCGACCTTCAAGGAAAGTGTCATTATGGGAATGGGAGTGGAAGGGGGGGGAAGGGTGTTGGCCTCTGGAACTCAGCCGTTCACCATACGAAGCGCAGTAGCTAAGCTACCACTCAGACGCCAGTTTTCTGCGGGAGTGTGGTACTTCCCGGGCGAGCCGGCCCATTCATGCTACAGACAAATATTATGCCATTTTTGACAAAGCATTCGTCTGCAGCGTGGCTCTACCACTATTAAAGTATCGTATTAATCAACTTATCGAAGTTTTCATTCAGCTATTCTGTATCTCAAAATTTAGAATAAAAGTTATCTTCTTTAGAATTTCGTAGAATATCGTCTTTAACACTATTAAACTTACCGACTTATATAGCTGCAGTAATGTGCATCGTACCGAAATCCATATTTGAGTCAAAATGGATACCTGATAAGTACGTGCAGATAAATGGTGTGCCGTACCTATCGTGCAGTTACATTTACTGGCGCCTGTATCGTGTTTCGGAAAATCTCACTTATAATGATATCCACAATGCTATCTCTGCCGTGCATTCGGTTTGAATGTTTTGAATAGAATTCGGTTCTCCTATGTTAGTTGCGATATCAGTATTGAATTTACAAATGTATCTTTCTATCTAATATATTGTGGAGTATTCTTGACAATCAGAAACAAAAAATAATAAGAAAATGTATCTATCTATCTAATCTATTGTGGATTGACAATAAGATTGTGTAAGATCTTTTGTCTTTTAATATTAGTTTGGAAATAACTAATTGAAAGGAGTAAATTAATATAGTTTAAATATTAAATAGGAAATAATTAAAGAAAACGACTTTTTTTACTTAGCAGTCATATGCCCCACAATTAGATACCAACGAAGCATGGATATCATATATACCAACAAAATACAAAAATGATATGGACTTATGTCTAGCGTCGGAGTAAATATCTGTAACAAATACAAAAATTTATTGGGATATAGTAATCCAGCGAAAGGGGTCGTGCCCTTGACTTTAAAAACGGACATTTCACCACTGGGCCTTTTGGATAACTATATTTTTATTCATTTCGTTTATATATTTTTTTGCTATAAATTTTCAAATAAATTTATATATAGTATGCACTTACCATAAAAATAACTGAAAATAGAAAAGAAGACGGCTATAATTATTTTATCATACAACGATACTAATACGTATTTTAAGAAGAATGTCGAAGATGATTAATGGAGTCAAGTGTTACTTTGCAGAAATACATTACTATGTGGACATTCAGAATTGTTACTTAGCTAAGATCCGCGACAAGCAAACAAAAATTAAAAAAAATAATAATATGAATTTTTTTTACTGGAAGTAATGGATCTACTAGGGAGTTAAACTAAATCTTACCGAAAAAACGGCCATCAGCAACTCTCCACTTCCCAAACACTGTCAACAATACCAACACCAAACACACACCACCACTTTTCCACAATTTACACGACATGTGTTTCGCCTCAACACGAGGCATCATCAGGTATAGTAGACTCTACTGGAGACATCTGTTAAGTCACTTGATAGTGGTTGAGAAGTGGAGAGTTGCGGACGGCCTTTTTTTCGGTAAGATTTAGTTTAAGTTCCCCGTAAATCCACTTCTTCCAGTAAACAAAACACACATTATTATTTTTCTATTTTTGTTCTGTCTGTCCACATAAGAATGTCAAATTTTACATATTAGGTGTTATTTAAATAAAATAAATGATAAAACATTTTATACTTATAGAAATACCTGTATCGTGACTACTATTATAAATACACAAATGACGAAAACAAATACCAGAATAAGAATAAATAATTGCAGTACGTAAATTTATGGTTTACCTCACGACCCTAAGCTCAGAAAGCAAACATTTCACCAGTACGCCATTTGGATTAGCACTGAATAAAAAAAGCTAGAAAACACAACAAAAAAATGTGTGTGAGTTAATTTGAAGATACGGCAAAATCGGAACGTAAATACATAAAAATAAACGGATGATAAACTCCGCAGTTTAAATAATAGATTAATTTAGTGCAAAGTAATATCATAAATAAATTTATTCTTATAATTTATTCTTATAAATAAATTTATTCTTATAAGCAAATTTATTCTTATAAGCAAATGTAGCTAGAAAATAATCAAAATCATCAGAGATGAGTTCAAAAAAGTTGTACTTCTTCACGATAACTTTCAAATTATTAAAAATTATAATCAGTAGGTAATAGTAAATGTAACATTTAATTATTATTAATGGAGTTAGGCGTTACTTTGCGGAAATCCATTACTATGTGGACAGTCAAAAGGTTTACTTAGCTAAGATCCGCGACAAGCAAAACAATAATAGAAAATTAATAATGTGTGTTTTTCTGCTGAATGAAGTCGATTTATTTGGAACTTAAACCAAAAACTTACCGAAAATCGGCCATCAATTCTCCACCCACCAACCACTATACACAACACCAAACACACACTAACACTTTTCCACCTTGTAAACGACACTTGTTTCGCCCAAACACGAGGCATCTTCAGGTATAGTAGACTCTAAGGAAGACTTTTCGGTTGTCTTCCGTAAAGTCTACGATAAAATTTTACATTCACCCTTTTAAATTATAAGTTAGATATGTTAGTATTAATAATAATTACATATGCAAAAGTTTGTTAAATTGTGGTTGCAACTAATCAGCAATTCATTTGAAGTACTCCATTAATATACGATTGCAATTGAAATGTTCTGAATGGTTCTCAACTAAATGAAATTCTCAGAAGAGTCGCAACAATTGTACCCGCCCATTGAATCCTTATGCTCGAAGAGACAAATCATCCAACTTGCTTATTGAAGTTGAAACGAACGAATTTCCTATTAAATATTCAATTTAGTATACTTTTCAACTTTGTACGTATACTGTTTATATTATATGTATGTATGAAATTATTTAGGGCGATTCTCTGACGAGCAAAGTAGAAACGTGAACTTTTACAGGCCGTCAAATGTCCCACTGCTGAGCACAGACCTCCCAAGATTTGGAGGAACGGAAATTAACCCACCACGCTTGTTCAATCGGAATGACGGGGTGGTTACCCGGATTCGACTCGTTATAAATATCTGCAAGCCATAGATCAAACCACCTTTTAAAAATTAGACAACCTATGAAATCAATTTTTTTTAAAGAAGATTAGCAATGTTTTTATTATTTCTAGAATTCTTGTTAATCACTCCAATAAAGCTCATTTATTATTTGATTTTTGTGCTGAAAAATGGTTCACATCAATAATCGAATGGAAGATTAGAAACCAATTGAGCTATTAATGCCTTAAAATTTAAATCAACTTAATGTAGGCATGTAAAACATATTTGCCGCGATAGATTCTATAGAAAAGGAAGAGTGTCACAGTCAGTACTTATGTATTTATGTTTATTTATTGATTTGTTTCACGATAGTGTGTCACCAGCCCACATCATATATAAATATTATTCTATATACAATCAATGTATATAATCAATTATCATGACTTTGTTTTAGTGTACAATACAGAATATATATTCTTTATCGGGTTTGATAAGACAAGTCTCCCAGGCTGCTTCCGTGGTACGCGTAACGGAGTGCACGAAGGCTGCTATATTTCCCTGATTCGAAATGAAGAAATTCGAACCAAAGTCACTAACATATATACAACGTAGAAATAAATCGAGGGGAACATAATTAAATAAATTTTTACATACACTAATAATATTAAGATTAATGAAATGAAACGTTAAAATATAAAATAATTGTTAAAAGATTATGACATCTACAGTTTCATATTCATTAAATTATACAATATAAAATGATTTACATCAATTAGCTTACAGGAGTTAGTCAATTGTTGGATAAATGCCTTCTTTAAGACACGCCACCTAGCCCGATCTTTAACTACACGCGCATTGTTCCAAGCACACAAGGTAACTTATGCCAGTTGTATCGCGCAAATCTTCGCTTCGTCTTACGACCCACACTACGTTTGCCAAGGCGCGGTCACCGTTCCAGAAAATGTATACTACAGCGGTCGTCAGCTTTCCAACGGCTAGCTCATTACCACATATTTTGTCCGCGTAGCTTTTGCCCGCGGCTTCGCTCGCGTGGAATTTGGTCTGCCACATTAAGTTTCGTGACAGATCATTTTAAATAAATATATTTTTTTTTACTTAATAGTAAAATTATATTACGACCAAAATTACATAAAATCACTACAGATTGTAGCCTATATGTTATTCCAATGTATAACTCCTGCGGTGTCGCGGTTGCCCGTGAGCGGCGTTGATTGCTTTCCATCAGGCGACACGCTTGCTCGTTTGCCCTCCTATCCCATAAAAACAAAAAAATCTATATTACTGTAAAGTTTCATCCAAATTCGCCCAGTAGTTTTTTCGTGAAAGAGTTACAAACATACATCCATACTCATAAACTTTCGCATTTATAATATTAGTAGGATAAATATTATTACATTCAGAACTTTTTTAAATCAGAAATAGTTAAAGATAAATTAATTGGCGCTATCTCCTCAAGACCAAATAAGGAAATTCATCTTCACTACCTATTTCGCCCTTTACCTAGTTGACACGCTGCGACATGCTAATTGCCATCACGTAGATGCGAAGAACAAGCTGGAAATTACGTCAAGAGCGTTGTAATTACTTCAACGACGGCGTGGGTTCATTTCGACAACTATAACGTGTGTTATTTTATTACTGTGGCAGAATTTAAATAATAAAGGGTTGTATTTACTAATGGTACTGGTTTTACCTAAAACGGTAAGTAACATATACGTTTGCTCTGTTAAATGAAATGACGACCAATTGGTTCAGTGGCGGATCCCTCTGGCCGCGGAGTCAATGGTCGCGGGTTCGATCCCCGCATCGGAATAAACATATGTATGCACTACAAATTTTTATTTCGAGTCTGGTAACCCCGCCAATCCGCATTGGACATGCGTGATGGGTTAATGTCCGTTCCTCCAGAAATGGAGAGGCCCGTGCTAAGCAGTTGGACATACATGGGCTGCTAAAAAAAAAAGAAAAAAGTAAAAGAAAGACATTCCATTGCAAATATCAACAGGTCTAAGTAATTGAATTAACAAAATAATTATAACACGAGCCTCCCCATTTCTAGGCAAAAGGACACTCATCCAAGGCGGATTGGCAGGGCAACCAGACTCGGAACAAATATCTATAGGCCAGGTATATATGTATTTATCCGAAAGCGGTAGCTTCACCAGTAAGTCAATGGGTCGTCGTTTGATTATTTTATTATTACTTATTGGATGTTTTTCTAAACGATTCGCTTATCACGACAATTAAGTGTCCGTGCAAACATAGAAGGCACTCTTTCCTTCGAATCATCCCTTTTCCTATAGAAGAACTTATTTATGATACGATTGGATAGAATTCAGAAACAGTGACTTTGAGATACAATAGACAATATGGTCGTAAATTAAAGTAACAATTTTTTGTGCGTAAAAGAAATTTTCCTTTCGAAAGTGCTTTGAACCTCGATCAAGCCATCCGGTGCTCACGGAGTAATTTGCCCGTGCTAGTCGTCGACTGCGTATATCAGCCGCTAAAAGCCTTCTCCTCACAGTCCATAGGCTAACTTGTGCTCCTCGTACTTCTTTAAGGTTTATTTTGAGGTCTATATAAACTGCATTTGCGGTTCCTCAGCGCCTGAGTTACTAAAAAGCAATCGTCTCGTGTTTGTGTGCAATGTTTTCTCCCAGAATCTTGCCTTTTCTGAACGGAACCTGTCTCTTGGTATCGAGTCCAGGTTCTTTTGACGGTTGGAAGACTTACGTGTAACTGGTGTGAGACGTAACATTGGCTACAACCCTCTTCCAGTAGCGCTACAATTTTACTAGCTCTAATAAGATTTCTACCATTACAATAGGCAGCAAAATATCTGTTTTAAATCATAGTAAGGCAGGGTAATGCGACAAACATAAATTATTCTTCTAAAAATAAAAAAGCGGTTAGTTGCTTGATAAACCCTCCAAAAATAAACCCGTGAAAAGTAAGTAAAAAGTCATAAACCAAAAAAGGGATTATTTTTTTAAAACAAACAAAAGTATATGAAGACAAATAAGTATATGAAAAAACAAACATTTTTTAGATCAACCAGCGTGACCAAGGAATTTATATATATTTTTATTGTAAGTAAAGATAATAAAATGTAAGTCCGTTATTAGCTCCATAAGTGTTCAATTATTTATAGTTGTAGTAGTGCATAAGTTTCAGCAATAAATTATGTTGTGGATTTTGTTATTTAAAACAAATAAATCAATAAATCAATTACCATCATGATTCTCTGCATGCTCGTTTGCCTACTTTAATAAAAAAGCAATATTTTTTTTGTACGAGATTTCTAATCGATAATTGTTTAGAACATTGTTAAATAATTTAGATTTCCGGGTAATCCCTTTGAACTTTGTAGCTTCCGACCGCTGACCACAAATCCATGACCAAACCGGAGATCGCTCGCGCTGTAACTATATTTGGATACATTTAACCACATCGTTATACTAAACGACTTTCATTATAATTGACTTAGAAGTATATGCGTGTTATTTAAGGTGAATAATTATAAATTAGATATATAATTTATACTTATTCTGGAATAATAGTCAGAAAAATAATATTTATGTAGATCATCTCAGATTTTAATGATATTTTTTAGGTACATTATACTACTCATCCATAAGCCCAACAAATTATTATTTTAATTCTAGCTGGTATAATTTTTGAGTTATTAATAAAATAAGATTCATGCGATATATGAACTGTTTACAACTTAATGCCATATAAAATATAGTATGAATTATGTGCGAACGTTATGTTCATTTGATAATTATTGTTTAATTTTACTTTTTAATGAATTTTATTGTATTTTCGAATATTTTATAAGTCCCTTATATATGAGTTATATTTCGTATTTACGATCTTTACCAAACTTGATATTTGATTATTTTATGTTCTTATATGGGTTCTATTGACTCCATATATGATGTTTATTATATTAGTTGTTTATAAATTTCATTTATAAGTATTTTAAGTTAATAATGACGATCTCTGGCTCGTCGCAATGTCTGATCTGATGGTAATCATCACCACCTATGCACATTGCGTGAGGGAAAGAAGAAAAAATTTAAGGTACATGAATTCAAATGCGGGAACAGAAAAGAACAATACCATTTAAAGCTGATAGTGTGATAGTGCAGCAGGTATTCCTTAGGGCGAGTCATACAATATGGTACTCTTAATGTGGTTTTATTCACACAAGGGGGAGCTATGTATAACAACTGCTGCGGATAACAAAGACGACACGGACTTTTATGACAAGGGCGATTAGAGCTGCGACAAAAAGGTTATTAATGATTAAATATTTTTTCTAAAAACATTAAAAATTATATATCTATGTTTCTTTAGTAAAAAACCAAACGCTCTCCGGATATTCTACAAGACTAGGTCAAAAATGTTTTACTAAAAATAAGTCTCTTCGTACTTACTTCAAGCTTATTGCTTTCAAACTATGATAGGACCGTTGTGAATCATATCGAACAATTGTAATCCATTGTTGAGTTAAACGACATCTCGAATCGAAAGTTTCCCTTTTGACTTGTTCGTTATAAGATTTGATATCGAGTCAAGAACCTTCTT
Source organism: Baronia brevicornis (assembly GCA_031353405.1). Lineage (NCBI taxonomy): Eukaryota > Metazoa > Arthropoda > Insecta > Lepidoptera > Papilionidae > Baronia > Baronia brevicornis. The sequence continues at coordinate 569,773 of JASFAT010001585.1, forward strand.
GTTTGAGAGATGGGGAAACAAAGGCAATATTTTTAATGTCATTGGTCAAATAAATATGTACAATGATGTAATATGTAACGTCATACTTGCATGAATGGACGAACTCGACCAAGGCTGTACTTACCCTCACATATTTTTTTATGTTCCTGCATTTCGTATGGTGAGTATCAAACGCGGGAACTTCCTTCTTTCTCTTTTTATTATTCATATCTTTACTCTTAGGGAGTAAGGGAAGAACGGTAAGAAAATCATAACCAGCCCAAGTCAACCTTACCTGCACGCGCATCGGCAGCAATACCCAATCTGGTGCTTCCCGGTCGGAAGAGGCTTCAGCGAGCTTTAGAGTCGAAATAACTCCAGAAAATGTCTGGTGCAAAAGGCATCGGGAAACCACTGCACTAAATTCCCAAGAAAAACACCATGAAAGTCACGAAGAAAACAGCGAGTCTCATAAAACAGAAGAGCCTAACTAACTGCTGGGTGAAGTCTGGTGATCACGATCTTCAGACATGAAGGATCGACTAGAGAGAGATCTTTATTCTTAATGTATCTGTTATGTCCTAAGTATTGCAGATGTCCATTGGTGGCAGTGATTACCATCAGGTGATCTGAACTCTTCCATAAAAAATACGCGAATAGGAGGGCTGAAATTTCATTAACTAAATGACACTGACGTGACAATTTCCTCATATTGAACTTGTCACTTTTTGACTAAGGACCGTTTCATTTTACCTTGACAGTCTCTTTACCTGTCACGTTAAAATAAAAAGACGCGTAGTGTCGGCCGTCGAAATGAAATTGATATATTAAGTAAATGTTAGAAATATACACGACTTTAAACTGTTTATTGGTTGCTATGAAATCCTTACAAATAATTATAGGATTTTTATGTTAGTTTGCGTCTCTAAATATCACACTTACGTTTTCTCAGTAGAAATAGATTTATACAATATTAGTTAAACTTAACGTAGGAATATAAATGAAATAAATACTTATTTAAAATCTACTTATTTAAAGATATATGCAGGGCGGCTGGCAGAAACTGGATGCGTGTAGCCGAAGATCGGGCTAGATGGCGCTCCATGGGGGAGGCCGTTGTCCAGCAGTGAACTGCCATAGGCTGTTGATGATGACTTATTTAAACGCCTAATAATTTAGCTGAAGTGATAACGAAACACGATTTTCTTAAGTACCTTTTCAATGTTTCCATTTAAAAATGTTCATGTTTATAGTTGCAGAAATGCTATCACAGCGTTAAAAAGAAAATAAAAAGGCATCAACAAGGTTTCTGTACTTAACCACTGAATGTCTAGCATTTGTTCGTGAAAAGAATCAATCCCGGTCAGTTCAGCTTTGCAAATTTCTTATACTATTTAAATAATTACTAACTCTGAGAGACTAGCTGAGGATCATTGGGTTTCTCTGGATACAAACTGTAATTTTCTTTGTATTTTGTACTTTGCACTGCATAAGTATGTAGCATAGTGTCTCTTTCTCTCTCGAGCTGTGCACAAGGGACTGCCTGTAATACCTTATATATTTTTTTAATATATTGAAACAAGCACACATACACACAAAATTGCACAATATAAAAGTCATGAATATACTACAGTATCGTTCAAAATAATGGTTCAAGTGTGGTGTATTTTATAATTTTTTTATGAAGAATAATTGTAAGAAGAATATATTTTGCCTCAAAATATGCTTAACCAAGGAGAATCAGCGTCTCCATATGAGGTTTTTATTCTTTAATCGGCATAAATTTAAATATATTTCCATACTGGGTGAGTTACATTAAGAAGGGTACCTATTACTCTTTCCAAAGTTAAATTAAACTCTACGCCTGCTGACGACTTCGACAATGTAAATGTACATGTTCTACAAAGTCAGCAAAATTAATGTTTAACTGTGTAAAAGTTGAAATATTTTAACATTTCATTAAATCAATTAGAATATACTAATCTATATACAGAATATACTAATACACTAATATACTGAGTCTGTCGACAGTACCGGGATCGGGCTCCCCCGGGTACTATGGTACCTTACCTCAGCATGCAGGGCTCTGCTAGAGCTGACCTCCATCCTCCCTTGCGGCTCGTGGGATTCACTAAAGACGAATTTAATATACCTAATTTGTTGAAAATGATGGCGACGTGGTTCGCAACCCGTCACGTCCTGAATCTCACGAGGGCGAAAAGCGACCAATACCAATAGCGGACGGAGGTCTGTAGTCTCTGCCAACCCCTGCGGGGGATAGGCGTGAAATATATATATATATATATATATATATATATATATATATATATATATATATATATATATATATATATATATATATATATAACACGTTGGTAGACACGCGTCGACAGAGGTCGCGAATTCTCTGAAAGCAAAGTCACCGAGATAGCTCATCGAGTAGGTAACCTAAAGGCAGTGTAACGTTTGTAGGAAGCTTGACAACTGTTGAAGTAGATGAGTTCTAAGCGAAAACGGTTTTTTGCAGAACGTAATGTGGAAGACCTCCCTTAACCAGATGGAGTGACAGAATGGCAGACACTCAATACATATGATTATTATTTTTTACACAGTCCATATACGTCTAAGTGCTGAGCACGGAGCCTTCCTATTACTAGAGGAACACACGGACCGACTTTTCCGATGTGATTTAGCGAGGACCCCAGAATAAATACCTGTTATCCATACATTTTAATTGAATTATTTTATTATATAATATCTATGAGACTGCGAATGTCTATAGGCGGCATTAATTGCTTTTCTTCAGGTGATACGTTTACTCGTTTGCCTTCCTATACTGTATATATTTATCCTCGTATCCGTGCATTTGAAACCTCATTATAAATAAATGTAATAGGGAATTAATCGTAAATAATTATACTAGCATTTTATATGTTATATTATATTATATAGTTAATCCTAAATTACCTATTAACTTAAGCTGTTAAGACGCACGGTAAAAATAATAGGTTCCTTTTAGATTCCGGTCTCCAATACACTTATAGTCTTAAATCGGCTATTGAATTAATCCGTTTAGATTAATTTGCTAGTAAATGATTAGCTAGTACGTGATAAAATAGGTTTATTATTTTGATTGTGTTGTAGTTTATGTGCGTACGTGCGTATGTGTGGATTTCTTGCATGATTACTGGATACAGTCGACAACGATACGTACAGTGTAAGTAAGATATTATCTTAACAGCGACCTTAGGAGGCAATAGTTCATTTGATAAGGATTGCACTCGCCATCTCAGAATTTCAATTTCTATAGACATGAACCATATTTTCCTAGAACAAGCACTATCAGATCAATAGGAATGGGTACTGTAGCGTACTGCTTACGGCGACACCCGGGATCTTTAGGGGGTTTCTCCAAATAAAATTCCTCAATATGATATTAATTTATTCTTGCATTTCATTGTACATTTATATAATATCTAATTCAAACTTAATTAACACTTTTCACTAAACCTTTTATTTCTCAATGTATATATTATAATTTCAATGTTTTGTGCCAGACAGGTGACATGTCTATCCAAAAGACATCAGTCGATCGAATGCATTTTGTTTTTTATCGAAATTTAATTATTAAAAAAAGGAATAAAATATAAAAGGTTTAATGCATTAGTGATACATTTATGAATGTATCACTAATGCATTAAACCTAGATATATATATATATATATTTATATATATATATATATATATATATGTATATATATATATATGTATATATATATATATATATATATATATATGTATATATATATATATGTATATATATATATATATATATATATATATATATATATATATATATGTATATATATGTATATATATATATATATATGTATATATATATATATATATATATATATATATATATATATATATATATATATATATATATATATATATATATATATAGGCGCAGTAGGGCTTGTGACCAGTATTCATTCTGATAATCGTGGGCGTGACGATGGGATCGAACTCAATGATACACTCACTGACAATAGATTATAATTATTACAGTACATTTCACTTCACTTAAGATATAAAGCACTTTAAACACAAATCACTTATTAAATCGAACACTTAGCGGTTCGTCGCAGACACGGTGCGCTGTCTTGCACCTCGATTCCAAATGAATGCCGAATGTGGCCGCCCCACGTCCATATATACGACGCTCCGCTAGAGGGGCGCACAAAGACTACCCACTCTATGGTGTCGATGTTGATGTCGATGGCTAAAATGATTCATTTTTTGTCGTTGACAAAGATAAATCACTCTCTGCGCTGTTTTGTTTTTTCCTTTTATATCATTCAATTATTCACACACATAAAATTATATTATTTTTATAGTGTTTATTTCTATGTTAATAATATTGTTATTGAGAAAGAAATATAAATATAGGGGATATTTAAGTAATAAATATAGTCATTAGTCAAAAAGTTAAATTTAATGACAAGTTGGTCTGTACGTTTGATGCAATAATTCCGATGCTCGCAGCATGTTGCAACTGGCTGTGGGAGCGGTGAGTAAACAGAGGCGTACAATAAATCACCGTAATAGTTTTCCGATAAAATAGCCGCCCCTGCACCCCTCGCCATTGCGATATACTCGTGAACACTGTTTTATTGTATCACTGTGTTTACTGGAGACTTTGTGATTACATCTTTACGTATCAGTTCCCTTTACACTTTTGAGTATTCGATAGTATAGATATTTAATTAAAATCAAGACTTAAAAATAAACCTACAATACCTCAAAGGCCAGCAACTAGGAATTGCAATCCGGAAAACCGGATCCGGCATCAATATACACTCACCGGATCCGGCACCGATTACATATTTTGGCAGAATAACTGCGCTGTTGCTTGAATAGGTACTTCTAATGCGTGGTAATTGTATGTAAAATTACGTGCGTGTGATGATGTACAAGTTTTAAAACATGTCACTTTCGAAACAAAACTAGAATGACGAGATCTGTAGTGGAGACTGTGAAAAAACTGTACGGAATTATTTTAAAAAAATGCAAAAGCGAAATGTACATTGTGCTCTAATATACTTAAAATAAGTAAAGGTTCTTATATAAGGTTTAAAAACAACGCATTGCATTGATCTAATTCTGGAAATAGTCAATTAAAACGTTCCCCATTTTGGTTCATTTCCTAAACTATTCACATCAAAAACTTCATCAACTGATATAATTTCTGAGGAAGATAAACCCTAAAAAAATGAATGACAGACAAAACAATTGACAGTTAGTTAAAGATGGAAATCTTAATGGAAAATACGACTTCTAGAATGGTCTGTAAAGATGGTGTACCCCTCAGTTTATTTTGTACATCGACAGATTTGAGATATTTTTTTTGGAAAAGCGGATCTTAATTTCTTAATTCATCAAATACCATAAGATCTGTAATTTTAAATTTTGCAAATACCGTTAAAGCCGACTAGCTTAATTCTTATATTGAAGAATAGTTATTGTTATTATTGTGTTGTGCTGTTGCACAGAAAAATAGAATAAGTTCATTACATATTATAGATTCTGTAGTCAGTCATATATAAGAATAAAACTGAATAGCAATTTCAAATTGCTCATTATTTATTTTATTGTAATTTCAAATAAGGTTAATAATATTACATTTATTTTTTTTATATATTCACGCCTCTCCCCCGCAGGGGTTGGCAAAGACCACAGAGCTCCATCCACTACCATTCATCGCAGCGAAACGGCTCTCCATTGGTCACTTCTCGCCCTCGTGAGAATCAGGACGTGACGGGTGGCGAACCACGTCGTCGTCATTTTTCAACAAATTAAGTATATTAAATTCGTGTTAGTAAATCTCACGAGCCGCAAGGGAGGATGGAGGTCAGCCCCAGAAAAGGCACCATAGTACCCGGGGGAGCCGAGTACTATGGTGCCTTACCTCTTTTTATTTTATTGATAGAAAATATAATAATGCAAATGAGCCCATTAAACCTTATTGGTTTTTTCTGTGTTACCTTTTTAAAATTGTGTCCATCCAACGGTTAACTGGAAGAAATCGTTATTAGCGATAAGACATCCAGACTCTAAATAAATAAAAAAACATACATATTGTTACGCCTGTTCCCGTAGTGGTAGGCAGAGACCACAGATCTATAATCCCGGCACACCTTCCTTGCTTCCTCCATATACATCCATCCTTTTTCTCTAATTCATCGTAGCGAAACGGCTCTCCGTTCGTCACTTCTCGCCCTCGTGGGAATCAGGAAGTAACCGGTGGCGAAACACGTCGCCGTCATTTTAAACAAATTAGATTTATTATAATTCGTCATAGTCATTCTCACAAGCCGCAAAGGGGGCGCATGCGGGTCTCTGCTGGGGCTAACCTCCATCCTAGGTTAGCCCCAGCAGAGCCTCGCATGCACGATGTAAGGCACATGAAGTAAGGCACGATAGTACCCGGGTGTGCCCGATCCCGGAACGGTCGGCACACCTGCGACTAAGATCGCCCTTAGTTACGCATCCATTGGCACAGCAGATCGTGGATTGGCGGAGAGAAAGGAAAAAGGATAGAGAAGAAAGGGAAGGGCAAGGGAAAGGAAAGATGGGGTTAGACAGAATGATAGGGATATATTACTGCAATGGAAGATAAGGATTGATAAAGTAGTAGCTCTGGAGGCCGGGGTCGCGTACCCATGTATCAATACCATACCTACCGCACAGGCGGCTAGTCATAGATACTCCCTGACGTATTTATCCTGATTGGGGAATCGAACCTGCGACGGTTGACTCCGAAAGCGGTTACTATACTATTGAGCCATTTAGATTGTTTTGTTAATTTATTACGACAATAAATGCAGAATATAATTGAATGAAGATCTGATTTGTGGGTCTAATCATGTCCAGCTTCGAACATGTTGCTCTCGGTGAAGAGGACCGTGCGTCCACAGAGACTACAATGAATCATCCTACAGTTTTCCAATAAAATGGCCGCTCCCGGACTCCGTAGCGCTATACTTTAGCGATCACTATTTGAACTGTTGTACAATGTTTGCTATTGACTTCACGATTTCATCCACGAAGAAGGTAACATTTTTTTACACAAAATTATCATTCATTTTAGATATATATATATATATATATATATATATATATATATATATATATATATATATATATATATATATAGCATTCCTCTAGTAATATGACACAAATGATTCGTGGAAAAATAATGTAATCACCACGTTAGGTGTATATCATAACGAAGGCAGTGCAATGGTAAAAAGAATACTAACAATAGTAAATGGTAGCTTAGCTTAGCATTGCACTATCTGTGTGTGCTATTTTCTAATACAAGCTTTATAAGCTTAGTTGGAACGCTAAAGAAAATGTCTAATATTAATAGTACTATTAGTCTTTAGTAAAAAATTAAAAATAAAGAATTTTATTGAGAAAAATCCATTAAATAACTCTAATGTACCGTAAACCAGCGCAAGTACCAATAACTTACTAATAAAGCCAACCATACGTAGAGAACCGTGTGGGGAACTTTTATGTCACGTCTTTAATCTAAAAGCGCGTCTGTTTTATAACTATCTCAGCTACGTGAGACAATAATGTGCACCTCCACAGGATCGGTGCTCAATTCTGCTAACATGAAATAAATATTGATGTAAACTCTTTCTAATTGAATCCCCGACGTGTGGATTTTTTATTATTTATCTACAAAGATAGTAAACTGGAAAAGTTGGTGATTGTTGGTAATACCGAAGGGAAGAGAGCGCGAGGACGGTTGCCAATAAGATGGTCCGAACAAATGAATCCACATCCTCTTCCAAATTTCAGCAGGTGGTAAGGGCTACTTTGGACCCAAAACTGATGCACACAGATTGTTCGTTTGAGGGGTTCTAGTGACCACGACCCTCAGTAATGAGAAAGCGATTAAAGAAAAAGATCTAAAATAAAAGTAAATATCGTATATCCGTTATAAAACAGAGTAAAGTGTTGTGAAAATAAAAAAAAGTTTATGTATAATATAAATGTCTCTTTTCGTGAACAACCCGGTTGGCGGTTGTGTAAATAAAATGAAGGAAGTGCGTCTTGTCCGATGACTAATGCGGAAAGGGCCAATCTGATGGTGGTATAAGGCTCGTACTGTAGGCAGAAAAAGTTTTATCAACACCATTTATTCCTCTAAAGGAAGATATAACTAGAAGCTTCAATTTGTTATTTAGTAATATAAAGTAGAGAAGATAAATGGCACTGTTGCACATAGTAACAAATGAATATAAGAGTTATATTTATTGTTTATATTACAAATAAACAGATCAACGTATCAACTTTCACTGATTATTAATTAATACATAATTCTCCTAGTTGTCACCTATACAATGATATGTTAACTGACCTTAATACGAACATATTTGATATTTTCAATATTGAAATATATCAACTAAAGCAATCGCTTCTGGACATATTTAGCAGTTAGTAAATCAGGTATAAAATTATTTTTTGTAAAATACATTGTATGCGCAAACATTTAGAAATAAAGTTGAGACGATATTATTATGTTTATATTTCCTTTCTAAGACTGCCATTTGTTTATTTTTTTTGCCAAATAAATCTGTAGCGTGAATTAGCCGGTTCGTAGTAAGGGGAAGTACCAAAATCCCACAGAAAATCGTCGTCTGAGTGGTAGCTTAGCTACCGCGCTTCGTCCGGTGAGTGGTTGAGTTCCGGAGGCCCAGT